>JARPMJ010000083.1:0-480099 GCA_033366665.1 Phoxinus dragarum | reverse complement strand
ATATGTGGAAAATTTGCGTATCTACCCCGTAGTGATAAAATAAAATAAAATTCTGTATCAAATTTATAGGCAGGACAAGTAGTTTGTTTAGGCTTGGTTTGTAGGGAATTACAAACATGCGCACATATATTCAAACACACATAACTATAGAATTCATTCTTGTAGTGTTGCCACAGTATCAAATGCTCTTTTTACACGAATCACAAGTTGCAGTACTATCATTTAGTGCCGTAAAATAGCTCCACACAACGCTTCTATTCCTCTCGGCCATCCTGATCTCTCATTCATTGTGCTATATCAGCCTCACACTGTGGCCTCCTTCGCTGCTCCTCGGCGCGTTGTGTCAGTGAGTCACGTGACAACACAACAACGAATCACAGCAGAGCAGCAGGAGGGGGAGGAGGAGCAAAGTGGGCCAGGACGTGAAAGCAGCGTTTGCTCAGTATTGTAGAGGTAGAAGACACGAGCAAAGTATAGTGAACGTAGAGGAGAGATATTTAAATTAAAATATCGATTCAATTACAATTGTATCGATCAGATGCCAATACCAGTGTTGCCATCGATACTATTGATATTTAGATCGATACGCTCACACAAAGACAGGACAATACGGTCTGTCACAAAACCAAGAAATAAACTAGACCGAAGTGACACAACCCTGACAGTATTTAAATGTATTTTGAAATTACTATTAACTATGTCAGTGGAACTGATGCAAAAGTATAATCAGTATTTATCAGGTAGGTATACGGAGGGCTTAATTGTACCAATAAGGCATCAATTTAATATTTTATAAGAATTTACACACTGTAGCAACATTGGGTATTACATGAACATTAGCTCAAATGATCTATAGGGAATTTTAATAACTAATCATGAATATGATTAATATATTGCATATTACAGTTACATTAAAGGAGTCATGACCTGTAATTTTCACTTTTCCACGAGAATCAATGTATGTTATGATTGCCTAAACGATTATACACTGGCCGGGAAGCCGATATTTAAAAGTGAAGCGTTTGTTTACCCCTGGGTTCGTAAACCAGCCCACGTGCACGCGCACTCAAATACGAGATTTTAATTTCTGCCCCGTCTTGACGTCAAGACGGGGCCGGATATACCATATATGGACACTGCAGACCTATGCTGCAGGACGCCCGCCCTGCCCCTCTCCCCCTCTCATATTCAGTCGCGAAAGATGCAGAAATGTAGTGCACACGTGAGTTGCTCTGTTGTTGACTGCCAGAATCAACATGTAACTTAAATGTGTTTTTAATTAATAATAAATTTTAATGACGCGGTTCCTACAACCCTTCCCACTGGCTTAACGTTAGGTGTCTGTGCTAATCATTTTACACCGGAATCGTTCACAAATTTGAATGTCTAAAAAACCACAACGCTCAAATGATCTATAGCGACATGACAAACCACATGATAGAAAACTGTCACCGGGTGAAAAAAAACAGATATTCTAAAAAATCCCTCATTGGTCCCAACTCTGGCTGTGCTTGATTGCTGGCCATAACGAGCGGCAGCTGAGGTGAATCAGCTGCGCTTCATCGAAGCACGCGCTCAGGACAAGGGAGCATAAAAGGGAAGTGTTTGAGCAGTGAGAGGGTGGTGTATCTGGGCAAGTGTGTGTCTCCCGACAGCAGTGTGTGTCTTGACAGCGGCGCAACAAGAGAAAGCTGAAGGTTGAATGTCTGATCGGTGTTCTATTGTGAAGTTTCCCCGAGACGTGCTCATTTAGTGAGTTTTCTGAATCAACCATGAACAGCAGCACCACGAATTAAGTGAGGAGATTATACAGCAGAAAAAGGAGAAGTGACTGGCCAAAGTGAGAGAGGAAACCACCGCAGGATTGGAATAACACACCGAGGAAAAGTTAAGTGCACCCTTCATTTGATTACCCTTTGAGAAAACCACATGTGAAGCTTGTCCATCACCAGTGCGTGACTAACCTGTGTTGCGGGCAGTGTGTGTTATCCTGTTGATAGAGCGAAACGTAGTAACTGGAACAGCTGGGAGGATCGCTGATGTGCTCACGTCAATCTTCTGAAAACACTATTCCTTGAGTCATTCACCCTACAGCGAGAAGAGAAACGGGTCAACTCTCCAACGACGCCGTTCTGCTGTACCCGGAACGAAAAGCGCAGGCGGGTAAAGTACCGCGATCCGGCCACACAAGCCGAGCCTGAGCGCTGTCACTGTCTGTCCCTCGGAGAAGAGGAGAAACTGCTGTCCTTCCATCGGCTGTTCTACGAACATACACACCAGCCGAGTCTGAGCACTGTCACTGTCTGTCCCTCGGAGAAGAGGAGAAACTGCTGTCCTTTCATCGGCTGTTCTACGAACACGCACAAGCCGAGCCTGAGCACTGTCACTGTCTGTCCCTCGGAGAAGAGAAGTTGCTGTCCTCCCATCGACTGTTCTACGAACACACACAAGCCGAGCCTGAGCACTGTCACTGTCTGTCCCTCGGAGAAGAGGAGAAACTGCTGTCCTCCCATCGACTGTTCTACGAACACACACAAGCCGAGCCTGAGCACTGTCACTGTCTGTCCCTCGGAGAAGAGGAGAAACTGCTGTCCTTCCATCGGCTGTTCTACGAACATACACACCAGCCGAGTCTGAGCACTGTCATTTGCCTGTCTCACGAGCACATCTGACGGGTCGAAGAAAGCCACTGTCTCACCCACAAACCAGTGAGAAGAGGAACCCCCGAAGAACCACTTACCTACACCCCCCGTTCCTCTTCCCACGCCGGGTCCCAGCCACGAACATTCGCATCACTGCTTTTATTATTTTAAATTAATAAAATACTTACCTTTTAAAATTCACTTCTTGGTGTCCTCTGGTGTCTGCTCCTCCGGAGTGTGGTTATTGACCCTCTGCCCTAACATCGGTTACAAAACGTTGATCTCAATAACCACTGTAAGCTGATAAAAAAAGTAGAATACATCTCCGTTAATGTAATATACATTATACCTTTTATTTAATGTAAGTCAAAATTATTGTCTTTACCATTCAGAGACATCTTGATGTAGACGTCCTTCCATCGACTCTACATCTTCCCTTTCCAGCTCAGGTTCAGAGTCTGGCTCATGCATATACGGATAGCAAGCACAGTTGGGCCGATTCCGGCTGAAATACGTCATTGTCGGCTCACTGTCGGCATCGGTGAACAGATAATGGGCCAGATCCGTGCCGACCGCGCATAACACATCTGGCTTACTAACGGCTTTTCCTGTATGGGCCAATATCGGCTGAAAGCAGTTGTACTGGTGTCAGGTCCATACTCGGTGTAGCTGTGTGTATTTACCGTCGGCCCGAGTTCGTTTTGTCACAAGCGGGCCACTACTAGAATTAAGGAACTCCGCCGACTGAAGAAAGGTTTTGGCGGTTAATTTAAATCCTGAGGAGTATCCTGCAGACGCAGACCATCGTGTTCGAGAGGAACCATTCAGCTGAAAAAACGAGTAAGTAATTTAATTCTTTTATTGTTCTAGTGTTGTTTGATGTTTTAATTGTCAAGATAAAAAAGTATTTTTCAATATCTAGATGTTTGCGATGATAATTTCATTACGTCAGAATAACGTTACCCATTCGGTCCCGGAGGGTGTTGATGAGAAGGCTTACGGTCTCTTTTTAGGATGATAGGTGATTTATTTATTAGAAACTGTGCTACTGTGCTTTATCCAGTGCACTGAAATGTTGGTTATGGAATTATATTGAATTATATTCCATTTTCTTTGCTAAAATTTAGTCAATTCGTCTTTTTCAACGAGTGATTATCGAATAGGAGTCGGATGACGCTTTCGGCGCCATAGTTCTCTACGTTATACAGGTTACTCATTCTGATTTGATTCACTATAACTTTCAAAAGAGTCATTTGGAAAAGCGTTATAACAAAAGAGAAGCTGCACAATAAATGCAGCTTAGATTCATTGTCTTTGGCACGTCTTGTGTTATTGAATGTAACTGTTAACGTAATCTGCTTAGAGCAGGTGCACTTTAGAGTGAAAGAAAAATATTAAAGCGTATAATGTTAATAAAATGGTAGTTCTTAACATTTTACTGCAGTAGGGATGTTACTATATGATTATGAACGAACATAAGTTAAACTGAAGTTTCATCTGAACGCACTGTTTGGAATCTGACAACACTTTTTACAGGTATTTTGGTAACTTAACACTACAGTGAGGTTTCATTCGTTAATATAAGTTAACTACATTAGTTAACATGTACTAAGAATTCACAATACTTAAGCATTTATTAAGCTTAGTTAATTTTCATTTTGACATTTACTAGGCTAATACATTATTAAAATCAAAAGTTGTATTTGTTAACATTAGTTAATGCACTGTGGACTAACAACAAGATCAAGCATTGAACAGTTGTATTTGTATTAACTAATGTTAACAAAGATAAGCCTAATAAATATTGTAACAAATTTATTGTTTATTGTAAATGTTAGGCTAGTTAACACATTAACTAGCCTAATTTTAGCAAATGAGACCTTATTGTAAAATGTCACAGATTTTTTAAACTGCTGTGTGAACTCTGGCAACACTATTTGTCAAACCTGATTTGTCAAAAAGATTTAATATTGACCTCACAATGTCTATTCCTTCATTTAAAAGATGCAGTTCAGAGAAACACTCATGGCTAATGCTGCTGAAGTGGAGATCGAGGATCATGAACCGGCAGCAGCAGATCGAGAGGCAGAAACAAGATAAGTTTAAATCTATATTAAAAGCACACCTCTTTAACCTAGCATAAACATAACACATTCACATTTCTATAATTCACATGCCTTAAAGGATTTTTAGGCTGCATAAATTAGGTCAACCAGAACCGAAACACTTCCCATAACACCGAATGTACTAGTTACATCGTAAGAAGAATGCATCTACGCTAATGTTAGTCTCTCTGTCTCATTCTTATTCCAAGGTTAGGATACTGTAGTCAGCCTGATCTAGTCGGCATCCAGACCAGATAGACCTGCACCCTAAGATGACCACAGTGCACCCTGAATGCCAGACGAGATCACAACTAGACAAGATCTAGAAACAAACGCCTGTGAAGACCTCGTTGACACAACAAGCCTCAGCACAGTCATCGGATCAGATTCACGAGAGCCAGACCAGTCTTCCGCACAGACCCAATGGCCAGCTTCATCTCCCCTCTCACCAACGCCGGCGTGATCTCATCAAGGTAAAAGAGTAGCAAAACTCAAGAGCACGTAGATGTGAATTTGAGAACTTGTACAATAAATATTTCTACTGGAAAACCTGTTGAATGTTGAGATGTGCACTCGCAGACAATAGTCACAAACCTGTATTCTGAATTTGAAGCTGCAGACAAGAAGTCACCAATGTGTAAAATGCCATTTACAGAAATACAATGACAGACACAAACTTGTATTCGCTCATTCACATTCGCAGTACAACCTCAATTAGGCATTAGCAAATTCTCAAATCTGCCATTGCCATTGCAATCCTTCACGCATTGACTTTGCAACTATTTTTGCGATATATTCGATGCGTAACTAACGTGTGCATTAGCAAACTGAGTGGCGTTGAGAGAGAAAGGCGGGGCAATTAAAAAAATTGCAATGGCAGATTTGAGAAGTTGCAAATGCCTAATTGATGTTTTCACGTTGGAGCTGTGAGTGTAAATTTTATTGTACAAGTACAAATATGTATTGTACAAGTTCTCAAATTCACATCTACGTGCTCTCAAGTTTTGCTACTTCTTTTCCAATCTTCAAGCAAAAGGAGCTGAATAAAATACTCTGAATGATATCAATCCACAATCTGACTTGTGAAGCAGTCTGAATCCTAACACACACCATGTTCGTTGTTTGGCCAGAGGAGGACTGCCCCCCCCGACTGAGCCAGGTTTTCTGTCTTCATTCTGTCACTGATAGAGTTTGGGTTCTTGCCACTGTCACCTCTGGCTTGCTTGGTTCGGGACACTTATTCTTGATATTATTGATCTGCCTGCATTGACACCATTATATGAGAACTGAACTGAGCTGAGCTGAACGATGACATCACTGTTTTCTGCAGAGCTGCTTAATAATGAAAATTGACTCTTTTTATAATTGATATACTTTATACAGTTATTGAACAGAACAAAATCAACACTGTACTAAATTCAGCTGAACAATGAACTCTGTTTGCATCATTGATCATTTTCCTGTTTAACCCTGTAAAGGTGCTTTGAAACAGTCATTACTGTATATAGTGCTATATATTTAATGGTGACTTGACATTTGTAAAAGGAATTTATTTAGTGTTAAAGAGAAAAGAGTGAAAGAGTTTGTGTGTGAAAGAGAATGAGTAAATATAATTTACCTGTTATTTTGTGGTTTAAAATTTGCGTTGTTAATTAATGTTAATATCATGTATTTGTTCATTGTTAATACATGTAATTGTTAATTAAAGTGTTAATTTTATAATAAAAATCCTTAATCTTTTTAAATGGTTGAATTTGTGCCTCACTGCAGTTTCTGTACCAGGTCTGGCCCGGGGACCCAGCCGACTCTCAGCCAGATCTGTCTTACAGTGCCTGGGCCAGACCTGGGCCATATCAATAAATTAGAGTCATTTTAAAGGGTGTGGGCCACATCTGGGCCAGAGGAAGTTGTTTGAGTCCGTTTTCAGTGTGTGGGGCCAGTTCTGGGCCGGGGACCCAGCCAGAACTGGGCCAGAATTGAAGCAAGGATGAGGCCCAGAGGTGGGCCAGACAAATTTTGCTATCTGGGAATTGAATCCCGTAGGTCGCGGCCGGTCGGGTTCATTCACAACTTGCGCCATGATGTCATTTTGGAATGATATGCTGAAGTTACCTGCGGTGTCAACCCCCCTCCTTCCTGCCACCAATCAACGCGCCCCTCATTTGCATTATTAAAATGACCGTCCACGACAGCCAAAATATCGCATCAGATCTTGCGAGACAATAATGCCTTCAGAAATAAGGGTAAGAGGAGCTCTGTTTATTTTTTTTTCCACTTTTATTTTTTAGAAGGGCCTGAAAGACTATAATAGAGCGTGGGTATCCAAGGTAATACTAGGTTATGACTCCTTTAAATTATCGAAATTGAAAATAGATCGATTATATGAATAATCAATCACAACAAATTATAATTCCTCATTCATATAATAATGTACAAATCTTTGTTTTTTACCCGAATAGGAAAGGTACAATAATGCGCTGACCCACACAAGGTCGATTATTGAGAGGACCATCGGACAGCTGAAGCGCAGATTTCACTGTCTCCACAGCGAACTGCGTATTGAGCCTTCGAGGGCATGCAGAATTATTGTAGCCTGTGTTGTGCTCTTCAACCTTTCCAAGACGTATGCTGCTATCGAAGAAGAGGATGAGCACGGGAATGAAGAGGGCTATGAAGAACTGCATCTGATGCAAAATCAAGATTTCCAACAGGCTGGATATGCTGCTAGAGATGCCATTGTCAATGCTTTCTTTAATTGATAATATAGTTGTAGTAATAGTAGTAATCTTAATAAGATGTAGTATTAGTAGTTTTATTTTTAATTATAAAATACACACACACAATCTAAAATCTGAAAAAAACAATTGTCAAAAAATTACTCAATTTCAGTTATTGTTATTTTTCCTTCGGCCTTTAGCTGTATAAGTTTTCTATTTAGAATAAAATTATAGAGCTGCCAAGTGGTTTCCGTCTCCTTCTTCAGTTTTTCAATCTCCAGCTGCAGTTTCTCCTTTTGTAGCTGTAGAACCTCTCTCTGCAGTTCCAGCACATCTTCTCTTGTTGTGGTTGCAGGTGATGTTTGCGGTCTTCTGAAAATACGCAAGTGATGGGGAAAATTAAGGAAATCTTAAAAATAATATTAAAGCTGTTGTTGTGGCAAAAATTCATCAAACGAACATCACTGCGTAAGAGACACTCAGAGTCAAATTATAAAAATTAGAAGTATTTATTCTTGCAAGAATAGGAGCAGTCTAATACACATTTGTTACCCTGTGCAGAAGAGTGACACACCCCCAGACAGACTGAACCAGCTTTTATCTCAGATTCAAGGCCTTCTTCCGCCAGAGCCTTCCTACCAGTAGTTTTCCATCCAGTGGTTTTCCATAGACAAGGAAGCCATAACATTAGTTGGCCCACTAGCCCCCTGCACCAAATGGCCTTCTGACAATATGGTCAGAGGTCCTTGTTCGTCTGTTCTCTGGAGTGTCTCTCCCTTCTGCCTCCCCAGGTACATAAACATAATCTTCTCTCACTACAAGTGAGAGACACACATGTGACATTCTTTGAATCATCTATATTTTACTAAAGATCAATGAATATCATAAAATTGCCACCACACTGTTCTACGTTGGATTAATAATAGGCTGAAGCAATAGTTAACATAAATCATTACTTAGGGGTTGCCTGTAACGTCGCTCTGCTGGCGATCTGATGGTGCTGAAGTTGTTTTTCAGAGTGCTGTAAGGGTCTAAGTGTGAAAGGAATGTCAGTTATATCATTATGTTATAACATATTATGTCTCTAATTATGTCAAAATAATAATGTATCCTTTAAGCCACTAGTGTTAGCTATATGCTGATACAGTACAATAATGCCTCACTCTATATTACACTGTTGCGCTGGTTCAGCCTCACTCTCTAAACCTCCACAGATGCCAGACAGGACAGGTGAGTCAGCTCCAATGATGTTTTGAACCATTATATAGTACAGTCCGACAACTCAGCCAGTGGGGGTCCTCCACCTGTTGGTCAGTTTTGTATTGTTAGGTCTTAACACTGTACAGCAATAAAGCGAACTCTTCACCACGGTGCGGTGCATACAATCTTAAAAGCGTAGTCTAATCTTACCTGTTTTGTTGGCTTCTTTCTTATAAGCGCTCAGCTCTTTTTTTGCGAATACAGAGATGTTGTCATATTTTTTAAGGACTTCCTGAACCGTCCTCTTCACATCAAGATTCCTTGCATTCATTTTTTCCGTTATTTATTCCCACTGTTTCTGTTTTTTTTGCCGCAGTTACATTGGGATTTAGTTTGCTTTTCAAAAGTATTTTTCTTTTACCATATTCGTCAAGAAGAATACATTTCTCCTCCTCTGTCCAATTAGGCTTTTTTTGTTTGTTTTCTTTATCCATTTCGATAGCCTACTTTATTTGATGAAACCGCTAGTGTTAGTGTTTTGAGTATCTATGGCAACAACAGACTTTTATAACGTGAATCCAGGATCGCTGTCGTGAAACACTTAAATGTTTCCCTTACCTAAGAGAATCGTTTAAGAGATTATATGCAACACCCTTAAGTTATTCTCTTAGGTAAGGGGAAATCGCCCCTTAAGTTTAACTGTCACCGTCCCACAGGTGGGACATTTGACATTAGATATTTAAAACAATAATATCTTATTAAAAACCTAAAGTAATATTGACAAACTATATATCATTTGAAAGCTTCCAATCTCTAGTTTTCATATTTGGTGATTGTTTAAAAAAATATTTATAGAGAGGAGCAATAATTGATCATTTTGGAACAAGAATATTTCATGCTCATTAGGCGTGTTCAGGTCTTTATTCTGAAATAGCAATGAACATGAAAAATCATGAAAGATTGGTAGAAACCTCAGTTTGTTTTCATGCCAAGAGTTCAAAAGATAACACCAATTCAATTTTACGAGAAAGAAAGCTCTGAATTTTTTTTAAATATAAAGAAAAAATGATGTATTCTTGATTTGTGATGCGGCGGCTAGCTATAACGCACATGTGGTGTTTTTTTGTGAATTTATTTGAGGTTGAATTCAAATCAAATGATGTCAAACCACCCATACTACTTATAAATAGGATGTCTACTTCATAAATTGTATGAAAATTATGGAAATATATAGTTCAGATCACTCAAACCATATATGGAAATGGAGGCGTCCTTATATGGTCAGTAAGGAAGCTTGGATGTAGAAAAAGTATGGTACTGCGCCTGAACAAAATCTTACAGAAAGCTAATTTTTTTTATATCAACCTAAAAATTGGAACACCGCTTGTTCAGATTTTTGGCTTTGATTTTCTTGCAGTTTTAGAGTAAAACATGTTTTGTAAAATATATATTTTATATAAAATATTAATAATTATATATTTTTACATTGTACATTTTCATAAAACTCAAACTTCTATAACTTTTTTTTGGTTTTCCTCTCATAATTTATTTCACTCGTACAATAATCTGCCAAATGTCTTTTTTATGTTTATTTATAACATAAAAATACATATATAGAGCATGTCCAATGAGCATGTCCATTTGATACATGATCATGCATGAAATGTTTTAGTAACAACACACTAGATGCTATGTTTGGTAGAGTTTTCTGATCAGAAAGAACCCACCCTCATAAACTTTGTCCAATAATGATCAGGCAAGTCATTCAAATAAGTCTCAGGGTGTACTCACACTAGCCAGTTTGAACCGTGCCCAAGTGCGTTTGACCACCAAAGCGCGGTTCGTTTGACTAGTGTGAGTGCTCCGAACCGTGCCCGAGCGCGGCTCGATTAGCCGGCCCTGGCCCGCTTGGAAGAGGTGGGCCAGAGCACGGTTCAGTTGGACTCGGGCGCGGTTCGCATGCAGTGTGAGCGCTAACCGTGCTGGAGCACGGAACAGGACTCGTGTACGGGAACTGTAGTCCGTAATCAAAGCTGCATAGTCCGTAATCAAAGCTGCAAAGTCCGTGCTGCACTTCAGCTGGTACCTTGCAAACCTCCTCATACGAGCAGCACGATTACGTGAAAATTTTCGCGCCACTAAGGCGACACATCTGTTTAACAACAGGCTGTGAGAGGGCTGTGGACCACCGTGGACCAAACGACACAAAATTATCCACAAAGAAAACAGAGTGATGGACTCCATTGTGTTCAGAGAGCGCCGCTCTGTTTATCCCGAAACTGTCTCATCATAATGACGTAAGCGTGCTCCGGCACGAATGCTGAAACCCTATGTGAGTGCAGGCCAGAGGGGGAGTGGGGAGGGGGGACAATCGTACTCGGGCCCGGTTCATGGCAACCGTGCCTAGTGTGAGTACACCCTCAATGTCCAACCAGAGCAGCCAGAGCCGTACCTAAGGCTTGTAAGACCTCAGCAACTCAACTGACCTATGGGCTCTTTGAAAATGGATATTTATACAACCATTGTCCAATCCATGGCTGATTGTCTGTGGTTGCTAATCACATGTCCACGTGCAGTTTGAAAACAGCTGCTGAATGTTTGTTAACGTGCATCAAATGAACTTGCAATCACCAGGAGCAGCCATTTCATTTGCACCTCACTCCACGGTGTGCGACATGAATCCACAGAGGCCAAACAATCAATTGTATACACTTTTAGAAGTTATAGACAAGGTTTGTGAATCTGATGAAGAAGAGCTGAATGAAGAATCTAGTGATGAGGAGCTAGACCTACTTTTTTCAGAAGTAAATGCATCTGATGCATCTGTAGATCGGTAAGTTGCATTATACTCTTTACCAATATGTGATAGGGATCAGTGTGTAAATGTGATATGTAGATTTATGTAGGCCTATTCTATTTATATATATATTAGGGGTGTGACGAGACCCTTATCTCACGAGACGAGACAAAGACGAGATTGGGTTCACGAGAACGAGACGAGACGAGATTTTTGCACAATATTTGATAGAACTCCTCAATGACAAAATTCATGACTGGAAAAATAGTCTGCAGGTGCATTTTGAAATGTTGTAACTAAATCATCTTGTAATGAATGTCATTTCAGTTACATTAAAATACAACAATATAGATGCACTGTAAAGGTTTTACCACAAACTCAACTGACTAGCTTCTCTCAAGTATGATTTCACACGAGTCTCTTCAGATCTTACTGTACATTATGAGCTTCCAGAACTTCTGAGGCTGTGTGTGACCTCCAAATAAAACTACTTTTCACAAATTAAAAATAGAAATAAAAACTGTATAAAACAACAGTTTTTCTTAGTCTTATTAGTGCAAACGATAATTAAGTGCAAGTGCAACCATAATCAAAGTAGGCCAACTCTCTCTGTATTTAAAGTGCAAGCAGAGACCAAAACAGAGACCAGAGCCACAACTATAACGTCCAGAGATAAGTTTGATATTGGGAGACGGGCTATTGTAATGTGGCAAAGCGGTGTTCACTCAGGCAGTTCTAATTTACCTACTTTCGACTACGCCACCTGGGGAATTTCACCCCAGGAATCTAACGGTAACTCTAATGTAGAAGGCACGCACAGGTCCTAATCACATTGAGTCAGAGACACAGATAATTTGCAAAAATAGATATACGTTTATTTCATTCAGCGTTAAAAGACATTTGTCATTAAAAAGGTGTTGACCAGCAATCACTTCAATTTACTAAATCCTAATGTTGGCTGTGGGGGGACCTGGACACCTCCAGGGGGCAGTCTCAGGATATCACCTTTTTGGTAATTACTCTACTCAGTGCACGCACACCAGCACAGCACACTCAACGACTCATGTAAGAGAAGACCACGACACACAGTGAGGACACCACCACCCAATTCGGTCACTCGTCTGCCCCCTGTGCGCCCAGGACCTGCCAACAAACAAAAGGGAAAAAAATACATTAACCAGTGATATATAACCAAAATAACATATAAGCAAAAATGATATATATAAACAAAATGATATTGTTTACAATTTCAGGAGGGGACCAACTCCTTGGTCCCGATCTGGGGTCCGTTCTTCGTACGTCGCTAACTCACTTAGCTGGATTTGATTGTTGGCGATTTGGCATGATCTTGGATTGTTTGGTTCTTCGACGCTCATCCTGGACTTGCTGTCATAGCAACAGGTGCGCAATCTTAAACCTGCTCGCGAGCAGGCTTATTTCATGTTAACAGGATTAACGTTAGATCCCGGCTTTATAAGCGGAGGTGATACGGTAAGTCTTTCGCAGCCATGTCTTGTCCGTTTTTACGTCAGGAACCTGTTGCTGAAGGTGCCAGAATAATTCGAAGAGCTTTTCGAATTAATCGCGTTTTGCGAGATCGACAGGATCCTTTAGCGCAGCGCGATAATCTACTGATTGAGAGATATCGTTTTTCTCAGGAGGGTGTCATCTACATTGTTAACTTGTTGGAGCCACACGTTAAATGTTCGACTCGTCGGAGTCGGGCTTTAACAACTGCACAAACAGTTTGTATAGCTTTGAGATTCTTTGCGAGTGGCACTTTCCTTTACACTATTGGAGATGCGGAAAACTTGGGGAAAAGTGCTGTATGTCGTGCCATTCGCAAAGTTTATCTGGCACTCAAACTGTTTTTAGGGGGCTTTGTGATATTTCCGAGCCACTTAAGACCACAGGCTGTGAAGCAGAATTTTTTTGCCATTGCAGGTACATTATAATTGTTAATGAAGATCATGCAACCATGATCATGCCAAAAAGTAGCCTAGGACTTACAGTATTTGTTCCTCAGGCTTCCCTAACGTGATTGGTGCCATAGACTGCACACACGTCCCCATCAGGGCCCCACCTGGCCCCAATGAAGGGGATTTTGTGAACCGAAAGGGATTTCACAGTGTAAATGTGCAGGTAAATTACTGTTACGATTCTTAATATTCCAGATTAGAAAAAAAAAAAATATATATATATATATAAAGTAATCAAAAAGTATGCAGTTGACGGATTACAAATATTTTAGATGGTGTGTGACGCCATGTTCCACATAACAAATGTGGAAGCCAAATGGCCTGGATCTGTGCATGACTCCAGGATTTTCAGAGAGTCACATTTATGCACATTATTTGAACGTGGTAAGGAAAATTTATAATTTCAAACTCACTGTTTACATTATTTTATTATGAGCCTAACAAAACTGCATTTTTCAGGTGCTTACGATGGGATCCTGCTAGGAGACAGGGGCTATGCCTGCAGGCAGTACTTCATGACACCATTCCCTGACCCAACCCCTGGACCACAAACCCGTTTCAATACAGCTCTAGCCAGGACAAGGGCACGCATTGAAATGACCTTTGGGCAACTAAAGGGAAGATTTCAGTGTCTGAAGGGTCTGAGGGTTGCACCTGACAGGGCCTGTGACATTATTGTTGCATGTGCCATCCTCCACAACATTGCCACCATCAGAAAGGAGAGGACCCCTGTGGTGGAGGTGCAGCCTGATGATGACCTCCAGCCAGTGCACTTGGACCAACCCAGTGGCAGAGCTGCACGGGACCGAATTGTGGGACACCATTTTTGATTTTTTTTTCCCTTTTTCCTTTTCTTTTTTTACACACACAAACCATTAAATTAATAATACACAAGACAACATGCTTAGTTCCTTGAGTTTTATTTGAATTGTTTCTCAAAAAAAGCCAGTGATGGTCATCTTTTGCCTGCAATAAGAGATATTGTTATGCAAGGTCAGCAATAGTACGGTGTGAAAAATAGTGTTTTAGCACTTACTCTGAAGTTCTTTTTGAAGCAACTCAATCTCTAGTGCCAGTTTTCTCTTCTTTAAGGTGTCAAGTTCTATTTCTCCCCTTAATTTTTGTTTTTTAAGATCAAAATACTCAATTTTCTGTTGAAGATGCCGTTTATAAAGGGTACGGATATCACCCTGTGCCATTTAAAAAAAAAAAAAAAAAAAATATCAACACAAGCCTCATGCAACAGAAATAAAAAGGAAAAGTAGACTGCCCACCTCTGTATCACTTTGTGCAGTAGGCCTTTCCGCAGGCCTTTCCTCCTGCAACTCATATTGCAGTCAGAAATAATTTGTACACAGCTATAAATTAAATTAAGTTATTTATGCACTTACAAGTACTTCCTCCAAAGGACAGTCATCTGAGAGGGTTTCTTCACTGTCCTGTGCAAAAGAAAAATGGGTATTACAAAGTGTTGCACTTTCTTCCCTTTTGATGTAAAGTTTTAAAAAACAATCCACTTACTGCACATGCTTCAGCCACCACTTTCTTGGGAACAGGTAAAAGTGTTGGTGTATTATGTAAAACTACACAAAAGAGGAGAACTCAATGGCATTACAATGAACTACACTAGGAAAAAATAAGATCAATAACATATTGCAAAATATATTTAGATTAAGTTATGCAGTTTTCACCTTCACAAGTCAAAGCAATTGACTCAATATGTCTCTGTTGAAATGACTGTACCAGCCATTTGGATTATAGACATACTTAATTTAATGCAGCACCAAATTATTCACAGTGTAGCAAGATGATTTAAAACTAATTTACCTGTAATTAAGGTGTTGCTGTTACTGGTCCCTGGCTGTTGGTCTAAGGAAGAGCTACCCCCAGGGATGCCCTCTATAATGGGTCGGTTCACATTTAACCCAAGGGCCAGCTCTTCTGCCGGGGTATAATGTGGGGGTGCAGGACCACCACCTGTTTTTTTTTCATATCAGCCTTTTTCTTGGTTGCTGTTATAAACAGACAGACACATCATTTAAAATGTTTTTGGTAAAAGAGACTAAACAGTAGAAGTAGAAAAGATTACCAGTTTGAAGAATATTCTTGTACTTCACTTTTACTTGTTCCCATGTTCTAGTGGGTCCTGAGCTGGCTCTGACATCAAGCAATTATGAAATTATTAAAATACAAGAATATATACTGTAATAAGTGATATAACCATAACATGGAACACTTACGCATTTAGTTTGTCTGCTACTTTTTGCCAGCCCTCTCTCCTGGCTTTTGCACACTTTAAGGTGTTCCCTGGCGTTTTAATTATTTTTTCAAACTCAGCATACCCTTCCAGTAATAACTCTTGCTCTGCTGAGGTGAAAAACTGAGCGCGCTCTTTGGCCATGATGAGCAGCCAATAGCAGCGTTGCTGATCAATGTTTCCACTATTGATACATGTCCCCTTTTAAACCAGCGCATGAACGCGCAATTATCTCACTAACTCAATCCAGTTATACTAATCATAACCGGCAGGTGTGTTCGAAGAACCTAATTAGCCAGATCATGATTACCACGATGATATCATCTTGGATGTCTCATTTGATCTCGGATGTTTTAAGCAACGTACGAAGAACGGACCCCTGGTCGTCACAAATCCAAAACACAAAAAAATAAGAAAAACTCTATAAACAAAAACCACAATTTCAGCAGCATAAGTCAACCAAAAAATAATATATAAATTTACCAACACAGCAATTGAGTCGGAAACAAATACAAATTAGAAAAAACACCCGCTCCTTAACATAAATCAAAGTAATAAACAAAAAGACAAAATAAACAAACACACCATGGTTACAAGTCACCGTCAGTGGAACTGGTTCATTGAAACGATTCACCTGATGCGGCTCACCAACACAGTTCACCTACAATGAATCACTCAGAATGGGTTACTTGAAGGGTTTCTCACAAAACAGTTCGCTCGGATGATTCACTGGAAATGATTCACTCAGAATGGGTTACTTGAAGGGTTTCTCACAAAACAGTTCGCTCGGATGATTCACTGGAAACGATTCACTTAGAATAAATTACTTGAAGGGTTTCTCACAAAACAGTTCGCTCGGATGATTCACTGGAAACGATTCACTTAGAATGGATTACTTGAAGGGTTTCTCACAAAACAGTTAGCTCGGATGATTCACTGGAAACGATTCACTTAGAATGGATTACTTGAAGGGTTTCTCACAAAACAGTTCGCTCGGATGATTCACTGGAAACGATTCACTTAGAATTAATTACTTGAAGGGTTTCTCACAAAACAGTTCGCTCGGATGATTCACTGGAAACGATTCACTTAGAATGGATTACTTGAAGGGTTTCTCACAAAACAGTTCACTCGGATGATTCACTGGAAACGATTCACTAGAACCATTCACCTGGTGTGAAACCGCGCCAAACAGAACAAAAACAGAACAGCACAAAAGCAGAACAGCACAAAAGCAGAACAGCAGCTGGTAAGGCACAGCGCAAACAGGCTCCACAATGAAGCACCAGGCAGATAACTCCCGTTCAGAATGGCGATATTGTCCTTATCGCATGCCTAAAAACAAAGCAGAGGGTGTTACACTGAGCGTTCTTCCCCCTTAACTTCATGCTCTAACAGAGACTCTATACTCACAACGGAGCACGCTGTCCCGGGATCAATATGAGAGGAATAGGGCCGAATGCCTCCGACAACACTCACCAGCGCAGACGAATCTACACTACAATGGGCATACGGGTTAATCAGACTAATCGCTGGGTCAAGCAACAAAGTTTACAAAGCGCTGTCGCACGCAAATGCCTCTTACCTGTCTCAAATGTCCACATACAACTCCCAACAGCACCCAGACCGGCCTACAGCACTGCCAGAGGCCAGCAACTTCGGTGAGCTTTTACGAACCGCGACACAGTTTGCCGTGCACTCGATTAACCTGCAGCAGGGCACATAGATGACGTCGTGGCCCCGGACGATGACGCATGCCAAAATAGCAGGTAGACCAGAGAATGTCTAATAAGGGGAGAAGGTTCACTCTCACTATACTTCCGGCTTCTGACTGGTTGCAGTTCCACTCTGATTCCATATGAGGGCGCTCACAGGACGAGTGCAGAATGAATAGAGGTCTATGGAGCTATACCCCTCAAAATCCACTTTTCTCAAGATATAATTTTTTGTCTAGTAATTTGAATGTTGTATTCGAAAGGAGATGCAAAGAAATTGCTTATTGCTGGGTGTTAGATTTTTTAGAGTCACTTATTTGCTTTAAAAAGTCTTTCAAAATGTCAATGACGTCATACACATCATACGACCAGAGATACTGCTTTACGGCAGTCCTTCAGTCACTGTGGTGCTTTCGCGCTCTGCACTTTCTTTTCTCTCGAGGCATCGCCAGCACAGCTGACACAGGTAAACACGCGTGCTAGAAGAGTTTCTGCTAGAATACATTCTGTTCCCGCTTCGGATGCCATGATGCCATCAAGCGGTATCTCTGGTCGTAACCAGTCCTTCACTGACCAATCAGCGTTCGTTAGCAGAATGCTAGCGTGTTATGGGCAACAACAACTCAACCTGTAAGAAATCGAAAGGACATAAGTACTCGTTCATTCAATTTTCGACCTATAACCCATGTTGAACTTGCCAAACCTACAATCAAATCTGAGATTTCTCAACGGCAATCGGGTGAAAGAGACAAATTTAGCCGTCTAGCCCCATAGACTCCCATTCATTTTGCACTCGGGCGATCGCCCCCAGTGGAACTCTGGTGGAACTACAACCAAAAATTCGGTACAATAGGACTTAATAGGGAGTGAACAGGCTCTCCGTAGACGGGCTCTGGGTAGACTGTGCTCTTATTCACACTGGGTGCCGGGCCATTGGCCAAACATTAAACAATTACGAGTGGGAGGGGCGATAGACCGTCCTGCTACAGTAATATGCAGTCTAATTTGCGCGCATCGTGTTTTACTTTCATTTTCACTCCGTAGTGGCGGTGCTGAACGCGCATTCTACAAGATAAGGGGGCCTTTCACACAGAATGTGTTTTTGCTGTGTAAAATGCGATACGCTGGCAGTGGAATGGGGGAACTGATTTTAACTTGAGCGCCGCGTTTTTAGAATGCTGTGTCATGCGCGAGACGCTGCAAAAGATGCAAGACGCGAGCGCAAGGTTACACATCCGGCTAGCGTGTTTAAATAGAAAAACAATGGGAAAGTACCGCACTGGAATGGAAAAAAAGGTTCTGTGTGAACCGCCCTAAGACATCTCAGATCGACTCTCTGTTGCGCAACAAATCCTCCGCCATCGTAACGCGATCAGTGAACTGCGACTGCAACTCATGCTGGATGAGCAGAGTAGACGTTTACAATCGCAAAACGACAGTGGCGCGGCCGGTGCCGCGGTGTACACCGTAATGTGAATGTTGCGGTGGCATATTCTATTCTAATTATGGCGATATCGCAAGACAGCTTTTCAGTCGACGAGACATCTCGTCACATTTTAGTCTCGCGTCACACCCCTAATATATATATATATATATATATATATATATATATATATATATATATGTATATAAATATTTTGCTATATTTATACTTTTGTGTGTGTGTGTATGTATATGTGTGTAGGGAGCAGCATGCAAATGTGATCTGTAATTATGTATATTTCTGTTGAAATATATCATGAAACGCATTGCTATATTTATATATGTGTGTGTGTGTGTTTGTGTGTGTGTTTGTCTATATATATATTTAAATTTTTATATATTGTTGTGATAGGCATTCAGATGATTCTTTTGATGAGGACTGGCAACCAAATGAACTATGCCAACCATCAACCTCTGTGGCATCATTTACAACTACCGCATCCAGTAGTTTTGGAGAAAGAGAAGGAGCCAGAAGCAGTGACAGACTGAGAGGAAGAGGGAGAAGCAGTGACAGACAGAGAGGAAGAGGGAGAAGCAGTCACAGACAGACAGAGAGGAAGAGGGAGAAGCAGTGACAGACAGAGAGGAAGAGGGAGAAGCAGTCACAGACAGACAGAGAGGAAGAGGGAGAAGCAGTGACAGACTGAGAGGAAGAGGGAGAAGCAGTGACAGACAGAGAGGAAGAGGGAGAAGCAGTCACAGACAGACAGAGAGGAAGAGGGAGAAGCAGTGACAGACAGAGAGGAAGAGGGAGAAGCAGTCACACACAGACAGAGAGGAAGAGGGAGAAGCAGTGACAGACTGAGAGGAAGAGGGAGAAGCAGTGACAGACAGAGAGGAAGAGGGAGAAGCAGTGACAGACAGAGAGGAAGAGGGAGAAGCAGTGACAGACAGAGAGGAAGAGGGAGAAGCAGTGACAGACTGAGAGGAAGAGGGAGAAGCAGTGACAGACAGAGAGGAAGAGGGAGAAGCAGTGACCGAGGAAGAGGGAGAAGCAGTGACAGACTGAGAGGAAGAGGGAGAAGCAGTGACCGAGGAAGAGGGAGAAGCAGTGACAGACTGAGAGGAAGAGGGAGAAGCAGTGACAGACAGAGAGGAAGAGGGAGAAGCAGTGACCGAGGAAGAGGGAGAAGCAGTGACAGACTGAGAGGAAGAGGGAGAAGCAGTGACCGAGGAAGAGGGAGAAGCAGTGACCGAGGAAGAGGGAGAAGCAGTGACCGAGGAAGAGAGAGAATCCCAGCAAACACGCGACGTCTGTTTGACGTTCAGATCATCTCCGTATAACGTCCGTCAGTTCAGAACCACTTTTGTACGTCCTGTGGACGAGCAAAACAAGTTCAAAATTTGAACGTCTGACTAGGACCCCCTATGGACGTCTGTGGATGTTCAAAACAAGTTCAAAATCTGAACGTCTGACTAGGACCCCTATAGACGTCTGTGGACGTGCGAAACTGGTTCAATATCTGAACGTCTGACTAGGGACACTTTTGGACGTCTGTGGACGTACAAAACAGGTTCAAAATCTGAACGTCTGACTAGGACCCCCTATGGACGTCTGTGGACGTGCGAAACTGGTTCAATATCTGAACGTCTGACTAGGGACACGTTTGGACGTCTGTGGACGTGCGAAACTGGTTCAATATCTGAACGTCTAACTAGGACCCCCTATGGACGTCTGTGGACGTGCGAAACTGGTTCAATATCTGAACGTCTGACTAGGGACTCTTTTCGACGTCTGTGGACGTGCGAAACTGGTTCAATATCTGAACGTCTAACTAGGACCCCCTATGGACGTCTGTGGACATGCGAAACTGGTTCAATATCTGAACGTCTAACTAGGGACTCTTTTGGACGTCTGTGGACGTGCGAAACTGGTTCAATATCTGAACGTCTAACTAGGGACTCTTTTGGACGTCTGTGGACGTGCGAAACTGGTTCAATATCTGAACGTCTGACTAGGGACACTTTTGGACGTCTGTGGATGTGCGAAACCGGTTCAATATCTGAACGTCTGACTAGGGACTCTTTTGGACGTCTGTGGACGTGCGAAACTGGTTCAATATCTGAATGTCTGACTAGGGACTCTTTTGGACGTCAGTGGACGTGCGAAACTGGTTCAATATCTGAACATCTGACTAGGGACTCTTTTGGACGTCTGTGGACGTGCGAAACTAGTTCAATATCTGAACGTCTAACTAGGACCCCCCTATGGACGTCCGTGGACGTGCGAAACTGGTTCAATATCTGAACATCTGACTAGGGACTCTTTTGGACATCTGTGGACGTGCAAAACTGGTTCAATATCTGAACGTCTGACTAGGGACTTCTTTGGACGTCTGTGGACGTGCGAAACTAGTTCAATATCTGAACGTCTAACTAGGACCCCCTATGGACGTCTGTGGACGTGCGAAACCGGTTCAATATCTGAACGTCTGACTAGGGACTCTTTTGGACGTCTGTGGAATGAATCAATTATTTACAATTTCTTTAATTTATATGGATTAAGAAATGGAAACTGTGAAATTTCTGAAATATATTTATTTTGGAAGAATGTGTGCTCAAACTTGCACATTCAGTGCATGCACATTTCCAGCATTAAAAACAATTCAGTAGAATTACAACCCACTATCAAGTGGTGCAGAGCACGATTCATGATTATCTGGATCTTGCACATATGGTTGAGACCACAAAGGGCCTAAAATATTACAGATTTATATTGAAAATGTTGGAGTGGGATCATATGTGTGTTTTTGTAAAAACTCCTAATTCAATGTTGATTTAGCACATATACTGCAGTTATGTCCTGATGTCATTGGAGGACACAGAATCCTTTACGGATGAACAAATATAGCAAATATGTGTGATATAGGGTTGGGTAACCCTAATCCTACTTAAAAATATTTAAATATACCGCAAAGTAGGTAAATCAGAAGCTAAATCTATAATAATGAAAGAAGTTATGAGAATGTGTCAGGAACAATAGGGAAACAGGAATACTGGTTTATGTAATAGTTGCAGGTACCTGATCAACAGAGCATTGTTATGAATCAAGAGGAAAATTTAGGGTTAGGGTTGTTAACCCTAGCACAAAATACAGCAAAATTATACAGAAAGTTACAGCAAGTAGGAAGCTAAATCGATAATAAGAAAGAAGTTATGAGAATGTGGCAGGAATAGAGGAAGGGGTAGGGTATACAGAAAGAGGAAACCATCACGATTTTGGTTAGGACACACTGCAAACTCTCCACCTGATCAAAAGTGTTGTGCAATAAATATGATAGCAGTAGTCAAGAGAAAAATTTAGGACATGCATGAGAGACTTGCATATTGCAATACTTGCATTAAGCGCTAGCACTTGGATATTTGCATAGCATTTGCATATTGTTTATCTGCTTCTATTGTTCTCATTTGTAAGTTGCTTGGATAAAAGGGTCAGCTAAATGAATGTAAATGTAAATGAGCAGAAATGTTAAATAAATTGTTATTTATTTGAATTTCTAAGAGCTACCAAGCTGGATAATATATGGATAATACACTACCGGTCAAAGTTTTTAAAATAAGTATCTTCTGCTCACCAAGGCTGCATTTATTTGATTAAAAATATTGTGAAATTTTATTACAATTTAAAACAGCTGTAATTTATTCCAGTGATCAAAGCTGAATTTTCAGCATCACTCCAGTCTTCAGTGTCACATGATACTTCAGAAATCATTCTAATATGATGATTTGATGCTCAAGAAACATTTATGATCAATGTTGAAAACATTTTTTATTTTATTTCATGATGCTATGATGAATAGAAAGTTCAAAAGAACAGCATTTATCTGAAATTGAAAGCTTTTGTAACATTAAACACTACCCTTCAAAAGTTTGGGGTCAGTAAGAATTTTAATTTTATTTTTGGGAGAAAGAAATAAAATAAATCAATACTTTATTCATCAAGGATGTTAAACTGATCAAACGTTACAGTAAAGACATTTATAATGTTAGAAAATATTCTATTTTAATTAAATGCTGTTCTTTAGAACTTTCTATTCATCAAAGAATTTTGAAAAAAAAATGTACACAACTGTTTTCAACATTGAAAATAATAATGAATGTTTTTTGAGCATAAAATCAGCATATTATAATGATTTCTGAAGGATCACATTGAAGACTGGAGTAATGATGTTGAAAATTCAGCTTTCATCTGAGGAAATTACATTTTAAAATATATTGAAGTAGAAAACAGTCATTTTATATTTTCATAATATTTCACAATGATGCTTTTTTTATTTATTGTTTTTTTTTATAAAATAAATGCAGCCTTGGTGAGCAGAAAATACTTATTTTAAAAACATAAAAAATTGTACCGATCTAAAACTTTTGACCTGTAAAATATATAAAAATGTATATATATAAATATATTAAGAAAATATTATGAAAATTATTATTTTCTTCATAATAATAACAAAAGCATAAGCATGATCATTCATAAACTGGGGGTGGCACGGTCATGTCTATGGGCACGGTGGCATCGTGGCGCACCATGTGGCGCACTTACTAAAACAGTTTGCGACCATATAGTTTGCGACCATTTTGCGACCACCGTTAGAGGAAAAAAAACAAAGAAGAAGAATCGCCACGATATACGCCACACCGCAACGTCACCTGAAAGGTATCAAGCGAGGCTGCAGACACGGTGATATCCAGAGACTCTGCTTTTATTGAACAAAATCCCCAAAACAGGTAGGTACAAAAAAAACATTAATTTGATATGTTATTCAGTTGACATCAGATGAAGTGAATCAAGTCACGCCTCTTAATACCTTGAAATACTTCTTAAAACGTAGACATTTTGCGCGGGGTCGACAAACGCGCCGGCGTTGCATAAGTTAACGTACAGACTTAAGAAATGTGAGAAAAAATTACAAATTTATCGAAACAAAACTTTGTGCTTACACATAATTCTGACCCTCCGTTAACTTTTTTTCTGGAGCACGTGTCTAATCTTAAACAAAACTCAGCAAACAGAGGCATATATCTTTATAATATAAGTGTATACTTTTAAATGATCGAATTCAAAACTAATATAAATATTTTCTGTTTATGTAATCTGTAGAGATGTCTGTCGTTCTCTCATCTGCTAATTGTAGGCCTAACGTTAATATTTGAACACGTGAAGAGCACGCGCTTTTCAAGCAAATGTTCTGAGGCAATCCATGAAAACCTGTCAATGTCCACATCAGCTCGATAAAACATATCAAATGTAATCAGATTCATGTACTTTATGTCGTCTTGTGACGATCTAAGAATGTTAATCTTGGAAAAATCGAGAATTGGATCCAGCTGTGAATAGTTATTCTTATGTAGGCCTATGTGTTAAATTGTTCTAATCGCTATATGAAATAATGTCTGAAAAACCGCAAAATGACTGTTTAAATATTTAAATGTCGTGATTTTAAATGTATTTGTAAGCAACGTATAACTGCAAATTAAAATGTATATGCTCTAAAAAAAAATTATAATCTATCCAAAACTAGTAAACGAAAATTGTCTAACGTTAAACATATTTGTCAAAAATAGACAAATAGTTTTGGATAGATTATACATTTTTTACTGTAAACTAGACTAAATATATAGAATTTTGTCAAAGATAAAGTAGGTAACGTTATGTTGAATTATCAACTGATGTTAGTGTTTGTTCATATTCAAATCCTTTGTAAAAATATACGTTTTATCATACATATTTCAAAGAAAGATTACGCTTGAACATTATAAAATTGAAATTGTAAATCGAAAATTGTAATTTTGTTTGACTTATATGTGAAAACTTTAATAAAATGTCAAAACATTTATATTATAAACAAAATCTTACCCATTAAATAATTTTTTTATTGTGTTTTATTAGTGACGAATTTGGGGAGAGAATAAATATTCCAAAACTTTATGAAAATACAGTATGATAATTAACTATGTGTCCTCTTAGCTAAGATGTTTTCTGAAATACTCTTAGAAAAAGTCTTAAATGTTGGACTGATATGCCCATTCATTTTAAGAGTTTATCCCAAATTGGCACATTTTTAGTCATAAGATTTTTTTTTAATACGGCCCCTGATCTGTATATTTCTGTATATAAAATAGTTGTAGAATTTGAAATATTCTTCTTTATCTCTTTTTTAGGTTGAAGCAATAAAGACAGAAAAAGAGGTAAGTTTATGTTGAAGCAGAAAACCTTTATTGTATGTTGTTTCTCAAACGAAATCAATTGTACTAGGAACTAGTTTGGTTTGAGCACAAACTAGGGCTGCTCGATTATGTAAAAAATCATAATCACAATTATTTTGGTCAGTATTGAAACTACTATTATGAATCTCAAATACATTAAGGCCCAGTTCCAGGAATGCACTAATGTTGTTGGTAGTACCAGTTTGCAACAATTATTAGTTAACCCTAAGTTGTTAACACTCCGGAATAGGGATGGGACAATTACCGTTTTCACTATAAACCACAATAAAATGTATTGACTGTTAGTAATATTGTTTAAAATTCAATTATCATTAAAGGGATACTCCACTTTTTTTGGAAATGGGCTCATTTTACAACTCCCCCAGAGTTAAAGGACAAGTTCGGTATTTTACACTTAAAGCCCTGTTTACAGATCGTATCTGATGAAATGGAACGGTTAAGATTAAAATTTGGACACATGCTCCTGTCCCGAGAATTTTAGGTTTATTTCGCTTTCCCCCCACCCCCACAATGGTTGTCTAGGTGCACTGAAATATTCCTTCCTAAAACACATTAAACTTTCGTTTACAAAGACATGAAACTCACCGAGTGGTCAGGGGTGTTCACTGGTATGCTCACTCAAAAATCGCTGAAAAAGATGAATTCCAACAGGTTTTATCGTAGTTTTTGTCCAACTCCATTGAGTTGTATTGGTCCACAGTTTTACAACTAATGGTAAAACACCTGTTGGAATGCATCTTTTTCTGGGATTATTATATAATATAAAATTGCAGTTTTTTTTTTTTAAACTTTGTAAATTATTATAAATTTGTTATTGTTTTTTACTCCATAACGGATGTGATTTAAAATGTAGCGAAGTACAATACTTCAAACAAAACGTACTTAATTAAAATTACAGATTTTAAAAACTACTTGAAAAAGTAGAAGTACACAAAAATAACTAGTCAATTACGTAACGCGAGTAAATGTAATTCGTTACTTTCCACCTCTGCCAAGAAGGCAGCACATAGATGATACACATTAACAGACAACAAGCAACAAACAGACAGGGATGCATAGAAATATAAAAAATACAGAAAAAACTGTTTTAACATTCAAGCTGAGAGAGTTATGTGCGCGTGTCATCCAGAACACAAGCCAAAATAAGAGTGCTCTTGCAAAAAAAGAACATATACTAAAACATACTATTTTGGTGATTGTTGGGAGCCAATATTGAAATTCAATTAATTGCACAGCCCTAGCTGAAACCCCTCTTCATCATTACACCAACAAGTACTGATGACTGATTTTTGTTTTAATTTAAAATAAAGTATAATCAATCAAATTTATGCTATAGTCCAACTACATCACGTAAACCTTGACTAATGCATTATTCTTTCAGTGACATTCTATTCATACATAGATTTAAAGCTTTGAGAACTGTTGGCATAGCAAAACATTTTATTGTGAGGAAGGACATTTCAGAATCGAATTCAGGATCAAACTATGTATTACAGATGGCTTATTTAAAAGCATGGCGCAAAAGGAAGGCAGAGATGGATCAGTTCCTGCATTCTGACAGTGATGATGACCATGAAAGTCAGAGATCGGTTAACGATAGATCAACCTGTGGCCTACATAACCAGGCTGACAGTGCAAGCAGTTTTGAATGTATTTATTCAGCAACTGAAAGTTCAACAACAGATGAATCAGACTTTGACACTGATGTAGAGAATGCGTCTTCTGATTCAGAAAAAGAAGTTCTAAATGATGATGCTGAATTGGATGTTCCCGATTTAGAAGAGAACTTAAGACAATGGTCTACAAAGAACAAAACCACACAAAGATCCTTAAATTAATTACTGACAATATTAAGACAGCAAGGACACCTGCTACCAAAGGATGCAAGAACACTCCTTGCTACACCACGAGCCGTAGGATCTGAGCCAAAATGTGGTGGGCAATATATTTATTATGGGTTAGAAAAGGGGATTTGCCATTTACTAACTCCGACAATGACTTTCAGACATGATCATCATGATTCAATAAACCTCAGCATCAATATTGATGGTGTCCCACTCTTTAAAAGCAGCAAAGTCCAGTTCTGGCCAATACTTGCGAAGTTTCACAACTTTGAGCCATTTGTGGTAGCTCTCTTTTGTGGAGACAAGAAACCGTTTCCTCTTGAAGAATATCTTGATGATTTTTTGATGGAGTGTAAACATCTCACAGACAATGGTATAATTCATGAAGAGAAGACCTACACAGTTAATATTCAAGCATTGATCTGTGACGCACCAGCAAGAGCTTATCTGAAGCGCATTAAGAATCATAATGCCTATCACAGTTGTGAGAGATGCATCACCAAAGGTGCTTATGTCACAAGAAGAGTGGTATTCAATGAACAGGGGTGCCCCTTACGAACAGATGAAGCTTTCAGTGCAGTAGAGTACAAAAACCATCAAACTGGAACCAGCCCCTTCATTGCTGCTGGAATTTCTTGTGTTCGCTCCTTTGTCTTGGACTATATGCATATGGTCAACTTGGGAGTAGTTCGACGGATGCTAATATTCTTGACTCGGGGCCCACCACTTTGTCGCTTATCTGTAAGGCAAAAGGAACAAATATCGCAAAAGCTAAATGGACTAAGAGGAAAAATGCCTAGTGAATTTGCTCGGCAGCCCCGCGGTCTAGAAGAGCTGGACAGGTGGAAGGCCACAGAATTTCGGCAGTTTTTGTTGTATACTGGACCAGTTGTACTGAAGAATGTGTTATCTCCGGAAAGATACTACCATTTCCTGTCTTTGACAGTAAATGGGAATAGGAGCGGGCTTCACTCAGTGATTAAAATAAACTTTGAGAGTGCTGGCCTGAATAATTGAAATATTGAAAACAGGAGAGAGGCCGCACTATGCATAAATTATGTCTTTATTTGCACAAACGCGTTTCGGCGCGTGCCTTCTTCAGTGTGCAACAAGATCACAGTGTAACCAATCTTATATGCCCACACCCATTGACACACCCATATTGACATCAACCAATGAATTTAAAATAATAAACAGTCCAATGGTGTCACCAATGTTTCAATTAGTCCATTAATGAAAAACAACGGCTGTTATACATTATACATTCATTATACATATACAGAATGGACATACGATATACATGCATAGTGTTACATTTACAAGAAACAACTTAGTGACAGATCTTCATTCATCCCATTGGGAATACATGTGTTTAAGCTAAAAATGTACCATGCCTCTCTCTGAAGGAGGCGGTTCTCACGGTCTCCCCCTCTTGGGGACAGATTAACAAACTCCAAGCCCATAAATTTGAGCATATTAACATCATGTCCCGCAGAGTTAAAATGTCTCGCGACTGATGATTTGTCATCATTTTTTCTGATAGCACATTTGTGCTCAAAAATTCGAGTTTTTAGTTGTCGCTTCGTTTTTCCCACATAGAACAACCCACAAGGACACGTCAATAAATACACAATAAAAGTAGATAAGCATGTGTTCTGTCTTTGACAGTAGCCATGTCAATTATGTTGGACTCTGATGAGAGCACTCGCAATGCATACCTTCAATATGCCCATGAACTCATCTCACACTTTGTCATCCGCTGTGCTGACCTGTACGGAAAGTATTTTTCAGTATACAATGTACATGGACTGATTCACCTTCATGAGGATGTCCGCCACTTCAATTGCTCATTGAATGACATTTCTGCTTTCCCTTTTGAAAACCATCTCCAACAAATAAAGAAAAATGTACGGAGTGGGAAAAATCCCCTTGCACAGGTGACCAGGCGATTATCAGAGATTGAATATGCAAACGCTAGCAAGAGCAAAACACAGCCTGAAGCACGGCCCCGAATGTTTGTTTCTACAAAGGGAAAGGACAGTTGTTTTCTCTTGCGAGGTGAAAGATTTGCTTTTATCAGAGAAAGAAGAGGAGATGGGATTGTGTTATGCGATGTCCTGCACCAGCGCTACACATCAGCGTTGTTTGAAAAGCCATGCAGCTCAAAACTGCTAAATATAGTGTATACAAGAAATGGACGAGGCAGGATGAAAAGAAGACAACAGCTTGAAACTGATCTGCTCCGCAAGGTGGCCTGCCTCCCTCATGAAAATGGTGGTTCTGTCCTCATACCTCTCCTCCATGGTATAGAACACAGAATTTGAAGGTTGGCAGTTTTATCTTAATTAACCTCTTTGTAGATGTACCATTGTATATTTTTTCATAACTGCACTTAAAGGTGGATTCAACAATGTTAAACAATGTTTGAAATTGGGCAGATGGTGCACAAAATACAGCCAATCATTAGTAAGGGGCATATATACTCACAATGATGCGGTGTGGTGGAGGAGAATAATTCATTTCTGGTGGCATTTTTGTTTGTAGCAGTTTTATAGATAAGTAGTGTGGAAAAGTGCTAACACTTTATGAATGTGATTTTACTTACCAGATCATGGTGTATGCCAGGGCTGTGTGGGTGGAGCATGGCAAGGAAGTGGAGGGAACTGCCCCAGACAACTGGATTGATGTCAACAACAAAATTATTAGATGGCCAAAAAAAGGGGAAAAGGCAGCTTTCCTCAATCAACACCCCCCTCAGGATGACTGGATGATATTCACCTTGGTGAAGCGTAAAATGACCTCTGGTAAGTTTTTGCAAATGATCTAATGAGATTCATTCCTCTGTCAAAATAAAAATTGTAAGGCAAAAATTGTCAGGTGAGCACCCTTATCAAGATGCTAGTAGTATGGTCATTTTTATTGTAATTGTAGTGTCTGTGTCTTTAACCTTACAGTTAACATTCATGAATGTGATGATTATGACATGACGAGCTGTGTTGAGGAGGAGGAAGAAAATGAGGAAGTACAAGGAAGGAAAAAGACCAAACGCAAGTTTGATGACTATGTTCTCGGTATGCTTCTTTGATAATTGTTCAGAATCAAATTCTATACACTGAATTCATTTGAGGCACTCTAGTTTTAGGTCACTTAAAAAAAAAAAAAGTAAATGTTAATTTGTACAATTACAGAATCTGACGATTTGGAGGAAGAAGAGAACGTGACTGGTAGTGATTTCCCAAGCTGTTAACATTGCACACCTATGTAGTTCTTATTAGAATTAGCCAGTCGAGGGGTGCTGGGTCCAGCCACCAGTCCAGCCACAGTGATGGATCCCAGCCCAGCGACGGGTACCAACACAGGAAGCGGTCCCGGGAGAGCCACGGGTCCAGGGAGAGCCACGGGTCCAGGCAGAGCCACGGGTCCAGGCAGAGCCACGGGTCCAGGCAGAGCCACGGGTCCAGGCAGAGCCACGGGTCCAGGCAGAGCCACGGGTCCAGGCAGAGCCACGGGTCCAGGGAGAGCCACGGGTCCAGGGAGAGCCACGGGTCCAGGGAGAGCCACGGGTCCAGGGAGAGCCACGGGTCCAGGCAGAGCCACGGGTCCAGGCAGAGCCACGGGTCCAGGCAGAGCCACGGGTCCAGGGAGAGCCACGGGTCCAGGCAGAGCCACGGGTCCAGGCAGAGCCACGGGTCCAGGCAGAGCCACGGGTCCAGGCAGAGCCACGGGTCCAGGGAGAGCCACGGGTCCAGGGAGAGCCACGGGTCCAGGGAGAGCCACGGGTCCAGGGAGAGCCACGGGTCCAGGCAGAGCCACGGGTCCAGGCAGAGCCACGGGTCCTAAAGAAGGTATTCCTCCGAATGCAATTCACTGTGGCAAGAGTGTAAATGTTCTAAAGTAGCAGCCATGTCATAGTGCATATTTTTAACAACTGGTTTTAAGATTCTTAGCTTCATGGTTGACCTTAATTTATTCTCTATCAAGTATCATCATGGCTAAAAGTATATAGGTCTTTTTGCACTGACTGCTGAGTACAGCAGAGGCACACAACTTGCTACAAGAGCAATATCCATATTACGAACTGTTGTGGCAAAAATTCATCGAACAAACATCACTGCGTAAGAGACACTCAGAGTCAAATTATAAAATAGAAGTATTTATTCTTGCAAGAATAGGAGCAGTCTAATACACAGTTGTTACCCTGTGCAGAAGAGTGACACACCCCCAGACAGACTGAACCAGCTTTTATCTCCGTTCCAAGGCCGTCTTCTGCCAGAGCCATCCTACCAGTAGTTTTCCATAGACTAAGCCCTCCTTCACCAAATGGCCTTCTGACATCTAGGTCAGAGGTCCTTGTTCGTCTGTTCTCTGGAGTGTCTCTCCCTTCTGCCTTCCCAGGTACATAAAAAGAATCTTCTCTCACTACAAGTGAGAGTCACACATGTGACATTCTTTGAATCATCTATCTTTTACTAAAGATCAATGAATATCATAAAATAGCCACTACAACTCCTCACTTTTTATAATTATTAATCAACCATAATAATAATAATAACAATAATAATAAATGCAAGTTCAAGTCATTACATCACATCATAAAAATCAGTCTCCTTGAACCTGTGAAGAAAAAGAGTTTAGGATGAAGAAAGCATAAGGCTGTTTTTGTTGGGAAAAACCCCATAATTATTTAGCAAGCGAGTAAACATGTTTACTAATGCCGGGCTCACTACCGCAGTCACACTAGTAAGGAAAAAAATAGTTATAAACAGTAGGAAAACAAACAATGCAATAAAATGCAAATGGTAAAAGCATAAAAAATAAAATAAAATAAAAAAAATCTCCTTTTCATATAAATCGTTCTCAAAAAGAAAAGAAAACATCAACACATTTAACTGTAATCTCTACTTGAATCATCTGCATAATTTTGTTCATCCCCATCATCATTCAGATAGACTGTCATTTTCACCAATTGAGCAGACATTCCAGTTCTCTCATATTCACCCATGAATAACAAAATTATCAGAATAACACATACAATCATAACTCATACACATTCAACATTTCCCCCATATCCATTTCCCTAACCATATTTTGTTCTTTTACTTTTAATTCAATCAGGCAGTGGTTCTACTTAATCAGCTTCAATAATAATCCTTATAATTTACATTAATTAATAGATCTTCTCTTCCTGAAAACATTTGCCTTAAATATTTTCTAATAAATCAGTAACCAATCAAATCATTTGTCATATACTAATATCAATACTAAACCCTATTTCAATATAATCAGCTAAAATCCTCAAAATCATCACAAAACCACATTCTTAATTCATTAGTTGGTCCACATCCTCCTCCAGGCGTGTTGGTGTAGGTGAGCGGCTTGGACCCAGGTGTCACCTGTGAATGGAGACCTTAAGTATTTTGTTAGTGATTTGTCTTTCCCTCGTCCCTTTTGGTGTGACCTGTGGAATTTTCAAAATCATTAGACATTTCTTGCTTATTAGAGTCAGAGTCCTTTTCCCCTGAAAAGCGTTCACAAGTCAATATTCATACATTTGGAAAACAGAATCAGTTCAGCTTGATGCAATCCATCCTGACATTCTGCAAAAGTAAAATTTTAAGTTATGCTCTGTACAAGGTGTAGCACCTTTCTGCCACAATAATAACAATCAGGCCAGGACAGTTAGCAAAATTCATCCATAGCCATTATTCAACACATTTTGCCCTGTCTCCCAATCCTGCATGCTCTCTGTAAAGCAAAACAAATTTTGAGGTTATTGTCAGATAGTAAAGTACGTGCTGCCACTTCGATGTCCTGGCGTTTCCTGTTGAAAACAATCCAGACAGCAATTTTGTTAGGCAGAAGAATGGCTTCTTTCAGGGCTTTTACCCAATTACCCCTAGTGTTCTTCCCAACATTTATTCTAATAAAACACAAAGCATCCCCCTTTTGATGGTCGACACAACTCGATCATCAATTTAACATAACATTTAACATAGTGTCTTCAGACAAATTTCCTCCAGACATCTTTCTCTGTCTCTGAAACAAAAATATTACATTCTTCACTTAAAGCCACAATTTCATTTCCTTATCGAAGTATTTGAAGGGCAAACGGCCCTCAGTCTCACTGCGTATCCTGCTTTTTCCAGGTCTGTTGTTTTGTCTCGCAACCATTTTTAAAAGTCGTCATTAGTTTCTTTTATCAGGTCAGGTCGTGCTGTACAGACTTGGTCAATGTCAGTCAAAAAAAACATTCTCCTCCTGTTTACGATAATCAAATGGCTCTCTGCATAATTTGATATTGACTTAGCCAATATGTCACTTTGTTGTTGCCGTCGAATCTATAACATCTTCTTTTATTCCCACCCCCGATGGACGACGATATACTGTACAACTCCACAATTCCAATTTATATAAATACCTAAACTTATCCAAAAGTAATTCAAATCCACATCATAAATGACAAAAGTAATTACTACCAGACGGAGCGTGATGACCAACCAACTTAAAGGCTCGTCCCATGTTCTCTATCATCTTCTCATCAGATTCACTCAGCATTTGCCTTCTTTACAATTTGTCACTTGCCTTAACTCATCTGTAATGAAAAAACACTCTCCAGAGGTTAAAGACACAATATACTCACTATTCAGCAAGCACCGGCCCGCGGACGGGCCGAAGGGGCGTGGCTAAACTTTTATTACTTTTTATCGGCTTTGTTTTATAACAAAATATTCAATCAACTATCATAAACTATGCATCATTTGAAAGCTAAAACACTCAAGAATCATGTTCTGAGCTTGTTTTTGCAATCAATACACCAGAGAGGAAAGGGTTAAATTAAATGCTGACTGACTGACCTTGTAAACATGAACACAATGAACGGCAATACTTATCTTTGATCGCGTATGGTTCAGATCAGTTCGGACGAATCCAATAAACACCAGCATACATTTCAATGTAAGGGTCTACTCTTCAAAATGCATCCCACTGTTTAATCCAAAACAACAACAAAATAGGGAAAAAAACGAAATATCCTCCTTTGTTTACATGAGCGTTTTGAGTTAGAGTAATCCATCATGTTCATTTTCAATGAAATATCGATTCCAACGTTCAAAAGCCATATCTCCCCCGTAGTTTGGAATCTTCCGGGTAAATTGAGCCCTCCCTCGTGTCTATCCTTCAATCACAGGCTATGTTATTGACTGAAACAAAAAGGGAGCATTTTACCGGCTGCGCGAACTGTCACTCGCGCTCCTCGGTTTTCAACTGGATAAAAGCCTGGATAAAGCCAGCCAATGTCTAGTCAGCAAAGTTTTGATTGATGGGAGTATTAACCAACCAACATCGATGCAGTGATTGATGAATCTGCTTGCATGAAACGTGTAATACAAGAACAAAGCGCAAACTTTTCATTCACACGCTTTCGCCATTCCACACGCAAGAGGCAAGAGCGCACACACATAGCGCGCCGACACACACACACACACATAGCGTTGTTTTACATTGTTTTGCCCACGGATTTCGAATAAACCATAGACAGTATATAAACACACGGATTTACTCCAAAGCTTATATCTGAACATCTCTACCATTGATCGTCGACTACAGAATACTTTGGTGGTGTTTTGAAGAAGGTGGAGAGGAGAAGCGACGAAGAGCAGCAGAAAGTAATAGGATATCCATTATAATGATCAGTTTACTGTAATTTATTTGAGTAAAAACCACTGTTCTAATTACAAATGTTCTAAAACTATTTTTTATATATATAAATATATTTTATACATTAGTTGGAAAACGGTCACTTCTGGAATGTCTAGGCTATACATTTAATGAGAGACGTTTTATTTCACTGTTTTTGCTATTAGAATTTATCAAAATAAAGGGTATTTTGTTAAAATGTTCAAATGTTTTGCTGAAATAGTTTTTTATTGTGTGGTTTGATGGGCAAAACAATCTTGAATTGATATACATGCATGTAGTATGTACTGTTTACTCTTATGTCATTTGGTTATCAGGTGTCTATTTGGAGTCTCCAAATAGGTTTTTGGAAAGGACGCCTATGCTTTTCATCAATAAAAGCTTACAGAAACTACATTTTTGGGAGTATCAATCTCAAATTTGACTCAAAACATGTCCAGACATTAAATTTTATCTTTATGGTGTTTTCAGGCCTTTGACATAAAAGTAAAAATAATTTTTTCCCTAAGTTAAGTTCATTCAAAGAAATCGTAAGTCACTTTCATGTCAATTTACCTGGTTTTACTCTGTTCCTATGCAACTTTGAGTTATAATGACTCTTGGTAACAAAGTTTCAATTGTCTAGTTTAAAAAAAGACAAGAATTATGAATGTGGGACCATAGGGTTTAAGAGCTACAGACATTTGTATTTGGGTATGCGTTTTCAGAAAATTCTCAAAAATAGAGGCGCTTGATAAGAGGTTAACTCTAAAAGTATAATATTTAAAGTTCAAATTAGATTTAACTTCACATTCTCCTGTAGCTTTCATATAATTTTACATGTTTGAAATTTGGCCTCTAAACCCGTTTCAAATGTTCTATCTGTTCATTATCATTTTTCTTTAGAAAAGTCAGCTGGTTGTTTTGGTTTATTATCACTATTTTGTTTAAGCTTGCCTTACCAGGCATGATAACAGAAAGACAAACAGAGTACCAAGTCCCTTCCTCCACTCAGCAGTCTCTCTCTCACTACACAAATAATCTTTTCAAACAGCCTCCTAAGACTGAAACTTAATTAATCATAGTCTAGAACCCTTAATAGTTCACAAATGTTAATATACAAATGTTTAACTCAAATTAGAACCATTACAATAATCTAAAATACATTATGCTATGAGTATTTCTAATGTATCTTTAGTTTGAATACTTGTATAAATTTCAATTCACCTAACTTTTGTTATCCAAACTCTACTAAAAACTGTCTTAATCTTTAGCCACCCACCATGTCTCATGATCTTCAGGAGTTAAAACCATCTTATAGACATATTAGTTCTTCTATAATTTTCCTTGCCCATAAGGCAACAACATCATGTTCCTGATAAAATTAATATGTTATGTTTCTGTCTCCCCAACAAATAAAGACAATCAACTCATGGTCTCAGCTGGCTCTTGAAAGCACATTTCACATTAGCTCTTTATCTATAATTTCCATCAGACTTGTCACAATTGAAAACAAGCCATACAGTGAATTGCGGGGTTTACTCTGGTGAGTGGTATAGAGGAACTTACATTCTCTCGGTCAAACAATGCTCTGCTGACCCCACAATGCTCTGCTGACCCCAGTTGGCCTCTAGTAGTCAGCGCTCAACTCTCATACCTTCTCACATATAACACCTCCATCCGGAGATGCAGTGTCCGGGACCCCCTGCGTTAGAATGTCTCCTGGCCAGGAAAATCATCCGTCTTTGAGTAGCCACGTACCCACTGGTGACCCGCTCGCATCACACAATCAGTTTCTTCAACAGAACTCAGCTGTATTTCTGGAGCTTAGGAAAGACACATTCAAGAGTCACCTCTATCTGGACTGCATGCCTAATAAATGTTAAGGGAGACATACAACATAACAACAGTTTTACATACAACATAACAACAGTATTTAATCACTCAAATCTGTTAGACCTGTCCGAATCAACAAAATCTCAGTGAAATTTATTCACATCCGTCTATTCAGTGCACATCTATAGCATGGTCATAGGTCCTGTGTCATGGTGAAGGCTAAGATCAGACAAATACGTTACTGGTCCTAAAATAACAAAGTACAAAAATGTCACTTCTGTCATTCAGGTCTACATTATTATTTTAAAGACTTCTTTAAAGTCATTCAGTTTTACAAATCTAAAATATTTAATTACAAATTGCCCTCTGAATGGCAATGATTTCCTTTAACATGATTTCTTTTAACATCTGTGTCTATAATTTTCACCTGAAACACTGTGCTTTACTAAATAGCTTATTGTCATGACAGGCTAAGATAACAGCCTTCTGACATTGAATGAGACAGAGACTCTGAGGCCTTCAGGACTTGGTACACTTTTTTCTCATACTAAACATTCTCTACTTTAGCTACTTTATCTTTTAATTCTAGCCCAGTTTAAAGGGACCTTTGCCAGCAATTACATACGTTTCCAATATAAAAATAATTTTATAGTTGTCTTTTACTCTTATATCAGGAAATTTCGACATTACAAATTTCCACTCATATTGAGACTGTCATACAGTTTCAGTCAAGTCCCAATCTTATCTTTTGAAACCAAAACATCTTCTAGCTGCTTCATGGTCAACACTACCAAGCTGTTTGTTTAAATCAGATCCCTTTCTACATTTTTACATTTAGCAACAAATAGTTATTCTATTTCTCAATAACGTTTCATTAAAACATCTACATTTTAGTTGTCAGGTTTTCAATTACAACTTTATCTGACAATATTTTCCATATTTTCTCTTCTAGGGGTTTACCAATCTACAATTAGGATCTTCCAAAACCCTTTTTTTTTTTTTTTAAGCGTTTCATTATAAGACAATCATATTTTTAGTTACCTTTACTTTTACAAATATTTTCCCTATCTGTAATTTTACATTTACTGGTATCTTTACTTTTTTTCCTTTTAAAAGAATTTCCTTACGACTTAAATCTTTCAACTTTCTTTTTTTTTTTTTTTCAATCTACTTACGACTTCCATCTATCAACTTTCTTTTCACTTTCTTTTCATTTACTTGCACATTCTTTTCACTTTCCTTAGCACTGCATTCACATTCTTAGTTCTTTCTCAGACGAAAACTTTAATATCGTCTTCAAATACTGTTCTACTTTCAAACCCACATTAATCCACGTCACTTTCACATTCCATCAACTTTCTTTTACACCTTTCTGAGTGGGCATTTACAGTTGCTGCTAAACGCAGCTGACCACAATTAAAACATTCTCTGTCCCCTTGCCTATAGTTCGATTACCTTGAGCTTTCTAGCAGCTCCAGCTTACTGACACCCTTGAAGCAGTGTGTCCCAATCAGAATGTAAACACAGCTGATAAGCAGTTCTCTCTATTCTTTGACAGTCCACCAGTGGCGGATTCTATCACACTAGCCAAATCATAATCTTCATCATTATTGGCAGAACATTCATTTTCATAAACTGCACGGAAATGCATAAATTGTTTCTAAGTTGTTTTCACAAAGTTTCTGTTTAACTTTAACACTTGTCAGGGAAATTATCCCCGACCCATAATTTCCTTATAAAACAGACAATGTCTTTTTCCCTCAATGACTTAATATCAACAAAATATCCGACATTTTACATTATTGAATTCCAAAATATGTCTTTACATTTCTCTAATTCGTTATTATCATAAACAACACTGATTACAATAGCAAGTACACATTTAACATCCGGAAGCCGGCTGAATAAGCACGCGCTGTTGCTGTACTCCCAGCATAGCTGGAGTCTTTAGGTTCAAAAGACACTATGGTTGTCAAACTAAAAATAAACATAATTTCAATCTTATTTTACCACTAAAATATAGAATTGTTCCCCATTTTGCTTAATGAAACATTCATTATCTTTATATCATGTTAATCCCTGTTAATCATACTCAATACCTTATCATTATATTTTAATCTGAACCTCACTTTTCATACCATTTCTTAATCTGACTTAACAGCCGTTCATATATAGTTCCATAAATTTTATCAGAAATGTTATTTTCATAACATACATTTTCTACAGTTGTTTTCTTCTCAAAATGGTTAGTCTGCCGATTCAACAACTATTATCATTACTGTCTCTGTACCACTTATCCTACTTACTGTTTTTTACAGAAACCAAAATATCATATTACTCAAATCTCAATCCTTCACAAAGACAGCCTTATTGTTGCTTGCTACTTCAACTTTTGTTACAAACAAAATCTTCTGACATCTAATGTCATGCATCCATCTAATGGATGAAAAATAAAAACCCTTTTATCAGTTATATTCAATCTTACTATATGGCAATACATTCTACATCGACTCGGTTCTCTTTTATCTGCTTCAAGCCAACAACTCATTGTCTTTTCACACTTTTCCACACGTTGAACGCAGACACAACAACTTTGTTTCTCACTGCCCTGTTCACTGATTCCCGCACCGTCTTTAATCTTTTGGTGCTCAATATCATACATTTCTGCCCTTAATTTTATCTCATTTGACAAAACACCGGTGTACCAAATTTCGCAAGCTTGCTTTGAGACTTCCCCATATTAGCCGCTTATCTGTTCTCTGTGGATTTTCCTCTGCGCGCGTTCTCTTTATTTGTCAAGCGTCCCCGACAAACCCGACCTTTCTTTTAACCCAGTCGGAGCGGTTACACTATTAGTGTCACTATTAGTGTCCCTCCTAATTACGGTTTACCAACAAATCTGTTACGACTTTCTTGGCTCCCCCTAATTAGCCTCAGCACCCAAAAATAACTTGCTCCGTGGTGGAACAATTCATTTCCAGGTACCTATCTGTATGAAATGTCTTGGTCTGTCACAGTTCTCAATTAATTCCAGATTATTTATCTGCTTGAAATATCTTGTTCTGTCACAGACCTCAATTAATTTCAGATTATTTTCCTCGTATCTGTTTGAAATATCTTGATCTGTACGTAGATCTCAATTAATTTCAGATTACGTACCACAGAAAACAGTTCTCAGCCAATATGGTTCAATTTCACTCTCCCCCCAATTAAACTTAATTGAATTATACATTACCCAGAGATGTTTTGTTCTGAGCCACCTCGAGTTCTTTTTGATTCCAGTGTCCGACCCTCCCGGCTCTGACATCGGCCGGCCTCTCTCTCTTAAGTTTACGAGGTAGAGCTGGAACTTACTCAGTCCAGGTGGCCAAACACCGTCCGATCTCAGGTCCAGGAGGCATCGTCCAAGGAATCCCACTATTCTGACACCAAATTGTTGTGGCAAAAATTCATCGAACAAACATCACTGCGTAAGAGACACTCAGAGTCAAATTATAAAATAGAAGTATTTATTCTTGCAAGAATAGGAGCAGTCTAATACACAGTTGTTACCCTGTGCAGAAGAGTGACACACCCCCAGACAAGACTGAACCACTTTTATCTCCGTTCCAAGGCCGTCTTCTGCCAGAGCCATCCTACCAGTAGTTTTCCATAGACTAAGCCCTCCTTCACCAAATGGCCTTCTGACATCTAGGTCAGAGGTCCTTGTTCGTCTGTTCTCTGGAGTGTCTCTCCCTTCTGCCTTCCCAGGTACATAAAAAGAATCTTCTCTCACTACAAGTGAGAGTCACACATGTGACATTCTTTGAATCATCTATCTTTTACTAAAGATCAATGAATATCATAAAATAGCCACTACAGAACAATAATGTAATAGACACATTTCGTCTTTCAGATTATGACACGCCCATCCAAAGATCCTCTGGGAGGTCTTTCTCAGAGCAATCTCTGCACATGAAGCCAGTACAGGGCCTTGTAGGGACCTACGATTTCCAATGTCCATGGCAAGTAAGTACTGAAGTGTTAGAGCTGGTATCAAAAACTATATAAAATGAATTGAACAGGAATACAGCATTAGCAGGTCTAACTTTGAACATCTGTTTAAGGATAACAGTAGCATAATTTTCTAATTGGCTTCTTGTCAGCAGTTTAAACCGACATGTAGACTTTTACATAAGTGGTACTTTTTGTTTTCAGAATTCAAAAAAAAGTTATGACAAAGCTAGTTGACATCCACCTCGAGGTGAGAAGGCTGGGAGAAGCGAGCCTCCCCTGTCGTCTGCCCACATCGAGCAGCTAGAAACGATGGACGAGTTTAAAAGAGAGGAGGAACGCCTCAAAGATAAAGATGCCTTTGACTCCCTGGTATGCACAATCTACAAGTGATATAATTTTATGCACCATTTAATTTATAAATATTATTCTGTGGTATATAAGTCAGAACTTGTTATAGGCTATTGTTTTTCTAACATGTCAAGTCAAGTCAAGTCATCTTTATTTATATAGCGCTTTTTACAATACAGATTGTATCAAGCAGCTTCACAGTGATAACATGAAAATAATACAAAAAATAATTTCATCATCGTCCACCTTTAAGGCAGATCTATAATATTGTTGAATATTAAATGTCCCCAACTAAGCAAGCCAGAAGGTAAGGCAACAGCGGCAAGGAACCAAAACTCCATCAGGTGACAGAAGGGAGAAAAAAACCTTGGGAGAACCCAGGCTCAGTCGGGGGCCATTCTCCTCTGGCCAATGAGTGAACAGTGTGTGAAGTTCAGAATGAATCAGAGTATTTGTCCAGTTCGGTTGGTTGAAGTCGGAGTGGAGAGGAGAGAGACTGGTTGACACTTCAGGTCAGCGGGTCGTCGCCGTGTCCTGGCGCTGGTCCTTCATCAGATCTGATACGGCCTGGTTCCGGTGGACAGCGGTAAACCTCGGGATAGACAGAGAGACTAATATTAGCGTAGAGCCCATCCTTCTTATGATGTACCAAGTACATCAGGATTACGGGAAGTGTTCCGGTCCCGGCTGTTCTAAACTATGCAGCCTAATTATATAGGTCTATAATGTGTTATGTGTATGCTAGCCGAAGAGATGTGTTTTTAGTCTAGATTTGAACTGACAGAGTGTGTCTGCCTCCCGGACAATGGTAGGAAGACTGTTCCAAAGTTTTGGTGCTAAGTAGAAAAGGATCTACCGCCAGCAGTCGATTTTGATATTCTAGGTATTATTAACTGGCCGGAATTTGAGATCGCAGTAGACGTGAAGGACTATAACGCGTTAAGAGCTCGCTCAAGTACTGCGGAGCTAACCATTTAGTGCTTTGTAAGTGATCAGCAATATTTTAACATTTATACGATGTTTAATAGGCAGCCAATGCAGTGTTGACAGAACAGGGCTAATATGGTCATACTTCCTGGTTCTAGTAAGAACTCGAGCTGCGTTTTGAACTAGCTGTAGTTTGTTTATTAAGCGTGCAGGGCAACCACCCAGTAGAGCATTACAATAATCTAGCCTTGAGGTCATAAACGCATGAACTAATTGTTCTGCATTATTCATTGAGAGCATATGACGTAATTTAGATATATTTTTAAGATGGAAGAAAGGCGTTTTACAGATACTAGACACATGACTTTCAAATGAAAGATTGGTATCAAAGAGCACACCCAGGTTCCTAACCGACGACGAAGACTTAACAGAGCAGCCATCAAGTGTTAGACAGTACTCTAGGTTATTACGTGTGGAAGTTTTTTGTCCAATAATTAGAATCTCAGTTTTTTCTGAATTTAGTAGTAGGAAATTACTAGTCATCCAATTTTTTATATCAGCTATGCATTCCGTTAATTTTGTGAATTGGTAGGTTTCGTTAGGTTTTGAAGAAATATACAGCTGAGTATCGTCGGCATAACAGTGAAAGCTAATTCCATGTTTCCTAATGATATCTCCTAATGGTAGCATATACAGAGTGAACAGCAGCGGTCCTAGTACTGAGCCTTGTGGTACGCCATACTGAACTTGTGATTGATAAGACATCTCTTCATTTACTGCTACAAACTGATAACGGTCAGATAAGTATGATTTAAAACCATGCTAGTGCAATTCCACTAATGCCAACATAATGTTCGAGTCTATTTAAAAGGATGTTGTGGTCAATGGTGTCAAATGCAGCACTAAGATCAAGTAATACTAATAGAGAGATACAACCACGATCGGATGATAAGAGCAAATCATTTGTGACTCTAACGAGAGCTGTCCTCGGTACTATGGTACGGTCTAAATCCGGACTGAAATCCTCGCAGATATCATTTCTTTCAAGAAAGGAACACAGTTGTGAGGATACTGCTTTTTCTAATATCTTTGACAGAAATGGCAGATTAGAGATCGGCCTGTAATTGACTAGTTTTGTAGGATCAAGTTGCTGTTTTTTAACAAGTGGTTTAATCATAGCTAGCTTAAAGGTTTTTGGTACGTATCCTAGAGACAAAGATGAATTAATGATATTAAGAAGAGGATCTATGACATCTGGAAGCATCTCTTTCAGCAGCTTAGTCGGTATAGGGTCTAACATGCACGTTGTCGATTTAGATGATTTGACGAGTTTACAAAATTCTTCCTCTCCTATTGCAATGAATGAATCAAATTTTCCCTCAGGGAGACTACAATGCACTTCCTGATGCGATACTGTATTAGACGGTTGCATAGTTATAATTTTGTCCCTGATATTATCGATCTTATAAGTGAAGAAGTTCATAAAGTCATTACTGCTGTTGCTTGGAAACTTCTGGGCTTGAAGCTTTCTTTTTCGTTAGTTTAGCCACTGTTTCAAATAAATACCTAGGATTATGATATTTTCTTCTAATAGGGTTGAAAAATAAGTAGATCTAGCAGCTTTTAAAGCCTCTCTGTAAGCAATCGAGCTCTCCTTCCATGAAATCCGAAATACCTCTAGTTTTGTTTTCTTCCAGTTGCGCTCCATTTTTCTGGCTGCTCTCTTAAGGGCCTGAGTGTGCTCGTTGTGCCACGGCGTTGGACTATGTTCTTTAATCTTCTTTAAGCGCACCGGAGCAACTGTGTCTAAAGTGCTGGAAAAGAGAGAGTTAAAAGTTTCTGTTGCAATATCAAGTTCTTCTAAGCTATCCGGGATGCTGAGATGATGAAACTGATTAGGAAGATTATTGATAAGCAATCTTTAGTGGCAGAAGTGATCGGTCTAACATATTTATAACACGGAGTCGGCTTTGCAGCCTTGGCTAAATGTAATTTACACGAGACTAGATAGTGATCTGAGATGTCATCGCTCTGCTGCAGTATTTCAACGGCATCAACACCTATTCCATGTGATAGTATTAGATCTAGAGTATGATTACGGCAATGAGTCGGTCCTGACACGTGTTGTCTAACTCCAATTGAGTTATAATGTCTTTAAATGCCAATCCCAATGCATCTTTTTCATTATCTATGTGTATATTAAAGTCACCAACAATTAGTACTTTATCTGCAGCCAATACTAATTCTGATAGAAAGTCCGCAAATTCTTTGATAAAGTCTGTATGGTGCCCTGGTGGCCTGTATACAGTAGCCAGCAGAATTTTCAAACGTGATTTATCGTTTACACTATATAGTTTTACATTAAGCACCAACACTTCAAAGAATTATATTTACAACTAGATTTCTTAGTGGTTTTGAAAATATTACTATAAATTACAGCAACACCTCCTCCTTTGCGTTTCAGACGAGGTTCATGTTTATAACCGTAATCTTGTGGGGTTGACTCATTTAAAGCAATGTAATCGTTTGGTTTTAGCCAGGTTTCTGTTAACACAGCACATCTAGGTTATAATCTGTAATCATATCATTAACTATTAGCGCTTTTGAAGTAAGAGATCGAATATTCAGCAACCCAAGCTTTATCATTTGCTCATTTGTATTATATCTGTTTTTTATTTGTTGAAGATCAATTACATTTTTAACCTTAGATGGGTTTGAACGTATTTTGGATTTCCAAGTTCGGGGAACAGACACAGTCTCTATATGATGATATCTAGGTGAAAGAGGCTCTATGTGATGGGATTTATCTGACCTTGGTGACGTGAGGCCGCTAGCAGACGGTCGGTTAAGCCAGTCTGTCTGCTTCCTGACCTGAGGCCCAGATTGTCATGTTTTATCTCTAAGACTATGAGCCAAATTACTAGAGAGAAGAGCAGCACCATCGCAGGAGGGATGAATACCATCTCTTTTCAACAGGTCAGGTCTGCCCCAAAAACTTTTCCAATTGTCTATGAATTCTATATTATTTCGTGGACACCACCCAGACAGCCAGCCATTGAGTGAACACAATCTACTAACTATCTCATCACTCCGGCGAACAGGAAGGGGGCCAGAGCAAATTACAGTGCTTGACATCGTACTTGCAAGTTCACACACCTCTTTAATATTAATTTAACATCATTAGTGCCGACGTGAATAATAATCTTAGAGAATTTACGTTTAGCATTAGCCAGCACTTTCAAATTTGCTTTGATGTCAGGCGCTCTGGCTCCCGGCAAACATGTGACTATGGTGGCTGGTGTCTCTATTTTCACGTTCCGTGTAATAGAATCGCCAATAACTAGGGCACAATCAGAATAATTCTCAGTGGGTGTTTCACTGAGCGGGGCAAATCGATTTGTTATCGGAACGGAAAAGTGGTTTTTTGATCCGCGACTAGAGCGATCTCTCACTGTCACCCATCTGCCCTGCTGCACGGGCTCTACTTCAGCCGGAACCGACTCATGTAAAGAATTAACTAGGCTAGGCGCATCCAAAATAGTATCTAAAGCTCTAGCACTCTTCTTACTATTCTCGATTAAAGTTTGGATGCGTGTCTCTAGTTCTGAAATCTTCTCCGTCAGCGTGACTGTCTCCTTGCATTTATCACATATAAATCCTATATTGCCGACAGAGAAGGCTATGGTAAACATGTGACATGAAGTGCAGGTGACAATAACAGGAGAAGACATTACTCACCGTGTTTGTTGACTGATTCTTACTCACCTGGGCTTTTATGAACTCAAAGGCGCGGGCGCGCGAGAGAAAAATAAATAACTGAGCTCACGGGTGGTGCGTTAAAAGGCTAGCGAGTTAGCGTGTTGTGCTGACAAAAACGGAAGCTAGCAATGTCAGGTTAATCTGAGATGTTGAGTAAGCTGTATTTAGTAGTATAAACAACTAGAATTTATAATAAATGATGGTTCAAAACAGAAAGAAATACGAAGCTAATACGAGGCTTAGACGCAGCAAACAAACTCACAGCAGCAGCAGTCACAGCGAGGCAGACAGGAGCAATCGATCTCAGAGCGATCAATCTCTCCAACGATCAATCTCTCCAACATGTCAGGAATGTTACACCCTCTCTTTAAAGGTGCTTCAACTCGGCAGAATTGGAGGGAGAGATCTGAGAGATGGAATACATCAAATTTTAGACAGGTATTTTTAACAAGATCCCTACATATAGGAACATATTACACGCAGAACACAAAACGCGTTACATTTATTGTCACGGTTTGCTGGTCGACGGAGGATGTGACGCATCTTAACCAACTTATACTATACACTTTATTCACTAGACCACTGTCCGAAACAAGAAAGCTGTGGAAAAATTGAAAAAGCTCCAGAAAACTGCATTGACTGCCATTTTCATATTTCATAAAAAAAAGTTAAACAAATGTAAGTTGCCTATGTCATCCGCCCATATAGTGCAGCTGGAGACAATGGAGGAGATTAAATGCTTATTAATTATCTGAAATGCAATCATGAGTCCTCAAAGAAACTTGATGTGTAAGGTATAAAGAGGAGGGGATTTCACAAGTGCAAGGACAGGAAAGTATGTCATTGGAGCTATAAAATGGTCAACTCTGTTGTTTTCTGGAATCGATTAAACAGAACCACATTTCTTTAGTCAACTCTTGGTACTCACCCATGCTACAGTTCCTGTAGATTACCACACACGTGTCATTTCTAAATGGTGAATTTGTTTCCTCAGTCTCTTCACCAACCGGCTAATGTCGAGTTTTAACATGAAGGGGAAGGGGAAGAAGCAAAAACTGCCTCTAGAATCAACCAAAACATTTGAAGCAATTAAAGGTACACAGCAGTTTCCCACGTTATTTAAGTTTAACACTAACTCACTTGTTTTCACTACCTCAACATATTCTAGTGTCAGTGTTAGCGAAAATATTGCAGTCTTACACCTTCCTAACATACACCGAAGCGAGTTTACAGAACCAATCTTCAGTCAGGTGTATGCTGCCATATACCACACCAGTCACCATGGGTCTGTGCAGTATTGCCACTTAGTTGATATTTGACAGGAGGAATAAGGAACTTCTCAGCTGGTTGTTTTCACATAAAAAAATATTGTATGTGAAGTCATTGCAATGTAACACTGGTTTTCTTATATATATATATATATATAAATTTATATATTTTTTTGTTTTTGTTCAACTCTTGCAGTGGCTGTCTTGAAATGGGACGCAAATGCGACTGAGGCTACAATCAAGCTCCATGCCGCAGACCACCTAAAGCATGCGCCGGGAAGGAAGGGAGGGGGAGGGCACACAGGGGTTTAAATATACTATAATTTAGGGGATATTATTATAATTTTTTTGTTCACTTGTCGTTTAAATAATTAAATTAATTGTATTTATTTATCAGCCTGTTCAGTGCTGAGAAGAATGGGAGGGGGAGGGCATACAGGGGTGGTGAAATTTTGTGTAGTTAAGGGAAAATTCTATATATTTTTGTTCACTTGCTTTTTGTTCATTGTTTCAAATTTGTTTTAGTAATCAGCCTGTTCTGATTTTTTTTTTTAAATCATTAAAGATGTAAAAAAATAAAATATTGGCATTTCAAACTATTTATTTATATTTTTGTCCTTTTTAATAGATCAGATGTCATTTATTTCCAATAAGGATACTAAAATGTATTTGCATATCAGGGGTGGGGATAGGTCATTTATTTACAATTTTAAAGCAGTAGTGCACACTGCTTTTCTTTATGACTCGAGTGAGTTTTATTGTATACCATGTGGTCATCCAACCTTGTAAACTGATGAAGGTCTGATGACCAAAAAATGGTTTAATAAAGATAATAGGGTTAGAGGATAAGACAGGCCTCATTAACAATTAAAATAATACAGTTGATTTGTGACATCTGAAATCAAGAAATGTGTCAACAAATTGTGTGAATGTCCTCTAGAAATGTGTCAACAAATTGTGTGAATGTCCTCTAGAAATGTGTCAACAAATTGTGTGAATGTCCTCTAGAAATGTGTCAACAAATTGTGTGAATGTCCTCTAGACATCTGTAGGTGACATTGAAATTAATTTTTATTTAGAACCCTGTAAAGATGTTGGACGTCAATAATGATAATTTAAAAAGTTCAATATGTACGTCAATAGTGAACGTTAAAAAGACAAAAACGTTCATTCTGGCTCCTCAGTGGACATCTTCTGAAAGTTCACTTTTTATGTCACTTGGACGTCCATAGTTAACGTTGAAAAGACGTCTAAAAAAGACGTTCGTTCTGGCTCTTCAGTGGACGTCTTTTGAACGTTCACGTTTTATGTCACTTGGACGTAAACAGTGAACGTCAAAAAGACGTCTAAAAAAGACGTTGCAAAAACTTTCATTCTGACTCCTCAGTGGACGTCTTCTGAACGTTTACTTTTTATGTCACTTGGACGTCCATAGTTAACGTTGAAAAGACGTCTAAAAAAGACTTTCGTTCTGGCTCTTCAGTGGACGTCTTTTGAACGTTCACGTTTTATGTCACTTGGACGTAAACAGTGAACGTCAAAAAGACGTCTAAAAAAGACGTTGGAAAATCTTTCATTCTGACTCCTCAGTGGACGTCTTCTGAACGTTTACTTTTTATGTCACTTGGACGTCCATAGTTAACGTTGAAAAGACGTCTAAAAAAGACGTTCGTTCTGGCTCTTAAGTGGACATCTTTTGAACGTTTACTTTTTATGTCACTTGGACGTCCATAGTTAACGTCAAAAAGACGTCTTAAAAAGACGTTGCAAAAACTTTCATTCTGGCTACTCAGTGGACGTCTTCTGAACGTTCGACAAAGAAGTGACAGACTGAGAGAAATAGAGGAAAGCAGAAACCGAGAAAGAGGGAGAAGCAGTGACAGACAGAGAGGAAGAGAAAGAAGCAGAAACCGAGGAAGAGGGAGAAGCAGCGGGAGAGGGAGAGACAAAGGTAATGGCAGAGGAAGACAGGAAGAAAGATCTTCATCTGGCTCTAGTGGCGTTTCCACTAGCAATGATCGATGGTACACCCATGAAGAGCCTGATGTTTCTCCACCAGAAAAAAGATTCAGACCAGCTCGAACACCTGGACCTCAGATTATTCAAACAGAGTCATACAGTCCTCTGGAGTTGTTCCAACTTTTTTTCCCCTCCTCTGTTTGTCAGACCATCATCCAGAATTCAAACACCTATGCTGCGGAGCACCTGGAGACCGCAAGAAGGCCGAGGCAGGAAATATCCCTGAAGGACTTTTTCTCATTCCTCTCAGTTATCATTTATATGGGTTTGGTGAAACTGCCATCAGTTTCAGACTACTGGAATGGGTCCAGACTGTATGGCATCAGCTTTCCAGCAACAGTGATGTCCTGCAGGAAATTTCAGGCCGTGTCCTCAGCCCTCCACCTCAGCGATCCTAAGGTAGATGCTGAGAATGCAAGGAATAAAGGAACCCCTACCTTTGATCGTCTGTGCAAAGTAAAACCTTTATATAACCAGATTCGCGAAGGATGCAAAAGTTTTTATCACCCACATCAGAATATTGCCGTTGATGAGAGGATGGTGGCCTCAAAGGCAAGGATTTGTCTGAAGCAATATATGAAGGACAAACCGACAAAGTGGGGGTACAAGCTTTTTGTCCTTGCAGACAGCCTGCTTATACTTGGGATTTTTTTCATTTATGAAGGGAAATCCCCAGTAGCTCAGAGCCAGCAAAACAAGGGTCTGAGCTACGAATCAGTCATGGCTCTGGTGGACGAAAAGGTCTTGGGGTCAGGCTACAGATTATATGTAGATAACTTCTACACCAGCCCGATGCTCTTCAGGGACCTCCTCCAAAAAAACATCTCTGCTTGAGGGACCATCAGGAACAACAGGGTGGGCTTCCCACAAACCACACAAAACAAGCTGCCTAAAAATGCACCCCGGGGAAGCATAAGGTGGAAAAGGGACAACAAGCTTCTCTTTGTCCAGTGGAAGGACACAAGAGAGGTATCGATGTGTTCCTCGTTTCATTCTGCAAATGGAGATCAGACTGTCCAGAGGAGGGTGAAGACAGGACATGGAGAATGGACCGTAATGGCTATTCCTATTCCTACAGCAGTGTCAGACTACAACAAGTGAGTATATTTTTTTTTAGTGGATAATGCAAACATTTTTTGCAGATGTGTTTATATTTTATGTATTGACTTTTGTTTACCTTGCTTTTTTACACAGGCATATGGGAGGAGTGGATATGTCTGATGCCCTCATCGGGTACTACTCAGTGCTTCGAAAAACCAGAAAATGGTACCGCTCTCTTTTCTTTCACTTTGTGGACATTGCAGTGGTTAATGCTTTCGTTATCCACCAGCAGCTGGCTGCAATGCAAAGCAAGAGGGCAAAAAATCAGAGGGAATTCAGGGAAGCTCTAGTACAGGAGCTCGATGATTGGGTGCTCCTGATGCTCCTGATGCTCCTGCTCCTCACCATCCTGCAGGACACACACCGAAGCACATAAAACCTTCCAGTAAAGTCAGAAGAAGATGCAGAATGTGCCACCAAAAAACCCCTGTGATCTGCAGTGTGTGTGACTTGCCTCTCTGCTTCATTCCAAAGCGAGATTGCTTCAGTCGCTGGCATGATGGTAACAATTTGTAGTGCTAGCTCTGAATAGTTGTGAATAGTTGCAAATAGTTGTATGAACAGTTTGTCATTTTTAGTTGTAAATATTTGTAAATCGTTTCATTTTATATAGATACTTTAATAGTAATCGTTTTTTATTTCTATAACCACTGTATATAATGTATACTTTTTTGTTTTGTTTTATTCCTATGTTTAAAAACCATTTATATACTGTTTAGGTATTTAAAAAAAAAAAAAAAAAAAAAAATATATATATATATATATATATATATATATATATATATATATATATTCTGAGAATGTTTTGAATAAAAAAAAATCTGTTGTGGTGTTGTGAGATCAAGTACTAAACAAGTGTCACCAATGGAGCAAAGAAATCCCCAATGGAGGAAAAAATGACACCTAGTGACCTTAGTTGTTACAGCAGCTAAAAGTCTCACAGAATCTACAAGGTTTGTGATATCAATTCCAAATTTGGAACACTACTTGTTTAGAATTTTTGCTTTAATTTCCTAGCATTTTTAGGGTAAAACCTCTTTTGGATTATATATTTTTTCATAATATATATATATATATTTATTATAGTAATTTTTTATTATAATAAACTTAAATTGCTATAACTTTTCATTTATTTTATTTTTTCACCTGCAGACACTTGTACCATAAACCTTCAAGTGTTTTCTTAAAAACAAGACCAGAACCAAGCTTATATTAAAAAGTATTCCAGAATTACACCCATTTAAATTTGAACATCACCTTTTTAAATGTGAACTCAAAAAGGGGGGTGACAGTTAAAGGGTTTTAAGGGAAAAACTTAAGGTGCTTTATGCAACCGGGCACAGGTCTTCTAGTGTTTTTTTTATTTTATTCTGAGGTTGGTTAAGGTCAGATGATTACATTTTTTGATACAGATTTTCAAAGTAAGATTTCCAAATTGTGCCATTCTGGAGTGATCTCTGATTTGGGTTTTTCAAGTTTTTTATATAGGTTCCAGAAAGTGTTTTGATCTACCGAATTATCAATTTCATCAATTTTGGTATTTAAATATTTTTCTCTTTTGTTCCACAAAAGTCTTTTGTAATTTTGCAGACATTCTGAATAAGAAAGCCGTATTGTCTGGCTGGACGGATCTTTGTGCTTCTTGTTAGAGAGTCTCCTCAGTTGTTTTCTGAGACCTGCACATTCATCATCGAACCAGACATCCTTTCTTATTTTCTGTTGATTTGTTTGCTTTGCTGTTTAATGTTAGATAGAGTTATCAATGTTTTGAATATGTAATTTAAGTTTTTTGTTGCTAAATTTATTCCTTTAAAGGGGTCATGACATAAGAAACCAAATTTGCCTTGATCTTTTGGTATATAAGAGGTCTTTGTGCCATTAAAACGTCCTGCAAGTTTCATAGCTTAAGACGTCCTCCCCATTATAAACGAATCATTTATTTAATCAAGCTCTAAATACAGCTCGTTCTGGATCCATGGTAAGAAGTGACGTCACGGTACGAAGTGACGTACCAGCGTTTGCATATAGACCGCCTCCAGCACAAGACAACTACGCTTTAAGCGCAAGACAACTACGCTCATTTCGTATCGTTGTTGCGCCTCACAAGTGTTCAGTCGACGGACAGCGAGTGGGTCTGTGTACAGGGAAATTGAGATGCCACGCAGATGTGCTGTTCCTGGCTGTGGACAAACAACATCTTTGAAATAGCTGCCGAAAGATCCAGACGTCAGGGAAAAATGGATGCACTTTATTTTTTGTGAACGTCCCAGTCACGGCAGTGTTAATTTAAGCGTTTGTTCTATACATTTAAGGATGACTGTTTTGAGAACAAATCCCAATATGATGGTGGCTTTGCCAGAAAACTGTTGCTCAAAGATAAGTCCGTGCCGACTATTCTGGGCTCAAAAACGACGACGCAAACTTACTTTTTATCACTGGCTAATATAAACACATTTGAATAAGAGAATCTTGAAAATATGTCGCCTTTCTAGTTGGCCTACATGTGATAGAAAATTTAAAATGTTGCCTTTATCAATGCTGCATCTTCAAAGATGGCCTGTGCATGCATTTTTGTCCGTGGTACACCATCATTTCATTGAAATTAGTTAAATAATGTTAAACTGTTAGCAAATTAAGCTATAGGATAATTAGGCAACAATAATCCGTTTTCAAGTGTCTCGGTTTACAATTTTTTTATTAATTCAAAATAGTTTCACTTTCCATGTGGACACGGGCTGATCCAGTCTTCGTTGTTGTGGTGATGGTTCATTTTCCTCTGATTCCGGCTCAAACATATAAGGTTTTATCATTGCAAGAGCCATCGCTTCACATGCATCACCCGCTATTAAACAGTTGCGCCGAATCCGCAAACGTTCTGGCTGGGGGCGTTAATAATTGATGCATAGGCACTGACGTTAGCCAATCATAACAGTGGGCGTTAACACTGAACTCTTAAAGGGGAAACACCCCCAAAACAGACTGTTTGAATCAGAGGATGAGAAACAGGGTGGGAAAAGGTCATAAATAACTGCATTAGAAAAGTTTTTTGTAAAAAAAAACTATAGTATAGTTGCACCAAAGGGAACATAATAAATTTTTTTATAAAAACATGTCATGACCCCTTTAATATCTAAAGTGAAATCGGTGGACATCAATTCATCCAGCATTTTTAATATAGTAGGACTGTTCATATTTTCTTTGAATTGATCTGAGCTGGATTGATTCCATTTAAGTTTAGGTTTCAGAGGAAACAGTTTTCCAGATTCAAGTGGAGCAGTTTTAGTCACTTCACACAGGGGTTTCAGATAAAGCACAGTTTGGCAGTGATCGGAGATCGGGAGCTGAGGTCTGACTGTGAAGGCATTAATAAAGCTTGGATCAATATCCGTTATTGAATAATCAACCACACTGGTTCCTAATCTGGAGCAGTAAGTGAATAATAGGGAGAGTCATGAGGTGGAGTGTAGAGCTTACACTGTGATGTGACGGATTTCACTTCAAGCCAAATAAATTATTTTCCAATTTTAGCAATCTTAATCGAGTGTTTTAAAGCGTCTTTGTGGCATACAAGTATTCCATACAAGTCTCGGCCACATTTTATTTTATAATTTTTTAATGAAGGAACTATAATTTCCTTGTATCCTATTGGACAATGTAAAGTCTCATTACTACGACACCACGTCTCATGAAAGATACAGATGTCCATATCTCTTACACTGCTGAGTAAGTCTTGGTCTGCAGTCTTATTACCAAAAGTAGAAGATTGCAGACCTTGTATATTCCAACAACTGATTCATGTATATATATATTCATGTATAGTTTCTTCTGTAGTGTGTGTGTGTGTGTGTGTTTGTGTACGTTACATCCTCAGTCTGGAGCAGATGATGTTCAGCAGATCTGGTCTGGTTGAGTTCAGCGGCTGCAGGGTTGTGTGGTTGTTGCGTGGCCGCTGCGTAGCTCTTGTGTTGTGATGGAGGGAGTGTGTGTGTGTGTGGTTGTTGCACGGCCGCTGCGTAGCTCTTGTGTTGTGATGGAGGTCTGGTGGCCGGTCTGGGCTCTGCTGGAGGACGAGGGCTTCTTGGTGACTGAGGGCTTCTCCTGTTGTCGAAGTTTTCTGCTGTATCTTGCTGTGTTTCCAAGGGCTGTGCTTTTCATCACTCTGGCGAAGACTTTCACTCCTTGTTTATTGAGATGTACGTGGTCGTACATATGATGAGGCTGTATGTCTTTGTGATGGGCAAGATGAACATTAGGGATAAGTGCGCAACTTCTGGAGAGTTCCACATTATTTGCGTGGATCACGTGGAACGGCACGTCGGCGCGTGGCAGCAGTGTGGACAGAGTTACTCTAGCCTCTGGGAACCGTTGTGTGGCTCGGATCGCCACCTCTCTCATCACAGGAGCCACACGGCCCCTCATGGCCCTTAGATCATTTGTCCCTGTGTGGATTACGATGTGCTTGTAGTTTTCATGTTTACTCTCAGACAGGATCTGAATAGCACTTCTTGTGTTTGGGCACCAGATTTTCTTGACTCTCATGTTTGGTAGTAGAAGTTTCTCACTGACATATTTCCCATTAGAGTCGATCAGGATAAGAGCGTGTGTTTCTCCCGGGTCCTGTGCAGCGGAGCTGTGGATCTGGGATGCTGGGTCAGTCGAGCGGTGAGGCTCTTCTTCCACTGGGAGCTGTTCAGGATGAAGATTTTCCATGAGCATCTCTGGACGAATCAAGGGTTTAGCAGACGAGTCTTCAGGTGCAGAAACAGAGTCGAGTCTTTCTTTTAGATTTGTTATGAGTTCATCTTTGGTGCGAAGAACTGACTTCATGGCAGAGAACTCCTCCTGCATTTCTTTTCTAACGTCTGTTAGTCGTCTTCCTAAAGTTGATTTTACTTCCCTCAGTTCATCTTTAGTTTGCATAAGTTCTGTTGACATTTCTTCTCTGTGTCTCTGCAGATATTCAACTTCTTTTTTTAAGTTCTTTATGTCGATTGTCAGTTGTTCCATGTTGTTGTGTGACAGTATTAATTATTTTATCTCCACTACTTCTACTTCCAGAAGTAAAAAATTGTCTTTCATTCTTGAGATTGGAGAAGGAATCGCAGTTGCTGAAGTCACTGTCATCTTTTTGACTGATTTTCCAGGGGAGGCATCAGTGTTCAAATTCTTGTCAAGCTCATCAGACAGTGCCAGCGTTTTTATTAGTTCAAAATCCTCAATGAAGACTTTGAGAGCAGATTCTGATCCCTGGACCATGACAGTGCCATTTTGATATAAGTTCAGGGTCAAAAATCGTGTTTCTTCATTTTTTTCAGCATCTTCAAATGCTAAGATCTGTCTGCCTTTACAAATGCCTCTTTTCTTGGTGAAGGTGAGGTGTTGACAGAAGGCAGTGTGCCATAAAGGGCTGTGTTCTGTGTAAAAGAGCAGGTTGTTCATGGCAGTGTGCTCTTGTAGTTCAGCAAACAGTGTGTCCGGGCTCTCCTTCATCTGCTTGTGTCTGAGCATCAGCCTGGAGTGCTCAGAGCTCCTCTCTCACACACACACAAACACACACACACACACACATCAGCCTGGAGTGCTCAGAGCTCCTCTGAGGGTAGCTGAAGGGGCGGGGCCATGATGATGCGCTGGCCATCATTGGTTTTGAATGTAAACACTCAACTGAAATAACTGCCACTGTTTTGATTTGTTTTGTTTATCATATCTCAGTGAAGATATAAAATTGGTAAAAATGAATAAAAAACAGCCAAAAATGGAAAAATATGTCTTTCACTGATTTCTTTAAGATCCCAGTTGTGTCCAAAATGTCCAAAAATGTTTTTCTTTGCTGTTCTTTCACACTGGCCTGGGAAAACCCAGACCACTCTCAGTTGTAACTGAGTTAGGGTCTGGCAAAGCTCCATAGACAATTCATTTCCACAGGGGCGTCACCAACGGACGTCGGATAGATCTAAAACCAATCAGAGCAATGAAGGACATGACGTATGCAGAGCCCATTCGTTTAGCCACCAACGGGGCAAGCTGGTATATCAGACTTTTTCCGAATCCAGTTGGTAAGATGAATATGAAGGCTTCGAGTGCTGTTTTTTGCTCGGGTTTTAACGAAAATGACCATTTTAAAACACTTGAAACAGACGCGATAGCTGATTCGAACGAGTGATGTTCCACGGCGGCATCCATCTTTGTAATGTACAAAATCTGCGTCACCGTCTCTGCTCTGTCATCATCGTGTAAAGCCCGCCCCAACGTTTCTGATTGGTGCCGTGATTTTGACCGATTGGAAATGGGTTTCAATGAACTCTTTGCCAGACCCACTTGCAGAGCAAATCTAAATTTGGCGGAAGTGGTCTGGGTTTTCCCAGGCTACTTTCACACAAAAATCAAGCAAGAATCCATAGAGATAAATAGTATTGTCTATTTAAAATGTCTTTACCTCTCTTTTCCTGCAAGTTTTCTTTGTTGTTGTTGTTGTTTTTTGTTGCTTGATGTTCTCCTATCCAACATGAATATCCTCTTCTGCAGAGGCAGCTTCTCTTGAACTTTTCCTCAGATTAAGTGTGACAGTAAAAAACAAAACAAAAACTGTCCAAATGCGACAAAATCTTTGTTTAGATGTTGTCTAGATGTTGTTGTATGTTGAATCAATTATTTTCTTTAGCTTGTTGGCAAAAAAATGATATATATTTTTGCAATTTATCTGGAGCTCAAGTCAAGTGTGACCTTTTCTCATGGAACTTCTCTCTCTCTCTGAATGCGCTTCCAGAAGAGATCGCTGCGGTCAAGGCACTGACGTCCATGAAAGCAGCGCAGTTTGAGGGGATGCAACGTTTGTTTCGGATCGTTCATGGTAAATGGACTGCATTTATATAGTGCTTTAACAGACCCATGGCCACCAAAGCGCTTTACATATTGCCTCACATTCACTCATTCATTCACCGACGGCGGTGTCAGCCATGCAAGGCGCCATCCAGCTCGTCACAGATTACCTGTCTGAACTTGAACAATTACACATCAGAAAGTGTTGCTTGGTAACGTTAGCTCGATCGATGTATTTTCAGACGTTCATCGAGGCCAGCTCTGTATTGGCCCAAGTTGAGGAAACAGTCGTCGGTGAAATGTTTGCCGCAGACATGCAAAACTTTGGGGAGTTGTGTCGGCGCATTTCCAGAGAAAATGAAATTAATCCACTGGTTCTTCTGGGGCTTGGATGAAGGAACTAAAAAAAGGCTTCGGTGTTCATTTGTACATCCAATCATTGAGCAATTGTTATGCTTCGCTCGCTCAAAAGCCATGATATCTCCTGTGGACAAACTAAAATCGTGCGCACGCGTTCCTACTTCCTAGCTCATTTTCTCATGGACTGGAAATATTCTCTGGGCGGGCAAAGCAGAGAAAGGGGAGGTAACATTTCCTCCATATGACGTCATAAGGAAGGAGATTCAAGATCAGCCCGATTGAGCTTCCGCTTTCTCAAAGGCAGAGAAAGAGAGCAAAAGCTCGATTTACACCGATTGAAATTTCTAGAAACTTGGGGACCATAGACAGGCTAGGGGAACTCATATTAATGTTAAAAAACAGCAGAAAGTGAAAATTTCATGTCATGGGACCTTTAACTAGTGAACGTATAGAAATACAAAAATGTCGTTTACTTACCAGAGATAAAATGTGTGCTGCATATCCTAGAGTTGCTAGTTGGTATCCAGCCTTCTCTCTTCACTGCCGCAATCCAGGCGTCACGGTGTTTTTTGGTTTTCTGAAATCTAAATGCTCTGATTTCCCAAAGCAAGTTAGTTCCAGGCCTGAGAGAACAGCCAACAACCGAACAGCAAGCTCCTAATTTAAATTTGGACATTTTTTTTTATCGAATGAATGAGAAAATAATCGAACAACTGCCATAAATAAGCGCCTCCCGTCTGTTGTTTTGAATGTGCGCGATAACTAACTGGAAACGTCTGAGGGCCAAACACGTCACTTCCTTCCATCTACAAATTGCCGTTGAAATGGTCTATAGACGAGCACACAGACTCCGCCGGAGTAGGTATCACAATCTGGTCCAAACTTTATGTGGCGGTGTTTTTGACGTGTTTTCGTGCTCGTCTAGGCAACACCATCTGGGTCGAGAACACTAACAGTGACCATTGTCTCCCTCTTCACCGTAAATACGTTCTGTTTTAAGTGCATCGTTCTGTATCCAATCATTTGGCCGGATCCCGTGATTTCCTCAGATATAATAACCACTGGTGGTGGTTGAGGAGAGATTCGCTGATATGATTGTAAAGTGCTTTAGTGTAGGCCTACAGTAGACATATGAAAGCGCTATATAAATGCCTCATTCATTCAATTCTTTCATTCATAAAGCTGGATATCTCCATCCAGTCTGAAAAAGTATACATATATATATATCCAGTATATTTTATAACGTCCTATAATCAGTGCTTAATTTGTAAAGTGGGAGGTCCCGGAGCGCAGAGGGGGGGTGGATCCGGCGACTCAAAACGGGGGTTGGAGGTAACGGAAAAAAAAAAATAATAATAATAATAATAATTACACTGCCTAAGTAGCTTCTTTGCAGGGATAGCATGTGCTGAGTGGGTGCTGCTTAGATCATTGACGGGGAGCTCCGCAAAACTTGGTCACTAAATATTTAATATTCAGTATTGATCACAATTAAAGTTTTAATTTTATTAAATTGAACAAGCGCAACATTCAGCATTCAATCAAATAGATCTATTCTAAAAGATGTAGGCTATTATTAATAATAATGTTATTTCAACACAATATCTCGTTATTTCGAAATAATATGTGTGCGTGCATCTGTAAATCCGGTGACACGTGTATTGATTTTTATTAATAAACAAGTGTTTTCTCTAAAAGTGTCGACTCGGCTGCAAAGATGAAGTTGACGATCGCCATCTCCGTGTGAACGCGCTTATAGAGAGAAATGCATATAAATAAGCCTAATAATGGATTACATAATCAGAGAGTAGCCTTTTTCTTTTTGAATTATTTCGTTTAAAGACATTTCAAGCTTTGTGTATTTGATGTATTTGTCATGTCTGTGTGAGGCATACACTGAGTTTCGTTAAGTTAGGATGTGCTCTAGTTCACGTGCAATGCAAGTGAGCGCGCGGGCGCCTCCGTTATAATTGTTTCGTCGGCCTATTCATTAAATACAGGCAATTTGGTTGATGACAAATTGATTAAAATTAAGATACAATTTATACAAAACGAAATTCCCCGGATAAGCGGAAGAAGATGGATGGATGGAAATTCACTTTAAAGAAAGGCTTTCTATAGCCTAACAACTTCAACTTCAACGGTCAAAATCATGTCTGACCCGCTCCATGTCTCATATTGCGCATCCTATCTTACTCGGTCGTGCTGTTCACTTTTCATAAATCAACATAAATGTAAAAAAAAAAAACATTATAATATTTTAACAAATATGAAACGTGCTTTTTTTAATGGCTACAACAGTATAGTAGACCTACATAGCCTACTCTCTATTTGTACAAATTTCTGCACATTAATTTAATTCTGAATTTTGCACACACAAGTTGAAAGGCATTTCCTAAAAAAATAAAATTCACGGATAATTGTGCGGGCATTTATTAGCCTAATCATTATGATACTAAAATCCTAACAAATAGGCTATGTACAAAAAATCAGATGAGCCCATAATATGAACGGTTAAGCATTTTCCTCCCATAGAAAACCATTAGGCTATAAGAACGCTTAATGTGGCTTAATGCAGATTAGGATGTTCCCTTATTTATGTCGAAATAACGAGATATCGATACTAGGCTACTGTGTCCACCGTGGTCTCCTTTTTGATCAGCGGAAACGATTTTTGCTTGTTTGGGATCTGTCACTGTCCAGCGTATTTGAAAAAATTTTGACATTTTTCCTCTGAGTGAAAACGATCGAGGCTAACAGCAATCTCAACTCGTACAACAAGCGCGCAAGTCATGTGTCACAAACATTGAACACTACACAAACAGTCATTTTTTTTTTCATCTAGCCAATTAATTTTAGTGACACAGGAGGTGCCGGATCCAATAAAAAAGGTTCCGGATCCAATGTCGGAGGTGACGGAACATGTTCCGGCTCAAATTAAGCCCTGCCTATAATGGTAGCCTAATGCCATGTTGGTAGATTGGCACCTGAATTTACTTTTGCTGAAAGCCCAGATAAAAGTAAAAAGCTATTATTTTGTATAGATCCATCCATGTCCGATGCAGTTCGACTGCACAAGCGCATTGACACACACACACACACACACACACACACACACACACACACACAACTTCTATGGAACTGTATTCTCGTAATGTTTCGACTTTAATCTCGAACTGCTAGAAAAAAAATGTCACAAAATATTTTTTCCACTGTTTTTTTTTTTTACAGATTTTTTTTTTTTTTACGTTGCGGTTCAGGGCTTCCGTACATATGCATATTAATTTCCAACAGAAACCATAAGGATTTTGTGTGAATACTTTTTTTAAAATAAAACAAGTTACAAATCAATACTCGTTACATATATATTGAGATATATATATTGATATATTGATATAGATAGGACAATAGGTAATAGAATACGGTAGGTGGCGGTAATGCTCCTAGGAGTGAACAGCCAGTTAGAAGAAGAAGAAGGAGATAACCGGAAGTAGAAAGTATTTCATTGAACGGCGGTAGCTGTAGTGATGCGACTGTACATGCAGCATACAGTGAAGATTTACTCATATTCACAATATCTTCTAGATTACACAGTTATTGTGTGATGGCGGCGGCAGGAGCGACGCAAGTGGGCGATGTGGAGGAGGACGCGTCTCAGCTCATGTTTCCTAAAGGTGAGAGTAACGTTAAAACACACACACACCATCAGCTCTTCATCATGGACAACAACACACACAGTCGCGCTGGAGTCTGTACTGTAAGTTTTGTGTAACTTACTAAGATAATAACGTTTATCTGCCTGTCACACTGTCCGCAGTGCTGCTTTCTCCAAAGGGGATGAAAGTGACACAATATTATCATATTCAGTCGGCGCTGTCCTGAACGAGGAGATAAAGTCCTCAGTTTTATTTGTTTATATATAACGTATATATATTAATTAGAGAAACCAAATACAAATCTATTTTGTATTTTTACATGATGTAATAGCTAATTAATGTTATATTAAATGTTGTAATATTAAAACCAAGTGTCAAGTAATTTTTTAAGCATTTTTACATTTATTCCAAAATAATAATAAAGACACAATTTAAACAATATATTTTATTTGCGAACTGATGTTCAGCAGTTCTTTCTAATAGTCAACTTATTTTCATCAATCTTGTACACGTTCACAGACACGAAGATGTACATTTAATTTCCCCAATGATCTGATTGCTCACTATAAAGCTTGATTTGATTTTGATGTGACATGAAGCGGTGAAATCTAAAATTACTTACTTTTTAATTAGCCTAGTCTTCACATTAACATCATCATTTTGGTCATTCAGTCTGATTGGAGAACGTGCACGGAAACAAGAGGGGTTTAACGCAAGAACCGGTCACGTGACTTTCCCCCATTCATTCCCAATTACCCCCCACCAAACCCACCGCACGCATTAGTGGATCTGTTCACAGTCCACGGGCTCAGGCGAGACATCCCGCTGTAACTTCACTGGGAACAGTGTTCCTCTGATATTAAAAAGTGAATAAATCACTTGTTTCTCCGTCACATTTTGTAATATTTTTCTAATATGGATTATTAATGTCTCATCTCATTTCTTGCCCCCTTGCCTCCTCAGAGGAAACGCCCCTGCTTGTGTTATTTTCTGCTGGATTTCTTGAGTGGTTAAGTGTGGTTTCGCGTCTTGTTTTCAGAGTTGCGGTGATGTGTTGTTCATTTCATGCGCTGACCGATGTGTGTTGTGTGTCAGAGTTCGAGAACTCGGAGACGCTGCTGAACTCGGAGGTCCACATGTTGCTGGAGCACCGCAAGCAGCAGAACGAGAGCGCGGAGGACGAGCAGGAGCTGTCGGAGGTGTTCATGAAGACCCTCAACTACACCGCCAGGTTCAGCCGCTTCAAGAACCGGGAGACCATCGCCAGTGTGCGCAGGTCAGCAGGCTTCACACAGCTACACACACTGATCACTGAGAGACACACACACAGCGCTCGTTTTAATAGTTCTCCTATGAAAGCTTGTTTCCGCTACTAAATATAGGTAATTGTGTCATCCCGATATTTCTCTCTCAGAATTGTGCGATATAATTTCACTTTTATTAGGGGGAAAAGTCTGATTTGTGAGATAGTCTAAATTACCTTTATTATAATTTTGTCATTCCATTTTCTATTTTTATAGTCTAATGCTACAGATATTTCGGCAATCCTATAAGATCATTACAAATCACACTGTACGACATGAATCTAATGGATCTAATAAATAGTAGGCTATGACCCAAGTTAGTATAGAGGAATTAAACAACATTAGCATGTGCTAGTGGTGAACCATTTTTATTGGCTAATAAAGTAGGTCGTAGCGACTAGGGATGTTAACCGATGACCGTTTGACCGATGGTTGACCGTATCAACGTTAACCGATCAAAGTGGTCTGTAGTCGGTAAAAAAAAGAAAAAAAGAAGTGATCTCTAAATTAGTCTATTATAGACAGTGGACTAAACGCTACTACAGTTAGCCATCTCATTCCAAGATCTTTTTGTGTGAAGTGAACAAATCCCTCACACTCAATGTTTCATAACTCGCCTGTTTGTACTTAATAAACCAATAAAAACATTTGCCTTGACATTTGAGCTTACTTAAAGGTAGGGTAGGTCAGAATTGTCTAAAAAAACTTTTATTCAAATTTGTTTAAAACTGTCTTTATATACCAATACAAAATTAAAATGCAAGTACTCTGAAATAGAGAGTATTAAAAACTGAGTGACTCTAGTGTATTTAATCTTCAATAAACACAGCTCATTTATTCAATTCACTCCCACCTAAAAACGGGGTGAGCGACGGCGCGCACGTGGCCAGAGCCAGTAATAGCGTGAGTGACAGTCGCGCAAGCCAATCACTTGTTTCGTCCCGGTAGGAATTAATGAGCTGTGTTTTTTGAAGATTAAATACACTATAGTCACTCAATTTTTATACTCTCTTTTTCAAAGTACTTACATTTTTATTATGTATTGGTATATAAAGACAGTTTAAGCCAATTTGAAAAAAAAGTTCTCTAGACAATTCTTACCTACCCAACCTTTAATAAACCAATAAAAACATTTGGCGCGCGGTCACAGCGTTTGGGTTCGCGCGCTCACAAGGTTTGCGTAAAAGTAAAGGCTACAGGCTAACACACTCGAGGTTAGCGCCAGGGCAGACGACAGGAGGAAGCGTGCAAAGAAGAGTAGTGTGTGGGACCATTTCACCAAACAGAATGACAGATGTAAGTTGTGATACTACAGCGCTTAAATATGGAAATACATTACATCTACATTTCAGTGGTAACAGATAAGGTGATGATGATCATCATCTTTCTTTATTATTGTTAGCACACATAGAAATGGCTGGCGAGATAAATAAAATAAGGTCTTTATAGCAATAATAAATAGTAGACCAATGTGTATTTTCTTAATTTCTCTTTAGTAGAACCGATAACGTCCGAGCTTATCGATACAGCGGTCTTTAAAAATTCAGCCCCGGGGCCGTTTAATACCGGGTTTCGGTACCCGTCCCTACTCAAGTGTCACGCATTGAGCGTGACAGTCACTCATTGCAGTCTTTGGTCACGCACTCCCGCCACACATTGTATTTCTCACGCGGAAAAAATATTTATAATATATGTAATATGCCGCAGCGCCCAACTTGTCACTCTTGCTTGTCTTCAAAACTTGAGAGCCCTGTTAGTATATTATAAAGGGAGAGAACACATATTAGTTTTTTTTTTATTTTACTGTAAATTTGTCGATGTTTCTTTTTTTTTTTTACAGCGAGATAATTGGGCTTGTGTATTTTTCCCCAAAATCTTAATTTAAGCCAAATGCAATGTTTCTGAGATTGTGTAGTTTTTTTCTTGTATGATTTTACTGTAATTTTGTGAATATGACGTTGATTGTTTGTTACATTGCTGTTAACCGTGGCGGTGTTTCACAGTTTACTTCTGCAGAAGAAGCTTCACAAGTTTGAGTTGGCCAGTTTAGCCAACCTGTGTCCCGAGGCTGCAGAGGAGGCCAAAGCCCTCATCCCGAGGTGGGTCTTTATAATGAGCAGGTTTATTTATTCAATCTGGTCGTGCCTGTATTCTCACATGAGATTCTTACAGTCGTTTTATTATCAATCTGTTATTTTATTGATTTTTTGCGCATCATTATACATGTTGTCTTGGATTGTGCCTGAACTGCAGTGACAGTAAAAGGTCTGCAAAGTTACAGAGGTCCAAGTGCAGATAAATAGTTATTGTCTCCCAAAAGGAGGAAGCGATTCTTCGTTGGCTGCTCGCGAACAACGTCTAATTTGTAAATTTATTGGAATTATTTAAATCTAAATTGTATTCGAAATTAGAATTAGTGAGTCTCAAACCATGGTACTTTGAAATTAGTATTAATTTTCGTGAGGAGAGTTCTCCAGACCCACAACTGGCAGATCAACGTGCTACTACATTTCTCTCTGATTCGGTATTAAATTAAATTGAATTTGGAGGATTTTAACTGTGACGATGATTGATAGGGCAGTTTTAAACGGGGATAGGATGCACGTAACTAAGCAACAGAGCTGTCCGTTAAAGACACAATTATGTTTGTCCCAAACCTTGCCTACTCTTCTGCTACACACTCAAAAGTATGTATTTTTTAAACAAAAAATGTGGACAAAGCAACTGTTTTTTGATGCCAAAGCAAATCTACTTTGCACTTCCAAAGGATGAGATTTATATGGTAAAAACCAACGCCATCGTTACTGTTCGTATCACTGTGTATCGAGTGCTGAGGAAGAGCTGGAGCGGAAATTAAGAAATGCTAACGGGTATTTGGTTTCCAACACGAGGTGACCAATCACAACAGACTGAGCCATCTGACCAATCTGAGTAGAGTAGACCAATCACAGTCTGACCAATCAGAGCAGAGTAGACCAATCACAACAGACTGAGCCATCTGACCAATCAGAGCAAAGCAGACCAATCACAACAGACTGAGCCATCTGACCAATCAGAGCAGAGTAGACCAATCATAACAGACTGAGCCATCTGACCAATCAGAGCAGAGCAGACCAATCACAACAGACTGAGCCATCTGACCAATCAGAGCAAAGCAGACCAATCACAACAGACTGAGCCATCTGACCAATCAGAGCAAAGCAGACCAATCACAACAGACTGAGCCATCTGACCAATCAGAGCAGAGTAGACCAATCACAACAGACTGAGCCATCTGATCAATCAGAGCAGAGTAGACCAATCACAACAGACTGAGCCATCTGATCAATCAGAGCAGAGTAGACCAATCATAACAGACTGAGCCATCTGACCAATCTGAGTAGAGTAGACCAATCACAACAGACTGAGCCATCTGACCAATCTGAGTAGACCAGACCAATCACAGTCTGACCAATCAGAGCAGAGTAGACCAATCACAACAGACTGAGCCATCTGACCAATCAGAGCAGAGTAGACCAATCATAACAGACTGAGCCATCTGACCAATCAGAGCAGAGCAGACCAATCACAACAGACTGAGCCATCTGACCAATCAGAGCAAAGCAGACCAATCACAACAGACTGAGCCATCTGACCAATCAGAGCAAAGCAGACCAATCACAACAGACTGAGCCATCTGACCAATCAGAGCAGAGTAGACCAATCACAACAGACTGAGCCATCTGACTAATCAGAGCAGAGTAAACCAATCACAACAGACTGAGCCATCTGACCAATCAGAGCAAAGCAGACCAATCACAACAGACTGAGCCATCTGACCAATCAGAGCAGAGTAGACCAATCATAACAGACTGAGCCATCTGACTAATCAGAGCAGAGTAAACCAATCACAACAGACTGAGCCATCTGACCAATCAGAGCAGAATAGACCAATCACAACAGACTGGGTCATCTGACCAATCAGAGCAGAGTAGACCAATCACAACAGACTGGGTCATCGGACCAATCAGCGCAGAATAGACCAATCACAACAGACTGGGTCATCTGACCAATCAGCGCAGAATAGACCAATCACAACAGACTGGGTCATCTGACCAATAAGAGCAGAGTAGACCAATCACAACAGACTGGGTCATCTGACCAATCAGAGCAGAGTAGACCAATCACAACAGACTGGGCCATCTGACCAATCAGAGCAGAATAGACCAATCACAACAGACTGGGTCATCTGACCAATCAGAGCAGAGTAGACCAATCACAACAGACTGGGTCATCGGACCAATCAGCGCAGAATAGACCAATCACAACAGACTGGGTCATCTGACCAATCAGCGCAGAATAGACCAATCACAACAGACTGGGTCATCTGACCAATAAGAGCAGAGTAGACCAATCACAACAGACTGGGTCATCTGACCAATCAGAGCAGAGTAGACCAATCACAACAGACTGGGTCATCTGTCCAATCAGAGCAGAGTAGACCAATCACAACAGACTGGGCCATCTGACCAATCAGAGCAGAGTAAACCAATCACAACAGACTGGGTCATCGGACCAATCAGCGCAGAGTAGACCAATCACAACAGACTGGGTCATCTGACCAATCAGCGCAGAGTAGACCAATCACAACAGACTGGGTCATCTGACCAATCAGAGCAGAATAGACCAATCACAACAGACTGGGTCATCTGTCCAATCAGAGCAGAGTAAACCAATCACAACAGACTGGGTCATCGGACCAATCAGCGCAGAGTAGACCAATCACAACAGACTGGGTCATCTGACCAATCAGCGCAGAGTAGACCAATCACAACAGACTGGGTCATCTGACCAATCAGAGCAGAATAGACCAATCACAACAGACTGGGCCGTCTGACCAATCAGAGCAGAGTAGACCAATCACAACAGACTGGGTCATCTGACCAATCAGCGCAGAGTAGACCAATCACAACAGACTGGGTCATCTGACCAATCAGCGCAGAGTAGACCAATCACAACAGACTGGACCATCTGACCAATCACAACAGACTGGACCATCTGACCAATCAGAGCAGAGTAGACCAATCACAACAGACTGGATCATCTGTCCAATCAGAGCAGAGTAAACCAATCACAACAGACTGGGTCATCGGACCAATCAGCGCAGAGTAGACCAATCACAACAGACTGGGTCATCTGACCAATCAGAGCAGAGTAGACCAATCACAACAGACTGGGTCATCTGACCAATCAGAGCAGAGTAGACCAATCACAACAGACTGGGTCATCTGACCAATCAGAGCAGAGTAGACCAATCACAACAGACTGGGTCATCTGACCAATCAGCGCAGAGTAGACCAATCACAACAGACTGGGTCATCTGACCAATCAGAGCAGAGTAGACCAATCACAACAGACTGGATCATCTGTCCAATCAGAGCAGAGTAAACCAATCACAACAGACTGGGTCATCGGACCAATCAGCGCAGAGTAGACCAATCACAACAGACTGGGTCATCTGACCAATCAGAGCAGAGTAGACCAATCACAACAGACTGGGTCATCTGACCAATCAGAGCAGAGTAGACCAATCACAACAGACTGAGCCATCTGACCAATCAGAGCAGAGTAGACCAATCACAACAGACTGGGTCATCTGACCAATCAGAGCAGAGTAGACTAATCACAACAGACTGGGTCATCTGACCAATCAGAGCAGAGTAGACCAATCACAACAGACTGGGTCATCTGACCAATCAGAGCAGAGTAGACCAATCACAACAGACTGGGTCATCTGACCAATCAGAGCAGAGTAGACCAATCACAACAGACTGGGTCATCTGACCAATCAGAGCAGAGTAGACCAATCACAACAGACTGAGTCATCTGACCAATCAGAGCAGAGTAGACCAATCACAACAGACTGGGTCATCTGACCAATCAGAGCAGAGTAGACCAATCACAACAGACTGGGTCATCTGACCAATCAGAGCAGAGTAGACCAATCACAACAGACTGGGTCATCTGACCAATCAGAGCAGAGTAGACCAATCACAACAGACTGGGTCATCTGACCAATCAGAGCAGAATAGGCTCGTGAATCTTCCACTGAATTGTTTTAGATATTATGAGAAAATGTAACTGTTTCTTGAGCTTGGATGCATGTAAGCGTATTGTAGGACATTTAAAAACAGAACCTTTCTAATTGGCACTTTAAAGCACTTGCACACGGACGGCTTCTGGAGGTGTTGAACGTCACATTAACACATCTAACTAACTGTTGTGTTTATTCTGTCTAGCGTGGAAGGCCGGTTTGAGGACGATGAGTTACAGCAAATCCTGGATGACATTCAGACCAAGCGCAGCTTCCAGTACTGATCTCTCCTCCAGTCACATGATGCTCGCTGTGCTCTCTCTCCTCCAGTCACATGATGCTCGCTCCTCTACACGTCTCTGTTCACACCAGTGTTCACTTCTGTGCTTAACATGCCATTGTTTGGAAAAAATAAAGTGTTTTTGATAAAAATTGATGGTGTTTCTCAATGTGTCACTGTACAAAATATACAAAAGTAACTATTAATGTACAAAATAATTATGATATTAATTCAGATATTGGGTATCATGAGAATGTTAATGTCTGCTTAAACCCAAAGCATTGATTATATTTTATTTGTAGCCACTTCCCTGAATGTTCACCCAGAAAGTGCGACTGCATCCCTGCCCATCATGGCTAGATCCCATCATTTTGAAGCAAATGTCACTACCGAATACATTTTTAATGCAATTTAATATAAATGTTGTTAAAATGTTGTTGTTTTTATGTATGCACAATTGTTCAAAGATGTGTTTGTCTGGCATGTGCTCAGTTATGCTAACAATACCTAAAATTGTCACTACCAAAATAATCATGTCACTTCCAAAACTTTATCATATGTTATTGAAAGATACAGTGATGTAGTCGCCCAAATCAAAAGGATTTTTAGTTTAAGAACGCCAGATTTAAAGATGTAAAATGTCCTTCACATGTTCAGAGATATAAAGACCCCTGTGTCAGATAAGTTAGTTAACCATGTTATCTAACGGGAGCCTGAAGGGCTTGTATTCGCTATAACAACCGCATCGCTCTACATTATCCCGCTTATTACATGGCTACCTACCAAATAAATCAATAATTTGACACAAAATATTGATCAAAAAAGGAGTTTATTGATTTAAAAACGATTGTATTGCTTCCGCTAAAGAACACCGTGTCCATGGCAACGCTCTGTTTTTCATGGCAACATGTTATCCTTAGCAACGGTTGTTATCAAGAAATAACAGACTGCATTCTACATTACAATTAAACCAAGCCATGTAATAATATCAGATAGTAGATATTCGTCAGTTGTTATTATTATAGGCCGGGAGCCAGGTCCACTCCTCAGGATGTTTTTTGCTACCTTTTCTTCACTATTATTTCCTATTATCTTATACCTTGGGCCATCACAAGTTGATAATGACCACCCCCATCTCGGCCCCGTTTGGTCTCAGGGGCCAAAAAACTCCCTTTTTGGGAAAAGCTTTTGACGGAATTATGTAATTGTGAATATTAAGGTACTGCAGCTACATAAATGGTCATATAACCCTAAAATGTTGCATGGTGTATCCTGACACATGGGGGAAACTAGCAGAAAAAGATTCTGGGATTGCTGACTTTTTGCTGTCAAATATCACCCTCAACATAGCCCAAAAGACCAAAAAATGTCTGTCCGCCTGACAAATTGTCATCAAAAGTGATCATTTTCAAGCATTTTATTATACATATCACTGCCTCAAATGTACATGGAAAACTTCCCAAGTTTATGAGCTTCAATTGAAGACCAAGATTACCTTTCTGTCTTGTGGATTACAGCTGGTATAACCAAATTTGTCCACTGTACCCCAAATCAGAGAAAACAGAACTTTCATGCATTACCATTCCAGATATGGGATTAAGCATATTTTTTGCATATGAACAATACTTCTAAAAAGAGTTGAGACTTGACTTATGTAGGCTACTGCTATACTATATGAAGTGAATTGCATGAAAAGTGAGTAATGTTATGCCCCTAGGTGGACTGGGCTCAGGGTGCAAAAAAAAAGTGGAAAAATTGGGACAGAGCAATAAATACACACAAATCCATACTGGAAGCTCTAGAGAGACTCCTCTATGACAAGTATCTGGAAACTCATGAACCACTCTCTCCAGAAGGAACTGCTTTGCTGGAAAAGCTCACTCTGAATTACTCTACTCTCACTGATGCTCTATCATCAGATGATGTAGGCCTATCTCACCACATGGCAGAATATCATGCATTCAGAGAAGCAGTGAGAAATAGGGAGCTGGGAGAAACTGGACAGTTTTGGATGGAATACATTGACTGCATCTGGCTTGTCTTGTCAATGAATAAGGCAATCAAAATGAATGACTACGAAGGATACAAAGCAGCTCTAAACAACATGCCAGACCTCTTCTTCTGCTCAGACCAGCAGAACTATGCATGATTCCTCACATACTTGGGATATTTTCTTGAACACATTGAAGAAACACATCCAGGATCAGAGAAAGTTTTGCGAGCTGGACCAATCAGTGTTTCCAGATCACATATCTCAAGCCAACCACCGCCACACAGTCAAAACGATAGAGGAGACAGCTATGAAATGGCTCAAGTCAAACTCAGGGTCTGGGACATATTCTTCTGGGATCTGTGGAATAACCAGTAATTATGAAGCGAGCAAACGTCATATTCTAACTGCCCATGCCAAAGGAGAGTTTGTAGAAGCCATGTGGGAAATGACAAGTGGCCGAGGCGAACATACAGAGAAGCAACAAAGAGATCTCCGCCCCGTGAAATAACTCGTTCTGAGGAGCAAGTGCAGCAAACAGTACAAGCTTTTCAGAGTTTTATCAACCCATTTCAGCTTGAGACTTCTCAGCCCTTGACAAGTTTGAGTTCAGGAGCAGCTATGCCAGAAGAGGTCCGCTATGATGTGCTGAACGCCCTGAAAAATGGCAAAACTCAAAAAGAGAAGTTCATCCGTGATCGACTTAAAACAAAAAAGGTCCTTTTCTTTGAACCCATCAAGAGGAACAGATTCAAGACAATGTCGTCTACCACACCTTAAAGGAAGCTTGTGGCATCAAACCAGAAAGTGATCCAGTACAAGGCCACAAGTGGGTTTATCTTTCAGATCTTCATCAAATCACAAGCACTTAAGTCACAAATAAGCATCTCTGACCCAATGACCTATCCCTTGACTCTGACGCCATACTCCATCTCAACAATCGATGGCTTTCTTCCTTATCCAAGCCAATGTGCTCTCATTCAAGATGGAAACTCCTCATTCTACATGTGCGATGTACCACGGACAATGAAGACTATATCAGAGCGCACCTTCAAAAGTCTACCTGCTGCAGCTGAAACAGTATTCAGCACAGACACTTACATTGACCGTCTTTATTCACCAAAATCAGCTGAGAGAGATCGCAGAGGTTGTGGTGAACGTTTTATAGTTAAAGGATAATTCCGGTATTTAACACCTTGAGTCTATATTGTAGTTTGTTTTGGATGAACAAGAGTGGTGGACAACATTTTTTTGACAATGGTTCCTCTCTCGAGTTTTTGACTATAATAGAATTGGCCATGGACCCATTTAACATTGGAGTCAATGGGCATGTCCGAAAATGTCATTAAAACAGCCAATAATGTTCGTTTACAAAACTTTTCAGTTTTTGCTGAATACGCAACCCAGTATTGATTTTACAATAAGTGAATAAGAAACAAATTATATTAAAACAAAATAAAATAAAAAAATAAAAAAGGGCTATCTATTGTGCATAATAATAATAATAATTTAAGATAAAATTAGAAACCAGTAATTTATACTACTTAAAGAAAGAAACAGCATATATAAAATCACTTTTCAATTAGCTTCAATTCTTTAGCAAATACAATTGTATAATTTCTCCGGGTTTTTATGATTAATTATACACAGAGCAACTGCGTACATGGACAGCGTTGTCACGTGGTACCCGTTACTTTTCTCAGCGCTGTTCACGAAGCACCAATCACAGTCCATTCTGATAAATGTAAAATGCGTTTTTATTTAATTGTTTATATTTTTCCTGAAGTGGCTTTTCATCTGTATGTCAGTCTCCAACTGTGGACATTTAGAAGAGTGCACGTCTATAAGACACAACAAACCGTCGTGAGATTTGAGTGTAACAACTCTTCCTGAGCCGCAGAGCGCTCTCTGGAGGAACCATATACTGTCTATGGGAGGAACACGCACTATTCTCGCTGCGCTCGTCCACGTGTTATTGGTGCGCCAGTGCGCATGCGCCTCGTGTCCCGGCCCGGTGTGTGACGGTGTGTATGATGGCGGCGTTAGTGGAGATACTGAAGAACGAGTTTCCACAGATCGACTCTGAACTCTTCGATTATATCACTGGTACGGTACAAATATATGACATTAATATACATATGTGACGCCTTATATCCGCTGTTAGGCTCAAGTCCAGCGTCAATGACACGAGTTCATTCATTATATAAAATAGTTCTGTGATGTGTTGGTCATGCTAGCACACACACACACACACACAGTATCAGACAAATCTGATCAATTACTGACATTAGCGCTTTAATCATTTCATGAACCCACGAGTTATCGGTTCCATCAAAACAGAATTGCATTATAAGTTCACATTTGTGAAATAAAGCAGTTTGACAGTGACACCGGTCTCATGTTTCCAGACAGACAGATGGTTTACTAGAATATAATATAATATAGTGCTGTACATATAAGTTTTAGTTTATGTAATATATTTGTGTGTGTGTGTGTACATATACATACATACATACATACGCACATACATATACACACAAACACATGTAAGTTATGTATATTACATTCATATATAAATATTATAATATTCACACATTATATAAAAAAACTTTTATGTTAGATGTGATTAATCGATTTGAGATCACTTATGATATTATAATAGTTTGTGCCTGATTTTCTTGAACAATACCGCAACTTTGTGATAGATGAGTTGTGTAGATTGATTGATATACTTGATGAATTATGGCATGTATGAATGATAGATAATCACACAGATTATGTGATCAGTAACAAAAATATTATCATGAATCATGACATATTTTCCCAGGCGTCATTCAAAGTAATTCCATCTTTAATTATGCCTTAATTTGTTAATATATTTTCCCCTAAAAGATTTATATGCAGCGACAACTGTAGATTTCAAATATTAATTGAAGTTATAAATGAATATAATTAAATAAATATATATAGTGTGTGTATGGGACTACTTAGTATGCTATGTAATTTTAACTAGTGCTTTATTTCTTCAGTGGAAACTGACTCCTTTAGGGTCCTTAATAAAAGGACTGGATATCTGCACAATTAATCGTTAAAAGATCGCAATTAAACCTTTGACGAGTACGGTCACACCGTAACATTCAGTGGACAGAGTGGGAAATGAAAGCATCGCTCAATAAAATCATCTGTAAAGTGTGATTAACATTTTTAAAACTATATTTTTTACAAGTATGTTACACTGGCAACTAGTACTTTTTCATGTTGACCTCGCAAATCCAGCAGAACAGTGACGGCTACTCGGCGGATAGATGGAGATGTTAAGGACAGGTGTGTGCTCTGACTGACTGTGTGTGTGTGTGTGTGTTGCGGCGCAGGAGTGTTGGGCAGTGGCGCTCAGATTTCGAGGATGGGGATGAAGTGTTTGAAGCCATCGGTGGCGTTCTGCAGGAGGTCGGGGACAAGAACGAGGACGACATTCGCAACATCTGCTTCCAGATGTTCAACACACTCCAGCTGTAAGTGCCAGTGATCCGGTCCAACATCAGTGGACATCTGTTCATCATCTTTCTAATATAGAAGTTAGACTCGTGCTTTTTTGCTTAAAGGTGAAGACCCAACGTATGCGTGTGTTGTAAGACTCCCCTCTCTGTGAAACATATTCGATCGCACTGTCCTGGGTTCAGTCCTGGGTTTAGTCCTGGGTTTAGTACTAGTAGATACAAGCTCTGTTATGAAGTTACTTCACCTAAGGACTTATTTAGTAAGATTGTGCCTGAAAAGGTTTTGTGTTTTTTATTATACGTTAAAGCTACTCTGTGTGACTTTTTTAGTTTATTCTTAGCTTAAAACACTTAGTTCTTTCAAAAAATATATGTGCTTATTAATGTATATTTACTTCGTTCAAGTAATAAAGTATTCTCGTGAGTGTATAATATGCCATTGAAAATACATACGGGTGAGGGGTTAGAATGCCGGTCGCCATGTTGCCCCTCCATCTTGAAAGTACATTAGCCAAAGAGGGACATACCCGTTAATTCAAGCTTCGCCTTTCGCGTCTCCGCAATTCACTGGCACCGGCCCTGTTTTTATTTTTCCCTTTCCCTCTCCCTCGCACCTCCGTCACATCAGCTGATCTCTGCTCACGGAGAAAATGATATAGCCTACAATGTAAACTTTGCCTTACGCTAGTGATGTCGTACAATATACAGAATAACGATAGCACTGATAAAAGTTACTTTACTGAGATTAGCTTGCATTCGTCTGGGAACCTGATAGCTGATGTTAGCAATGAAATGGTAAAAAAAATAACAAAAACATAAAACTATTATTAATTTTACATACATGTCATAACCTATATGTTAACTGACAAATTAAATTACTGCAAATTATAATAGTTTTCTAAAGTAACCTCATCACTTGAAGGAATACTCATGGACGAGGTCGAACTGGAAGCCATGTTAATCTTGGACTACATTGGCCACCGTAGGAGTTAAAACGAAATCGGAATTGAGAGGAACAGAAGCTAATATTCACTGGATGGTCATATACCTTTTCACCGCTAGATGGGGGTAAAAAAAATCACAGTGTAGCTTTTAAAAAAATTATAGGATGACTTGTTGTGTTTGTTTGTTTGTTTGCTTGGTTTTAGTGTATTTATATATTTGTATTTTTGTAATTTAATTTTTGCCATGAAAATAGTCTATCTATATAGAAAGAGAGAGGGGGAACTCGCTAATACTGAATTGTGTCCGCTGATGATGTTGTTTATTGTTTAGTGTTCACTGGATGATTACCACTTATCGAATGATCTTCGCTGTTTTATAAATTGCATATTTGACCACATTCTCACCTAAAAAACTCTTAAAACTGCGTTCAGCAACAGTAGTGTTGTGTTTGCTCCTCCGCGCTGTGAGATGTAGCCAGTGTGTAGATCCGGCAGACATTGTGAAAGTTACTGTGAGATATCAGTAGAATATCGCATGGCTGGAAAAGGCTCTCAGCCAATCAGGTTCGAGATCCAGAACTGACTGAAATTTCCGAGTTATGAAAGGGAAACTCCCGCGGCTCTGTCGGCATCTGTCGTGGTCTTTCTTTAAGATGAGCTGTCGATCTGTGTGCACATAGAGACTTCAGCAAAAGTGAAATGGATGCATGCAGGGTTCCCACGGGCCCTTGTTCCTGGAAAAGGCAATTGAAAATAAACATACATGGAGACACAGATCCTTGAAAGTGCTCGAATTCATTTTGTGCAAGATGTATTCTGTAAGAAACGCTAATGTGTTATTTCACCAACACAACAGTAAGTTCCCACATTAGTTCCTCGACTTTGAGGATGTTGGACCTGGGAAGTGCTTGGATGTGAAGCTGACCGAGGTGTGTGTTGCCTGTGTTTGTTCTCGGCAGGACGAAGTGTGACTCTGGTCAGCAGCAGATGCTGCTCGAGGCTCCGGTGCAGTTATCTCAAGTGTCTGCTGACGCCGGTGAGACTTGTTCATTTCAACTTCACTTTGTGCTTCACTTTGTACAGTCTCAGTGGTGTTAGACAACAGCTGGATAACATACAGCACACAGGTGGTGAATTCCTGTTTTGACATAAATGGTAATACTTTATTATTTTATTATTTCATCTTAGGTTCACTTAAAATTGTAACTATTTTAATAAAACCAAAAACAAAACAGTCCATTTCTTTGAGAATGAAAGGATTTTTAAATAATCATCATCCTGTAGTCAATTATTCTATCCCTTAAAGATGAACTGAACTGGAATTTGAGTAAAGGTGATAGTACAGATATCTTTTATTTATTCTCATTGGTACAATTGCCAGCGTTCTTATAACAGTTTTTGTGTTGCTTAAAAAAAGCTATATTGATATTTGTAATAATTTTTTTTAGTGTAATTTACTTTTAACTGTCATAAACAACACGTTATCAACGTTGATTATTTTTAGTTCAGTTCATCTTTAAGACTCATCTTTGATCACCAAAATTACATATATATATATATTAAAAAAAAATATTCCTTGAAAAAATGTCTTAGTGCCTTAAAGTCGGCATGAAATCAAAATTGACCCTATTTACTTTATTAGCGGATATTACTCGTCTTGTGGTGAACAATTAATCCGTGCAAGTTAATACACGGGAAAAAATTGTTTGCCGAAGTTATCTTTAATCAAAGTTTGAAAAGTTACTTCCGGTCTGGAATGGTTATTTTTCTGATGACGTAGGCTTGACGACTTGGGTTGGTTAATCGCTTAACCACTCCCCTCGAACCGTTACTCTGCTATGGGCGAGAGATGGAGATGAGGAGCGCTGAAGTAAAGCCCTGCCCTCTGTTTAATATTCCGTTTCACTCGGAAATGCGTCACAACACTTGAGAAAAGTTGTTTGCAACTTCCGGTTCACGCGGACTTTAAAATATCTTGAATGTAACTCGACACCCTTGCCTCATTTAGTATGCGCGGTTCTATGAATATGCAAATGAGCCCCGCCTCCACTTACTTACTCACTCACTCACTCAGAGATCCGTGTTTTTGAGACTGTCTTTGGTTCACTGCAGTTTTAAGCAGAAAATACTCAGTGTTTGTGAAATGTCCCGTCCCTTTTACCATTTACCCTTTTACCAACTAACTCAACCAGGCCCCGCCCCTTTCTTCTGCGTATTAATTATTATAATGAGAAATATTGTGACATGTTCCCGGAAGAAACTCAAGACTACAATGGAGGCGTTTCAGGAGTTCAGAAACTCTGACACTGATATAGAGAATAACTCAGAGCTTTTTCATGTTCAAACACAACATTACACACTAAAATATGTCCAGTTTATTATCAAAAGAGTGTCTCAAATGTTTCTGCTCTTTCAGCGACTTCTGCTAATGATGTTCATGGTATCTGGATGATGAAGAGGAATCCGGGCACAGTAAGATCATCTCCTCTCATACAAACTTTGAGTAAAAACATGTTGACATGATGTTTTGAGTACGTCTATGTCCAGCACCATCAACTTTGTGACACTTTACTTCTGGTAAAATGTAACGTTATCAATCTCTCCTGGTCATGTTAGACTGTGAATGCCAAGAAACTGGAGAAAGCTGAAGCCAAACTGAAAGCCAAACACGAGCGCAGGAACGAGAAGGACTCGCAGAAGACATCGTCTCCACTGTGAGTCCTGCTTCAGCGCGGGGATACTCCAGCTTCTGCTAAATGCTAATGCTAAACCCCTGAATGACCGTCTGAACCGTGTGTTTCCTCCTCAGGGTTCTGGAGGAGGCCTCAGCCAGTCAGGCGAGCAGTAAGAAAGAGAACCGCGTCGACTCCTCCGGGAAGAACCGGAGTTATGACATACGCATCGAGAATTTCGACGTGTCTTTTGGGGAGAGGTGAGAAATCACCTGATTAACAGCAACACTGGCATCTAAACGAGCAAAACAGGGATTACGTATTTATGTATTAATATACACTGCCGTTAGAAAGTCTGGGATCGGAACGTTTTTTTAATGTTTTTAAAAGAAGGATGTCATTTATTCCTGTGATCAAAGCTGAATTTACAGCATCATTACTCCAGTCTTCAGTGTCACATGACCCTCCAGGAATCAGTATAATATGAGGATTTGATGCTCGACGTTTATGATTATACAGTTGTGTGTTAATTTCCAATTCTTTGATGAATAGGAAGTTCAAAAGAACAGCATTTTTCTGAAATGGAAAGCTTTTGTAACATTATACTGTACCGTTCAGAAGTTTGGGGTCAGTCATTTAAATAAATCAATACTTTATTTCATCAAGGATTACTTAAATTGATCTAAAAGTCACAGTTAAGACATTTATAATATTAAAAGAGTATATCCTTAATCAATAAAATAGAGCTTTCTAGTCATCAAAGAATCCTAAAAAAGAAAATTGTGCACAACTGTTTTTAACATTGATAATAAAAATGAATATTTCTTGAGCAATAAATCATCATATCGGACTGATTTATGAAGGATCATGTGACACTGAATATTTAAAAATATTACTGTGTTTTAATCAAACAAATGCAGCCTTGGTGAGCAGAAGTCTTTTAAAAATATTAAAAACCTTACAGATCCAAAACTTTTGAACCGCAGTGTATATACTAGACCATATTGGTTGACTACTTTTCATTTTTTAGCCAAAATTACATTATTTTGTCTGTTGATCTCATCACATTCACTCAGACTGCAAATGCACATTCACAACTTAACAATATGACTTTGTTTAAGGGGTCATGACATAGATTTGAATGTTCCTTGAGGTTCACTTATAATGTTAATAAAAAAAAGTTTGCACACACAAAAAAACATATATATATATATATATGCTGCGAAGGTATTATTTTCAACCCTCATTCTCTCTCATTGTCTGAAATAACCAGTTTTTAGGGCGTGGCTCCTTTAAGGCTTAAATGGGCAGTTATGATTGGCTAACATCATTGCATAATAAACAGTATCAACGCCCACTCGCAATTGCATGTGAGGGTTTTATATGGATATTGTTTTTAAAACAATCACTTACAGACAAAGCATTAAAAAATATTTTACTTCAGGGAGCTACACTAACCTTTTCCACTGGTGGCACTTGCGCTACTAACTTTTTCAGTTACTGGCGCAAAACATGATTTGGTCGCACAAATAATTTATAGTAAGCCGCTCTGGATAATAATGAACAATAATGAAACTATTGCATACAGATGTGCTTTTTATTTTACTTGCCATCTTTTAAACCACATGCCTTCTTGTTGTCTTTAACATTGGTTGGGATAGATTTACTGCAATAGAAAATACAGTACACAATTAAGTGCACAATTAATTTCTTTTGGATTTCAACATGCTATGGTTGGCACAGATGGGCAGACTCCTGAACTCTTAAGGAAAAATAAAATAAATATAATCCATTAAATGCCCCTCACCGCGGCCAAAACCAGTCGTCTGTGGATGAGAATCCAAAACAAGGACTGGGACGTTGTCCGGCTTCATTTCACAGAGGCTGAGTGAAATGAGAATTTTAGAATGACGGGACACGGTACACTTATTTATATGACACTTTATTCATTCAACAGGAAGAACAGCTCGTTCCGCGCGTCATACATCATTGCGCTATTTAATGTCGTTGCACATGCGCAGTCCTTTCAGTTTCGGTTTTCAATCCGATCAAGTGTTTACATGTTCTCATGTAAACACTCTCTTGTACATCGCATTACAAAAGGAATAAACCACCCCTTTCAATCCGATCGAAATTTCATTCGGATCAAGTAAGGTGTTTATGAAGTTTTTTTAGTCCGATTGAGCCTCAATGATTTGTGTTTGAATTGTTTTGATGCAGTTACAAATTTGGACAGTCCTGCAATTGAAGGCCCACAGAATTTACAGTATTGTTACACACAGTGCATTGCTCCGTCTTGGTACCTTAACCACTGGTATTCTTCGAGCCACTGGTGTCGAAATTCATATGTCCGTATCATTTTTCCCGCGTGTGCTTTTCCTGACGAATCCTTCTCAGCCTCATCATTCTCACTCACAGGCTCCGTTTGACATATCGAATCGACATCAAGTGATGGTTCTGTTACACTTGAACTTCCCTTCTTAAAAAATGTTTGTCCGCTTCATTTCAACATGTGCAGATTGTGGGCTATGTTGAGATATATACAATTGCTGCGTGTCTTAACGAGAGGGGTTTTTTTGTCCCGGGCGGGGGGTTGCGGGGCTGAAGCCAACTTGATGTGTTGAATGCTCAGAGCACGTTATAAAACGTATTCTTAAAATACATATTTCTGTTTTAATAAATGCTCATAGTAAATCATAGCATATTGCCTAAAACATAAGGTAGGAACAAAAATAATCAGTGATACATTTGCGACCCATTAAAAATTAGGTTCGCAATGGCATTTCAAAAGGTCGCATATGCCTGTACTTGATGTTTGTGATGCAGCTGCTGTTAGATCCAGTACAGTTTCTGTTTCATCTGTCAATAACACGGTGTTTCATTTACGAAACAAAATGTTGCTTTTCTATCAGCTGAACCAGTCTGGTCATTCTTCTCTGACCTCAACAAGGCTTTTTCACCCACAGAACTGACACTTACTGGATATTTGCTCTTTGACCCACTTTGAAAAATGTCTGCCTGGCCTCTTGTCTTATTGCTGTAATAGAAGTGCATGAGTTGGTGTGTTTAAAGCACAAGTTAACACTTGTTCCCGTGCGCAGGTGTCTGCTCCAGGGCGCCGAAGTGTCTCTGGCCACCGGCCGGCGCTACGGTCTGATTGGTCGTAACGGGCTCGGTAAGACCACTCTGCTGAAGATGCTGGCGAGTCGAAGCTTGCGTGTCCCCTCACACATCTCAATTCTGCACGTGGAGCAGGAGGTGGCCGGAGACGACACCGTGGCTCTGCAGAGCGTCCTGGAGAGCGACAGCGTCCGAGAGTCGCTACTGAAGGAAGAGCGCTTGCTCAACGCACACATCGCCAACGGGACGTACGTAAACCACACTCACCGATGCCTCACACACACTCAACACACACATCGCCAACGGGACGTACGTAAACCACACTCACCGATGCCTCACACACACTCAACACACACATCGCCAACGGGACGTACGTCAACCACACTCACCGATGCCTCACACTCACTCAACACACACATCGCCAACGGGACGTACGTCAACTACACTCACCGATGCCTCACACTCACTCAACACACACATCGCCAACGGGACGTACGTCAACCACACTCACCAATGCCTCACACACACTCAACACACACATCGCCAACGGGACGTACGTCAACTACACTCACCGATGCCTCACACTCACTCAACACACACATCGTCAACGGGACGTACGTCAACCACACTCACCAATGCCTCACACACACTCAACACACACATCGCCAACGGGACGTACGTCAACCACACTCACCAATGCCTCACACACACTCAACACACACATCGCCAACGGGACGTACGTCAACTACACTCACCGATGCCTCACACTCACTCAACACACACATCGCCAACGGGACGTACGTCAACCACACTCACCAATGCCTCACACTCACTCAACACACACATCGTCAACGGGACGTACGTCAACCACACTCACCAATGCCTCACACACACTCAACACACACATCGCCAACGGGACGTACGTCAACTACACTCACCGATGCCTCACACTCACTCAACACACACATCGCCAACGGGACGTACGTCAACCACACTCACCAATGCCTCACACACACTCAACACACACATCGCCAACGGGACGTACGTCAACTACACTCACCGATGCCTCACACTCACTCAACACACACATCGCCAACGGGACGTACGTCAACCACACTCACCGATGCCTCACACTCACTCAACACACACATCGCCAACGGGACGTACGTCAACTACACTCACCGATGCCTCACACTCACTCAACACACACATCGCCAACGGGACGTACGTCAACCACACTCACCAATGCCTCACACACACTCAACACACACATCGCCAACGGGACGTACGTCAACTACACTCACCGATGCCTCACACTCACTCAACACACACATCGTCAACGGGACGTACGTCAACCACACTCACCAATGCCTCACACACACTCAACACACACATCGCCAACGGGACGTACGTCAACCACACTCACCAATGCCTCACACACACTCAACACACACATCGCCAACGGGACGTACGTCAACCACACTCACCAATGCCTCACACACACTCAACACACACATCGCCAACGGGACGTACGTCAACTACACTCACCGATGCCTCACACTCACTCAACACACACATCGCCAACGGGACGTACGTCAACCACACTCACCAATGCCTCACACACACTCAACACACACATCGCCAACGGGACGTACGTCAACTACACTCACCGATGCCTCACACTCACTCAACACACACATCGCCAACGGGACGTACGTCAACCACACTCACCAATGCCTCACACACACTCAACACACACATCGCCAACGGGACGTACGTCAACTACACTCACCGATGCCTCACACTCACTCAACACACACATCGTCAACGGGACGTACGTCAACCACACTCACCAATGCCTCACACACACTCAACACACACATCGCCAACGGGACGTACGTCAACTACACTCACCAATGCCTCACACTCACTCAACACACACATCGCCAACGGGACGTACGTCAACCACACTCACCAATGCCTCACACACACTCAACACACACATCGCCAACGGGACGTACGTCAACCACACTCACCGATGCCTCACACTCACTCAACACACACATCGCCAACGGGACGTACGTAAACCACACTCACCGATGCCTCACACTCACTCAACACACACATCGCCAACGGGACGTACGTAAACCACACTCACCAGTGCCTCACACTCACTCAACACACACATCGCCAATGGGACGTACGTCAACCACACTCACCAATGCCTCACACTCACTCAACACACACATCGCCAATGGGACGTACGTGAACCACACTCACCGATGCCTCACACACACTCAACACACACATCGCCAACGGGACGTACGTAAACCACACTCACCAATGCCTCACACTCACTCAACACACACATCGCCAACGGGACGTACGTAAACCACACTCACCGATGCCTCACACACACTCAACACACACATCGCCAACGGGACGTACGTGAACCACACTCACCAATGCCTCACACTCACTCAACACACACATCGCCAACGGGACGTACGTGAACCACACTCACCAATGCCTCACACTCACTCAACACACACATCGCCAACGGGACGTACGTGAACCACACTCACCAATGCCTCACACACATCGCCAATGGGACGTACGTGAACCACACTCACCGATGCCTCACACACACTCAACACACACATCGCCAACGGGACGTACGTCAACCACACTCACCAATGCCTCACACTCACTCAACACACACATTGCCAACGGGACGTACGTAAACCACACTCACCAATGCCTCACACTCACTCAACACACACATCGCCAACAGGACGTATCTAAACCACACTCACCGATGCCTCACACACACTCAACACACACATCGCCAACGGGACGTACGTCAACCACACTCACCAATGCCTCACACTCACTCAACACACACATCGCCAACGGGACGTACGTCAACTACACTCACCGATGCCTCACACTCACTCAACACACACATCGCCAACGGGACGTATGTAAACCACACTCACCGATGCCTCACACACACTCAACACACACATCGCCAACGGGACGTACGTCAACTACACTCACCAATGCCTCACACTCACTCAACACACACATCGCCAACGGGACGTATGTAAACCACACTCACCGATGCCTCACACTCACTCAACACACACATCGCCAACGGGACGTATGTAAACCACACTCACCAATGCCTCACACTCACTCAACACACACATCGCCAACGGGACGTACGTAAACCACACTCACAAATGCCTCACACTCACTCAACACACACATCGCCAACGGGACGTACGTGAACCACACTCACCAATGCCTCACACTCACTCAACACACACATCGCCAACGGGACGTACGTGAACCACACTCACCAATGCCTCACACTCACTCAACACACACATCGCCAACGGGACGTACGTCAACTACACTCACCGATGCCTCACACTCACTCAACACACACATCGCCAATGGGACGGACGTCAACCACACTCACCAATGCCTCACACTCACTCAACACACACATCGCCAACGGGACGTACGTCAACTACACTCACCGATACCTCACACTCACTCAACACACACATCGCCAACGGGACGTACGTAAACCACACTCACCAATGCCTCACACTCACTCAACACACACATCGCCAACGGGACGTACGTCAACTACACTCACCAATGCCTCACACTCACTCAACACACACATCGCCAATGGGACGGACGTCAACCACACTCACCAATGCCTCGCACTCACTCAACACACACATCGCCAACGGGACGTACGTGAACCACACTCACCGATGCCTCACACACACTCAACACACACATCGCCAACGGGACGTACTTCAACCACACTCACCAATGCCTCACACTCACTCAACACACACATCGCCAATGGGACGTACGTCAACCACACTCACCAATGCCTCGCACTCACTCAACACGCACATCGCCAACGGGACGGACGTCAACCACACTCACCAATGCCTCACACACACTCAACACGCACATCGCCAACGGGACGTACGTCAACCACACTCACCAATGCCTCGCACTCACTCAACACACACATCGCCAACGGGACGTACGTCAACCACACTCACCGATGCCTCACACTCACTCAACACGCACATCGCCAACGGGACGTACGTCAACCACACTCACCAATGCCTCACACTCACTCAACACACACATCGCCAACGGGACGTACGTGAACCACACTCACCAATGCCTCGCACTCACTCAACACACACATCGCCAACGGGACGTACGTCAACCACACTCACCAATGCCTCACACTCACTCAACACACACATCGCCAACGGGACGTACGTAAACCACACTCACCAATGCCTCACACTCACTCAACACACACATCGCCAACGGGACGTACGTGAACCACACTCACCAATGCCTCGCACTCACTCAACACACACATCGTCAACGGGACGTACGTCAACTACACTCACCAATGCCTCGCACTCACTCAACACACACATCGTCAACGGGACGTACGTCAACTACACTCACCAATGCCTCACACTCACTCAACACACACATCGCCAACGGGACGTACGTGAACCACACTCACCAATGCCTCACACACACTCAACACGCACATCGCCAACGGGACGTACGTGAACCACACTCACCAATGCCTCACACTCACTCAACACACACATCTCCAACGGGACGTACGTGAACCACACTCACCGATGCCTCACACTCACTCAACACACACATCGCCAACGGGACGGACGTCAACCACACTCACCAATGCCTCACACACACTCAACACGCACATCGCCAACGGGACATACGTGAACCACACTCACTCAACACACACATCGCCAACGGGACGGACGTCAACCACACTCACCAATGCCTTGCACTCACTCAACACACACATCGCCAACGGGACGTACGTGAACCACACTCACCAATGCCTCACACACACTCAACACACACATCGCCAACGGGACGTACGTCAACCACACTCACCAATGCCTCACACTCACTCAACACACACATCGTCAACGGGACGTACGTAAACCACACTCACCAATGCCTCACACTCACTCAACACACACATCGCCAACGGGACGTACGTCAACCACACTCAACAATGCCTCACACTCACTCAACACACACATCGCCAACGGGACGTACGTGAACCACACTCACCAATGCCTCACACTCACTCAACACACACATCGCCAACGGGACGTACGTCAACCACACTCACCAATGCCTCACACACACTCAACACACACATCGCCAACGGGACGTACGTCAACCACACTCACCAATGCCTCACACTCACTCAACACACACATCGCCAATGGGACGTACGTCAACCACACTCAACAATACCTCACACTCACTCAACACACACATCGCCAACGGGACGTACGTCAACCACACTCACCAATGCCTCACACACACTCAACACACACATCGCCAACGGGACGTACGTCAACCACACTCACCAATGCCTCACACTCACTCAACACACACATCGCCAACGGGACGTACGTAAACCACACTCACCAATGCCTCACACACATCGCCAATGGGACGTACGTGAACCACACTCACCAATGCCTCACACTCACTCAACACACACATCGCCAACGGGACGTACGTCAACTACACTCACCAATGCCTCACACTCACTCAACACACACATCGCCAACGGGACGTACGTCAACTACACTCACCGATGCTTCACACTCACTCAACACACACATCGCCAACGGGACAAACGTGAACCACACTCACCAATGCCTCACACTCACTCAACACACACATCGCCAACGGGACGTACGTAAACCACACTCACCAATGCCTCACACACACTCAACACACACATCGCCAACGGGACGTACGTCAACCACACTCACCAGTGCCTCACACTCACTCAACACACACATCGCCAACGGGACGTACGTCAACCACACTCACCAATGCCTCACACTCACTCAACACACACATCGCCAACGGGACGTACGTCAACCACACTCACCAATGCCTCACACACACTCAACACACACATCGCCAACGGGACGTACGTCAACCACACTCACCAATGCCTCACACTCACTCAACACACACATCGCCAACGGGACGTACGTCAACCACACTCACCAATGCCTCACACTCACTCAACACACACATCGCCAACGGGACAAACGTGAACCACACTCACCAATGCCTCACACACACTCAACACACACATCGCCAACGGGACGTACGTCAACCACACTCACCAATGCCTCACACTCACTCAACACACACATCGCCAACGGGACGTACGTCAACCACACTCACCGATGCCTCACACTCACTCAACACACACATCGCCAACGGGACGTACGTCAACCACACTCACCGATGCCTCACACTCACTCAACACACACATCGCCAACGGGACGTACGTGAACCACACTCACCAATGCCTCACACTCACTCAACACACACATCGCCAACGGGACGTACGTCAACCACACTCACCGATGCCTCACACACACTCAACACACACATCGCCAACGGGACGTACGTCAACCACACTCACCAATGCCTCACACTCACTCAACACACACATCGCCAACGGGACGTACGTCAACCACACTCACCGATGCCTCACACACACTCAACACACACATCGCCAACGGGACGTACGTCAACCACACTCACCAATGCCTCACACTCACTCAACACACACATCGCCAACGGGACGTACGTCAACCACACTCACCGATGCCTCACACACACTCAACACGCACATCGCCAACGGGACGTACGTCAACCACACTCACCAATGCCTCACACTCACTCAACACACACATCGCCAACGGGACGTACGTCAACCACACTCACCAATGCCTCACACACACTCAACACACACATCGCCAACGGGACGTACGTCAACCACACTCACCAATGCCTCACACTCACTCAACACACACATCGCCAATGGGACGTACGTCAACCACACTCAACAATACCTCACACTCACTCAACACACACATCGCCAACGGGACGTACGTCAACCACACTCACCAATGCCTCACACTCACTCAACACGCACATCGCCAACGGGACGTACGTAAACCACACTCACCGATGCCTCACACTCACTCAACACACACATCGCCAACAAGACGTACGTCAACCACACTCACCGATGCCTCACACTCACTCAACACACACATCGCCAACGGGACGTACGTAAACCACACTCACCAATGCCTCACACTCACTCAACACACACATCGCCAACGGGACGTACTTCAACCACACTCACCGATGCCTCACACACACTCAACACGCACATCGCCAACGGGACGTACGTAAACCACACTCACCAATGCCTCACACTCACTCAACACACACATCGCCAACAAGACGTACGTCAACCACACTCACCAATGCCTCACACTCACTCAACACACACATCGCCAACGGGACGTACGTAAACCACACTCACCAATGCCTCACACTCACTCAACACACACATCGCCAACGGGACGTACTTCAACCACACTCACCGATGCCTCACACACACTCAACACGCACATCGCCAACGGGACGTACTTCAACCACACTCACCAATGCCTCACACTCACTCAACACACACATCGCCAACGGGACGTACGTAAACCACACTCACCAATGCCTCACACTCACTCAACACACACATCGCCAACGGGACGTACTTCAACCACACTCACCGATGCCTCACACACACTCAACACACACATCGCCAACAAGACGTACGTCAACCACACTCACCAATGCCTCACACTCACTCAACACACACATCGCCAACGGGACGTACGTAAACCACACTCACCAATGCCTCACACTCACTCAACACACACATCGCCAACGGGACGTACTTCAACCACACTCACCGATGCCTCACACACACTCAACACGCACATCGCCAACGGGACGTACGTGAACCACACTCACCAATGCCTCACACTCACTCAACACACACATCGCCAACGGGACGTACGTAAACCACACTCACCAATGCCTCACACTCACTCAACACACACATCGCCAACGGGACGTACGTGAACCACACTCACCGATGCCTCACACTCACTCAACACACACATCGCCAACGGGACGGACGTCAACCACACTCACCAATGCCTTGCACTCACTCAACACACACATCGCCAACGGGACGTACGTGAACCACACTCACCAATGCCTCACACACACTCAACACACACATCGCCAACGGGACGTACGTCAACCACACTCACCAATGCCTCACACTCACTCAACACACACATCGTCAACGGGACGTACGTAAACCACACTCACCAATGCCTCACACTCACTCAACACACACATCGCCAACGGGACGTACGTCAACCACACTCAACAATGCCTCACACTCACTCAACACACACATCGCCAACGGGACGTACGTGAACCACACTCACCAATGCCTCACACTCACTCAACACACACATCGCCAACGGGACGTACGTCAACCACACTCACCAATGCCTCACACACACTCAACACACACATCGCCAACGGGACGTACGTCAACCACACTCACCAATGCCTCACACTCACTCAACACACACATCGCCAACGGGACGTACGTCAACCACACTCAACAATACCTCACACTCACTCAACACACACATCGCCAACGGGACGTACGTCAACCACACTCACCAATGCCTCACACACACTCAACACACACATCGCCAACGGGACGTACGTCAACCACACTCACCAATGCCTCACACTCACTCAACACACACATCGCCAACGGGACGTACGTAAACCACACTCACCAATGCCTCACACACATCGCCAATGGGACGTACGTGAACCACACTCACCAATGCCTCACACTCACTCAACACACACATCGCCAACGGGACGTACGTCAACTACACTCACCAATGCCTCACACTCACTCAACACACACATCGCCAACGGGACGTACGTCAACTACACTCACCGATGCTTCACACTCACTCAACACACACATCGCCAACGGGACAAACGTGAACCACACTCACCAATGCCTCACACTCACTCAACACACACATCGCCAACGGGACGTACGTAAACCACACTCACCAATGCCTCACACACACTCAACACACACATCGCCAACGGGACGTACGTCAACCACACTCACCAGTGCCTCACACTCACTCAACACACACATCGCCAACGGGACGTACGTCAACCACACTCACCAATGCCTCACACTCACTCAACACACACATCGCCAACGGGACGTACGTCAACCACACTCACCAATGCCTCACACTCACTCAACACACACATCGCCAACGGGACGTACATCAACCACACTCACCGATGCCTCACACTCACTCAACACACACATCGCCAATGGGACGTACGTCAACCACACTCACCAATGCCTCACACACACTCAACACACACATCGCCAACGGGACGTACGTCAACCACACTCACCAATGCCTCACACTCACTCAACACACACATCGCCAACGGGACGTACGTCAACCACACTCACCAATGCCTCACACACACTCAACACACACATCGCCAACGGGACGTACGTCAACCACACTCACCAATGCCTCACACTCACTCAACACACACATCGCCAACGGGACAAACGTGAACCACACTCACCAATGCCTCACACACACTCAACACACACATCGCCAACGGGACGTACGTCAACCACACTCACCAATGCCTCACACTCACTCAACACACACATCGCCAACGGGACGTACGTCAACCACACTCACCAATGCCTCACACTCACTCAACACACACATCGCCAACGGGACGTACGTGAACCACACTCACCAATGCCTCACACTCACTCAACACACACATCGCCAACGGGACGTACGTGAACCACACTCACCAATGCCTCACACTCACTCAACACACACATCGCCAACGGGACGTACGTCAACCACACTCACCGATGCCTCACACTCACTCAACACACACATCGCCAACGGGACGTACGTGAACCACACTCACCAATGCCTCACACTCACTCAACACACACATCGCCAACGGGACGTACGTCAACCACACTCACCGATGCCTCACACACACTCAACACACACATCGCCAACGGGACGTACGTCAACCACACTCACCAATGCCTCACACTCACTCAACACACACATCGCCAACGGGACGTACGTCAACCACACTCACCGATGCCTCACACACACTCAACACACACATCGCCAACGGGACGTACGTCAACCACACTCACCAATGCCTCACACTCACTCAACACACACATCGCCAACGGGACGTACGTCAACCACACTCACCGATGCCTCACACACACTCAACACACACATCGCCAACGGGACGTACGTCAACCACACTCACCAATGCCTCACACTCACTCAACACACACATCGCCAACGGGACGTACGTAAACCACACTCACCAATGCCTCACACTCACTCAACACACACATCGCCAATGGGACGGACGTCAACCACACTCACCAATGCCTCACACTCACTCAACACACACATCGCCAACGGGACGTACGTCAACCACACTCACCAATGCCTCACACTCACTCAACACACACATCGCCAACGGGACGTACGTCAACCACACTCACCGATGCCTCACACTCACTCAACACGCACATCGCCAACGGGACGTACGTCAACCACACTCACCAATGCCTCACACTCACTCAACACACACATCGCCAACGGGACGTACGTAAACCACACTCACCAATGCCTCACACTCACTCAACACACACATCGCCAACGGGACGTACTTCAACCACACTCACCGATGCCTCACACACACTCAACACGCACATCGCCAACGGGACGTACGTAAACCACACTCACCAATGCCTCACACTCACTCAACACACACATCGCCAACAAGACGTACGTCAACCACACTCACCAATGCCTCACACTCACTCAACACACACATCGCCAACGGGACGTACGTGAACCACACTCACCAATGCCTCACACACACTCAACACACACATCGCCAACGGGACGTACGTCAACCACACTCACCAATGCCTCACACACACTCAACACACACATCGCCAACGGGACGTACGTAAACCACACTCACCAATGCCTCACACACACTCAACACGCACATCGCCAACGGGACGTACTTCAACCACACTCACCAATGCCTCACACTCACTCAACACACACATCGCCAACGGGACGTACTTCAACCACACTCACCGATGCCTCACACACACTCAACACACACATCGCCAACGGGACGTACTTCAACCACACTCACCGATGCCTCACACACACTCAACACACACATCGTCAACCGCACTCACCAATGCCGCGCACACTGAAATATGGTGTTATGTTTGTATCATATAGTGCCTCCTTTATTCTGTAACCTCAGTTTGGAAGCAGCTTGTTGAATTATTTTACATATAAACTAGGGCTGTCAATTTAATGGTTTCATTTAATTAATTAGTTATGGATAAAAATAATGTGTTAAAGGGTTAGTTATATTATATATAAAACTCAACTAGCCAAAGTGACTGGGTTACACGCCACTGAGAAATCTGGGTGATGATATCAAGCCCTGTTTGTATCATATAGGGCCATGTGCTGTTTTCATCCTCCTCTATTATACGTATAAACTAGGGCTATGGATTTAATGCGTTAATTTAATTCAATATTTATGGAGAAAAAAATAACGCGTCTAATTTATTAAGGCCCCCACACAGGACCTACGTAGTTCATCTGACATTTCATAAAGTTGGTGATGAACATGAAGCAGGGCAATAACTCACTGTGATGTAGCCTATAGAATGTAGGTAAATGCCCCTAATATTTAGCATATTGGGACAAAAATGGCCCTGGATGAGTTTGTCATCTCATGTTTGTATCATATGATATAGTTAAGCAATATCACACGAGTAACGAGCACAATGTCACACAGGTGCTGTTTTTCCCCGAATAGCACGAGTGCATACTGATTTAATACAGCAGTTCAATAAATAATAAGTTATTATAGTGTTATGTTTTAGACACAATATTGTCTGTTTTTGTCAATGAAATTGTTACATATAAAGCCACAGCAGAACGATTGTGCGACTCCGAGCTACAGAGCGGCGTTCTCCGTGAATTTGCTTTTGACTGACTCGACCGAGTGAACCAATCGCACACCAATCGCACACCAATCGCACACCAATGAAGAAAGCCATTTACGTCATTACTGAATGAATCAGCCGTTTGAGTGAATCTAGTGAATGAATCAATGACTCAATGACTTACTCATGGCCTAGTTGAGTTAGTCAGTAGTGTGTTGAAACTGGCGGTTATGTTAAAAGGGGCGGGGCATTTCCCAAACACACTCGAACCGCTCCACCAATCACAACACACTGATCCAGCCGACCATTCAGAGCACAGTGTGCTTTTCAGAAGGAGGGGCTTCATAGAGACAGGAACTAAACAGAGTGTTACTGACAGAAAATAATGAACATTAAAGCATGAAAACCTGCTCTAGTAGAGCCCAAAAACAAGCAGGCGTTGTAAAAGTGCACAATAGGTCCTGTTTAATGTATTTCTAGTTTTAGCTAAACCTCTGTGTCTGTGTGTTTCCTTCTTTCAGTGCCGAAGGGTTAGAAAGTGTCCGTCTTTCTGAAATATATGCTAAACTGGAGGAAATTGAAGCCGATAAAGCGCCCGCCAGGTGAGTAGAAAATGATTAGTTTTTTTCAGACCGGCTCATAATATTCATGTATCTGTAGATCAGGCTTGCATATTGTCACTCAGGACATGTACGCACAGTCAAACAGTGTGATGAACATGTCATATGATGCTCATTTTCCTCCCTCTCGTTCAGAGCATCGGTCATCCTGGCCGGTTTAGGCTTTTCACCTAAAATGCAACAGCAAACAACCAAGTGAGTATGTGGCCATGCACTGATGTCTGGTTTCGCTCTTCGAGATCTCCTCTCTTCATAAGTGAATGGTGTTGATGTATAGATGGATGCAGTGGTTCTTGATGTGTGTGTTTCCTGTAGGGAGTTTTCTGGAGGCTGGAGGATGAGGTTAGCTTTAGCTAGTGCCCTGTTTGCACGGTGAGTTTACTATATGATATGGTGTATTCTATACTACAAATAAATGTGTTATACTATATGAAATTAATGTTGTATAATTTAGGTTGCATGGTTAACTAGTCAGATTATGCAAAGTACTTTGTGATAATAATAATGATTGTTTTATCTGATGCTATTTTTTTCAGGCCTGATCTTTTGTTACTTGATGGTGAGTAAAAATGTTCTGAATATGGAGGTAATATTTATAATCTGCGTTAAATATTAATGCATATCTTTTATTCATCACTTCTACACAGAGCCCACAAACATGTTGGACGTTCGAGCCATTCTGTGGCTGGAAAACTATTTACAAGTAAGTGTCTTCTAGGACGGACAGACAGACGGTCTATAGTTTGCTTCAATGGCCGACGTTTCATCATTTATCAGTTCTAAAGGAAAACTAGTTTATTGGCCGAAATCTGATAAGATGGCAGTTCCTGTAAAGGTTTTGGAAATGAGTGTACCTCTCTTTCACCCTAGACATGGCAGTCCACCATCCTCGTGGTGTCTCACGATCGTAACTTCTTGAATGCGGTGGTGACAGACATCATACACCTGCACTCCCAGCGGCTGGAGAGTTATCGCGGCGACTATGAGAACTTCATCAAGACCAAAGAAGACCGACTGAAGAACCAGCAGAGAGAATATGAGGCTCAGTTACAGTACAGAGAACATATACAGGTATCAAGCAGCTCCTCACCTGACCCAGTCTGACGGAGGTCGCACATGTGTCCTTAACAGTCTTTGTTCACGCAGAAACCACTCTAATGTGCTTTGTTTTAGTGTTATTATCACTGTGGATATAGGTTTTCTGCTGAATATTTTTGTGCAAGACTACCATTCATACGAGGCATATAATATTTGATATGTATCGATACTGAAATATCTGAAACGGTTCCAATACTCCTTTTTTGCAGTAATTTTTTTTGAATGGTTTCAGCTTTTAAGGACATTGATCATTTATAATAATAGAGCAGCAAATCCTCATATTATACTGATTTCTGAAGGATCATGTGACACTGAAGGCTGGAGTAATGATGCTGAAAATTAAGCTTTGATCACAGGAATACGTTACATTTGACTATATATTCACAATATAAATTGTAATATTTCACAATATTACAGTTTTTACTGTATTTTTGATCAAATAATTGCAGACTTACTGAGCATAAGAGACTTCTTTCAAACATTTATTTGATCGATGTGGGTTTTTCAATGCCTGATGATGATTCACCAAATCCACTCAATCCACCAAAAGTTGACAGTGCTCATGATCCACACACACAGCTGGCGGTTGAAACGCATGTTAATGTTGTGCTTGTGTCAGGTGTTCATCGACCGCTTCAGATACAACGCCAACAGAGCGGCTCAAGTGCAGAGCAAACTCAAGCTGCTGGAGAAACTGTAAGTGTGACACGAGCAGCTCATGTTAATTCACTGATCAAACACACACTCGCTCACTCCCCATCTGTGTGTGTGTGTGTTACAGGCCTGAACTCAAGCCCCTGGTCAAGGAGTCCGAAGCCATCTTACGGTCAGTTTCGCTCCGTCTTCATGTGTGTGTGTCTGTCTCTGTCTGTGTGTGGCTGTGTGTGTGTCAGATTGTCAGAAGTGAAGTGTGTTTGCTTCTGATCTCCCACAGGTTCCCGGATAACTTTGAGAAGCTGTCTCCCCCGATCCTGCAGTTGGATGAGGTGGAGTTCGGATACTCGGCCGACCAGCGGCTCTTCAACGGCCTCAGCGTCTCGGCGGACCTCGAGTCCCGCATCTGCATCGTATGTGATCGCAATAACACTGATCAACTCTTCTAGCTCTACAAACCCATTCCAGAGCTTACTGGTCTTTTCTGAGGCCATCACTGTTACTATTGTTTAGAACGATTATAAAAGCCGAATTTCTTTCTGTCGTTGATTCGTAACAGCTGTGAAACCTAGATAGTTATAAATGTATATTTAGTTCGGGGTTTCCCGCCAACAAAACGTGCGTTTAATTTGTTTAAAGTCATTGTCCCTTAATCAAGAGACTTGCCAAGTGTTTGTTATGGGATTTGACTGTTTGATTCATAGATTAAGTGCTCAAATAGATCATATATACACAGTCTTTAGAGGGTTTCTTACTTTTAGACTAATTTGACAGTTGTTTAAACGGTTTTGTAACGACTAGTCAATGCGCACATCACTAGTTTTTTATATTTGGTCAAATTTTTTTTAAATAATGTTTAAATGTAATAATATTTAGAGCTTTGAAGCTCTGGAAACAGTGTGAAGCACTTGAAAAGCTGCTTGAATTTCACACTCAAAAGGTTGTACAAACCCTGATATGAATAATGTAAAAACGTTCAACTGTTTCTGCCACAATACCATGGTACCGTTAGCGTTAATGTTAGCGGTTAGGGTTATTTTACGATGTTAAATCCATGGTGAATGATGGTGATTTGTGGATTGAAAATCCTCCTTTAACTCTTGTTCATGGCACAATGTTTCTCCTGGTTTCCACGTCACTGTTTGATCTGATATCTGTGGTTTATAACTGAGGATTCTGCACTGAATTTGAGTGCTCCTCACGAGATCTCGCTGGATCGGCCCGCGAGTAAACCCGCTCTGAGCTCTCGCTGCGCTGTCTATTATCTGAGCTGATAAACGGTCCGCGCTGCAAAGCTCAAACTAGAAGAAGGGTTTAGCCTAGTTTTCGTTTCGTTTGCCATGTGATGTTTCTCATTATGCAACAGGAATGTTGTAACTACTATAATAAGTACATAATATTTACAGTAAATGCGACTGTAAAAGGTTACACTGTTTTAAAGGGGTGGTTCAGGATTTTGGACATCGAGATGCAAGAGTACTTTGATTTCTAACATTGTTCTCTCAATAGACATTTACATCGATAGTCTGGCGTTATAATTCATTTGATTTTGGTGTACTGTGGAGTGGGTAAAACGTTTTTTAATGACAGGCTAGCAGATACTGTTGACTCGAGCTAGCCTAGCACCGGCGAATTATGCAACTGGAAAGACTGGATGAACATTTTTTGAAAACTGTCTCCACTGATGAATAACAACCAAGCTAACTTGAAAATCAGGTCCGATGTCCAAAATCCTGAACCCCCCATTTTAAGGTGACGTAGTTGCATTGTACTTAAAGCGGCACTTGGTAACTTTTTCAACTTAATAAATCCGTTTAGAAATCATTTGGATGGTTAAATAATCTGTTCTGGTGAGAATGGTTACTTTCCCCGCTTCCCCCAGCGTTCCCAGGCGGAAAACCAGCCTTGCAACATTGGGACTAACGTCCCGGTAAGTTGAAAATAGGAAGTCTCGTGAGAAGCGAGAACGAGCGAGAAACACAAACTGCTTTACGGAATACAAAATGTACATGTCAATGTTAAATGATACGGTGTATGATGCATTACCCACCTCGGTAGACATGCTCCACACGATAAAGTTGGTGCGTCTGGGACTCATTTGTTCACCACACCGGCTCCGACCATAACAAAAGCACATGAGCAGCGGTTAGAAAGGGGGAGGAGGGCGCCGGCGCGCCGCAAGTGACTTTACGACAGTGATGTGAAAAAATATACGCACCGCAGCTGTAGGGGGAGCTCGTTAAGAAAATCAGCAAAGCGGTGGCTAGAGTTACCGAGTGCCGCTTTAAGTACTGAGTAATATTAATTAACTACATGTACTTAATATATAGTTACGGTTTGGTTAGGGGTTAGTTGCTTGATTTTACTGTTATTACTATAGTAAGTACATGTAACTACTTCACCTTAAAATAAAGTGTTATCCTCGGTTACACTATATTTTACATTACGTATACTTAAGTGTAATTACAGTGTACTTATCCAAGAAAGTACTGGTAATAAAAGGTAACTACATGGGTTAAGGTTAGGTTTAGGGGATCAGGGTTAGTACCCAGTTATTGTAAATGCTATAATAAGCACTTGTGCATGTGGAACAGGACTGTGAAATAAAGTGCTGCCAGTCACTGTTATCAGTGAAGCATTGATGGTCTTTGTGTGTCTGTAGGTGGGGGAGAATGGAGCTGGTAAATCCACTGTACTGAAGCTGCTCATGGGAGAGTTGACGCCCATCAACGGCGTCAGATACGCGCACAGGTGAGCTTCACTGCCACACCGAAGAGACTACAACCTGCCTGTCTGTCTGTCTCTCACATTATTGTGTCCTTTCAAACAGAAACTTGAAGATTGGCTATTTCAGTCAACATCACGTGGATCAACTGGACCTCAACGTCTGCTCAATAGAGCTGCTGCTGAACAGATTCCCCGGTAATGCCTCAAATTGCCACTTACATTCTCATCAAAAATCATCAGGATTACACGCCTGACCCCTACAGAGACACTTCTGATGTCTCAAGTCCTGTTCATTAATGAAGATATTAGTCACATCATTCACACTGAGAATCTGGAGCCGTTGTTCTACTAGGCCTTTGTTACTCATGTCGCATCATCTGAGTTATTGAAGTCAACATGAAATCAATATTGGACTAAAATAATTTTTTATTGTCTTTGACTTTATTAAACGTATTTGCGTGTCTGGGGAAAGAAATATTAACTAATGACATAGTGTCATCCAACCCACCCTGCATTACTTTCTAAGGAATATTGTTTCTACTAATAATAAAGTCCCCCTGTGGTCAATAATTATATCCCTTAAAACTGGTCTTTGATCACCAAAATTACATAAAATTGTTTCCTTGAAAATAATTTCTTCATGCCTTAAAATATCTTGAATGTAACTCGACACCCTTGCCTCATTTATTATACGCGGTTCTATGAATATGCAAATGAGCCCGCCTCCACTCACTCACTCACTCAGAGATCCACTGGTTGACGATCACACGCTGATCTGATTGGTTACAAGGTAGTTTTTGACTTATGAATTCACACATGGTTAGTCTCAAAGCAGATTAAAAACACCACATAAACACATAAACAACATTAGAAGCTGGATTTTCACCACAGGGGGACTTTAGGTCCATTTAGCTGAAGTTTGACCGTCTCCTCTGTGTTGCTGTGATCAGGTCAGACGGAGGAAGAGTACCGTCATCAGTTGGGTCGGTACGGCATCACGGGGGAACTGGCCACGCGGCCGGTGGCGAGTCTGTCAGGAGGACAGAAGAGCCGCGTGGCTTTCGCTCAGATGACCATGCCCTGGTAAAGCACTAATCTCACCAGTTATATTAATATCATTGAGATACAATTATAGACGTTTTTTTTACTTTTCAATTTTCCATTTAGCTACAGTTCTAGTAATTTTTTGTTGTTTGTTTGTAAATATATATATATGTTTTTTCCAATTAATTTTTATTTCAGTTTTAGTGATTTTAGTACATCAAGTTAAAACTAAATGAAAATGACAAATGTTGCCTGAAATTAAATAAGTTTCTATTTTATTTCAGTTAAAGGTACAATGAAATATCCCAAATATCCAACTAGAACAATTTATATATTTTTCTGACTTGTGTACTTTATCCAAGTTATCCCAAATATTTCCAACAATGTTTAAATCTAGAGAAGTCCCCAATTTAAAGCTGTGTCTTTGTTATTGTTTTGAATAAACCTCTAGCGGTAAATAAATTCCTACTGTGCCTTTAACATTTTATGTGATCTCAAGTAACTCAAATGTTTCTAATGGTATTAGTTAACCACAATAACCCTCATATACCCCCTGCATTTACATCACCTGACCCTCAGCCCCGGTTTACACTCGCTATTAAGATGTGTTTTGGTGGACCGGATCACAAGTAGACGAGAGACACATTCCCGTTTACACCTGGTGTTTTAATCCGGCTCTTTTTAACCACTTCTGTCCTGATTTCTTTGATGGGACGGTCTATGGTCGGGTAAATGTATTGGATTTCTCAGATCTCTCAATATAATGGACAAAATAAGCTCACGCAATTCACATATGAACGTGTCTGGAGATAAAACACAGAGAGCATCAGGTTTAGTTTCTGCTCTGACACACACAAGACCAGCCGAACGCTGTGAGTGTTAGTTAGACATCAGGAATGGTGAGAGAACATTGTGCTTGGGACATTTTTCACCTTTAAACCAAACTTGGGTCTCCAGTCGACAGTTTAAATCCCGTCTGGCTCGAGCTCTTCTCATAATGTTACGCATGAGGTCAGTAGACGGAGAGAAGACGGTCTTTAGTGTCTGTTTGAACACATTCGATCACATGAGCGTTTACACTACGAGAGCAATCCGGTTGAATGTGTTGTCGACTACATCTGGAAGTGATCAAAAGTGGACAAGCTAAAACGTTTTAGACGCCGTTTACTTCTGTAAGTGTCGTCCACTAGTGATCCGATCGGCCAAACACGTTAAGGTGCAAACAGGGTCTAACTTTCATTGACTGACCTTCACTTACGCCCTCTGAACCGTATTTACACCTTCATTTGCACGTTCATTTACATATTCAGACTTTCTGACATCTGACTTTCATTTATAGCCCCAACTTCTACATTCTGGATGAACCCACAAATCATCTGGACATGGAGACGATCGAGGCCTTGGCAAAAGCCCTCAACGTTTTCAAAGTAAGTGCAGAATCTGCGAATGTTGTCCTCCACGTTGAACAAGCAAATCTGAGGTGTTTACAGCATTTTCATTATGTAATTGTAATCACTTGATGTAAAACAAAACGGCAGGGAGTAGCAGCAGCTAATTAAGTGTTGTCTGCAGAAACTTGACGTGTGTGTGTGTGTGTGTTTCTCTGTCAGGGTGGTGTGGTTCTGGTGTCCCACGACGAGCGTCTGATCCGGATAGTTTGTAAGGAGCTCTGGGTTTGTGAGGCCGGGCGAGTGCACCGCGTGGATGGAGGCTTTGACGAGTACAAGGATATCTTACAGGAACAGTTTCGTCGGGAAGGATACTTGTGATAGTGTCCTCGAGATGTCTGTTTACCTGCTCTCCGTTACAAACACCAAAACTGCCAGTTGATGAGAGCGCCCACAGTCCCACGCCAGCAGGTTGGATGTTCTCACTCAAACCCAATCAAACTCCCTCAATCATGCGGCTCAGACACGTCCTCCGGGTTCAAGGCTGGACGCTTCCTGAACTTTTATGTAGAACGACATGTTAAAGTTGAAAGAAAGGCGAAGTGGACATATGCACTAACAGATGTTATACACCATACCGCTTTTTAAAAAATAACTCAAAATACAGTAATAAAATAATAACTGTCCAAAATTTCTTAATTTTGTGTCTGGTCACTATTGTTAATGTTTTTCATTTGATTGTGTTTCTTAATTTGATAACCAGATCCATCAGATGTAGTTCACTTGCTTAAAATAATGCATTTTGTTTCTTCTCACTGTCTGGGAAAATGTTCTATTTATTTATAAATATATTGTATATTATACATATAAGCCTATCACACTTCCTGAAATTAGGGATGGGCAATATGACCAAATTCTTATTTCACTATAACCATATACAGTGGGGAGAACAAGTATTCGATACACTGACGGTTTTGCAGGTTTTCCCACTTACAAAGCATGTAGAAGTCTGTAATTTTTATCATATGTACTCTTCAACGGTGAGTGACGGAATCTAAAACAAAAATCCAGAAAATCACATTGTATGATTTTTAAGTAATTAATTAGCATTTTATTGCAAGACATAAGTATTTGATACATCAGAAAAGCAGAACTTAATATTTGGTACAGAAACTTTTGTTTGCAATTACAGAGATCATATGTTTCCTGTAGTTCTTGACCAGGTTTGCTCACACTGGAGCAGGGGATTCTGGCCCACTCCTCCATACAGACCTTCTCCAGATCCTTCAGGTTTCGGGGCTGTCGCTGGGCAATACGGACTCTCAGCTCCTCCAAAGATCTTCTATTGGGTTCAGGTCTGGAGACTGGCTAGGCCACTCCAGGACCTTGAGATGCGTCTTATGGAGCCACTCCTTAGTTTCCCTGGGTGTGTGTTTCGGGTCGTTGTCATGCTGGAGACCCAGCTACGACCCACCTTCAATGCTCTTACTGAGGGAAGGAGGTTGTTGGCCAAGATCTCGCTATACATGGCCCCATCCATCCTCCCCTCAATACGGTGCAGTCGTCCTGTCCCCTTTGCAGAAAAGCATCCCCAAAGAATGATGTTTCCACCTCCACGCTTCACGGTTGGGATGGTGTTCTTGGGGTTGTACTCATCCTTGTTCCTCCAAACACGGCGAGTGGAGTTTAGACCAAAAAGATCTATTTTTGTCTCATCAGACCACATGACCTTCTCCCATTCCTCCTTTGGATCATCCAGATGGTCATTGGCAAACTTCAGACGGGCCTGGACATGCGCTGGCTTGAGCAGGGGGACCTTGCGTGCGCTGCAGGATTTTAATCCATGACGGCGTAGTGTGTTACTAATGGTTTTTTGAGACTGTGGTCCCAGCTCTCTTCAGGTCATTGACCAGGTCCTGCCGTGCAGTTCTGGGCTGATTCCTCACCTTCCTCATGATCATTGATGCCCCACGAGGTGAGATCTTGCATGGTGCCCCAGACCGAGGGAGATTGAACGTCATCTTGAACTTCTTCCATTTTCTAATAATTGCGCCAACAGTTGTTGCTTTCTCACCAAGCTGATGCCTATTGTCCTGTAGCCCATCCCAGCCTTGTGCAGGTCTACAGCTCTATCCCTGATGTCCTTACACAGCTCTCTGCTCTTGGCCATTGTGGAGAGGTTGGAGTCTGTTTGATTGAGTGTGTGGACAGGTGTCTTTTATACAGGTAACCAGTTCAAATACAGGTAACGAGTGGAGAACAGGAGCAGTTAATGCAGGTAATGAGTGGAGAACAGGAGGGCTTCTTAAAGAAAAACTAACAGGTCTGTGAGAGCCTGAATTCTTACTGGTTGGTAGGTGATCAAATACTTGTCATGCAATAAAATGCAAATTAATTATTAAAAAGTCATACAATGTAATTTTCTGGATTTTTGTTTTTAGATTCTGTCTCTCACAGTTGAAGTGTACGTATGATAAAAAATGACAGACCTCTACATGCTTTGTAAGTAGGAAAATCGGCAGTGTATCAAATACTTGTTCCCCCCACTGTGTGTATACACATTTAAGAGCTCTCCTACAATTGGTGTATCCAAGGTTAAAAAAACACTTTTCTCACACAAAATGTTCTCATAATATACATTGCAGCATCAGATTTTTTTCTCACAGTGTCTAAAAGCGGATCACCTGTTGTGATTGGTCGACAGCTTACAGTTACAGCGACAGCTTACAGATTTAGTTCTGTTGTGATTGGTCGACAGCTTACAGTGCTTATCAAAATTGAATAGCTATTAGCATATTTAAATTTCAGCTCCGGAGGCTTCCTCAGCACTTGATACATAGCAATACGAACATTAACGATGGCATCGGTTTTACCATAGGCTGGCATTATGCAAATTTGTTACAAACATACGTGGGTTTGGGCAGGAAATCAGAATGCAATTACTGAAGAATCATTTCAGGCTGTTTCAAAATCGCTTTTTCTTTTGGGAGAAAATAACTCCATTTATCTTCATTTTGAAACTTTGCAGACCTTTTAAATTCACAGGCTCTTACACACTACATGAACGGTCATATTAGAACAAGCATAAAAGGGACCACTTAATTTACATATGAAACACTTCACACGCCAAAGAAAGTTGAATATTTTGCTCATTTATTTTAATCTGACATTTTGTATGTCTGAACCGTGCAATAAAAGGATAGATCACCCAAAAAATGTCATCATTATTCAATTAGAATTTTTTTTTAAACTAATTGAATAATTAGGTTTTATATTCAAAAAAATAGTACCAAAAGAAGGCAAAGCATAAAGTTTTGTATGTCAACTTAGACTAAAAGCCGCCCTCGAACAGCGTGTACGAGGAGAGTGACAGACTTAGTCTCCCAGCCCTCAAAGCGTTCTGTAATCACTCCAGCAATCATGGACAGAAAGAAAGAAAGCGCAGACAATCTGGCTTTCAAAAAAGAAAAAAAGCCAGATTGTCTGCTTCTACTGTTGCTTTTTTTGGGATTTCCAATCAGGATTTAGACCGTATCTTAGTAGAAGACTGCTCTCATCAGAATTACAAATGGCTTCCTCTTATCATCCGATCGTGGTTGGTATCTCTATTTGCGGTACTTGACCTTAGTTTTTGCATTTGATTCTATCAACCACAACATTCTTTTGAATAGGCTCAAATTATTTTGGCATTAGTGGAATTTCATTAGCATGGTTCAGATCGTACCTATCAATTATCGTACCATTATTCATTTGTAGCAGTAAATCAAGAGAATGGCGTACCGCAAGGGTCAGTACTAGGACCGTTTGCTTTTCACCCTGTATATGCTACCCTTGGGAGATATCATTAGGAAACAATGTTAGATTTTTACTGTTACACTGATGATACTCAGCTCTAATTCTTTACAGACTGACGAAACATACCAATTCACATAACAATCAGAATGCATAGTTGATATAAAAATAATTTCCTGCTACAAAAAATAATAATAAAATATATATATATATATATATATTATATATATATATACTGTATATGTCACAGTTGAGGAGAGAGTAGTTGACCAGAGCAGTAGGGTGAATATCAATCCACAACTAAATGTAAACAAAAGGTGCATAGATCCAACCCAGATGCAATGAAAGGAGAAAAGTTATCCTCAAAAACCTTAATTTCTTTTCGACTGAAGAAAGACATGGACATTGAAGACTGAAAATTAACTGTTTAATGTTATTTTTTAGTATTATTTTTCTTTATTAATTTTCTTTATAATTTCATAATGTATTTTGTGAAGTCAGACTATGTTTGTACATGTGTACTGAGCAGAGAGCTGGTAGGGCTATATTTTGCTTGGAGGTATGTGTGCTATGTAACATGTTCTTTGCAGGGAAAGGAATGTTTCCACTGATGCAAGTATATCACCAATGTAAACAACAAGGATGACGTGTACAAATTACATATACGTTCCAATTTTAAGAAGCTCAAAGCAACGTTTTGTTACCTTACATGGAAGTTGTAAGTCTCTCTGTGATGTATATAAGCTAGATCTTACTGCACCACTTCAGAGAAGCATTAAGGCATGATGAGGGGTGAGAGGAAGGAGGAAACATAGAGATTATGGGGTAAGGAAGGAGAAACCCAGAAACCATTTACATCTAGTATGATGGGGTGAGAAGATAGATAATGGGGAATAGAGAAATCTAGAATGAAGACCTTCTCTCATGTAGCCTTATTCTTATATGCCTGAGTTTCTCTCTGTCTGACACATGACACATGTCCAAATAATAAATCTCTTGGCAAGATATCAGGTGTAGCTTCCGTGATTCAACAATTATGGGGGAAGCACGATTTTTAGAATCTACAGACATCTTGGATGACATGGGGGTGAGTAAATTATCAGGAAATGTTTATTTTAGTGAACTAATCCTAAAGCAGGGCCTTCAGTTTCGGGAATTTCTTCGCTGTATTCTCGCTTTTTGCTCGCAGGTTTCTCTACAGAGCTCCCCCTACAGCTTCGGAATATATATTTGACAACACTGGTATCTGAGAGTCGCCAACAAGTTTTTCGACAGAGGCTAGTAGATCAACGAAATCAAAGCAGACGGGACATTCTTTACAACGTCTTCTTTATTCGGGTTCGGACAGCGTGAGGGAGCGCAGTAATGACAGAAATGTAGCAGATTTTTTTGCCGTAAAGCAATTCGTTACATCGCGAGACTTGATATCATGCTATACTTCCTGATGCTGCGGTCGGCGGCCTGCCAGCCCAAAGTTGCAAGGGTGGATAGCGGGTTGCCAGACGACCACCATTCAACCCGAAAAAAGTAATATAACCATTCCAATGACTCCGAAGCTGTTCAGTTAAGATAAAAAACCTGCATAGTTCACCTTTCAGAGACTCTGGTACGGTGTATCTGTAAATGGACGGACTGATGACTCAGAACTTGGTCTTATCTGTTGCTGTTTCCCTGGATGGGAGTGTTGTTGTTGACTCTTTCCCCTGTCGAACTCATTTGCATAATCTAAAGCTCACAGTTAGAACAGTGTCTTTAAAGGCCGGGACACACCAAGCTTTTTGAGTCGGTCGGCTTAGGTTTGTCAGCGTGTTTTGCACTGTTGGCTCTAGTTGGACGCTGTCAGGTTTTTTTTTCTTCTTTTTTGGCCGATTCAGCATGTTGAATCATGAGTCGGGCCGTCGGTGAGAGAGAGAACTCTGATTGGCTGTTCAGCTTGATGAACGAGTCCGTGCACGAGAATTAAAAGTGAGCAAAGAAGTCAAGACGGCACAGAGAGATAGCTGTTATAATTTTACAACATTTGAATGATGGAATATTTTCAGTTTTCATTTTCGGTTTGTATCTGCAATCCTAGATTCGGTTTCCCTTTTTGAATGACGAAAATAGACTATTGATACCTGCAGATATAGACCGATATTTCCTTTCATGCAGGCACAGAACATGCTATTTGACAGTCGCCTTTTTGTGTGTTCAAGCGCAGTTTTTTTGGCCAGGACTCGGCGAGCCAGCGAGAGGCGACAACAGGTTTCGTAGTCGCTAGTTCTTTGACGTCGGCTTTGTGTGTCCCGGGCTTAAAATTTGATCAGTGCATTACTCTCTTCCCAAACCGCCACCAGAATACCTTTGGCAATGTTCTAAATATATATGGTCCAAACATGATGAAAAATTACTGAATTGTCATGCATTCATTCATTTGTACGTTGTACCTTAATTTGCACTACAAATAACTGTCACTGAGAATACTTAGATGTGTTGTATTTTACATCAATTTTAAGGTTTCCAAACAGTTATGAATGGATTTGGATGGATTATTGTGGCCTCTCTTTGTTTCAGCCACTGCTACTGCATCCAAATGGCCCAAATACTTTTTATGATGGTCTGGACTTAAACCTTAGGAATTAGTCTCAAGATGTTTAAGGGCAGAAACTGAATGTGGACCAATGAGAAGTCCTGTGCTTTCATAAAATAAGCAGGTCTGGAGACGAGGGACCCCGTGGAGCCGAATTTTTATTTATTTGGATTTATTTTTATTTATTTAATTGTATTCTTCTCTAAACCAATAGATGGCACAGTAGCTCATGGCATCACTATATAATTGACATTTTGTCACAATAAATAAGTTTCAGAAAGCGTTTATTTATTAACAGTAAAAAGTGTTACATGGAATGAATAAACATTGTGTTTACATGATAAAAATTTTGCACTTTTCAGGGTGCAACGTTTTATGGACATGAATATACAGAAAAATGGCCCATTTCTTTTAAGAATTTCAGCAAACCTACTGATGTCAAAACACGAAAATTTTAAACTTGCTTTAAAATGACAATTTAATGCGAATGCAGCGTACCATAAGTGTCAAACACAAGCAGATTTTGTGTCCTTACGAAACTTTTCAATATTCACATTAAATTGATTTAAATCTTAGTTGACTAGAGTATTTTCACATAATTTATCTTTGGAACATTTAAAATGGATGTGAATCATTTGCTCTTTTAACGAGATCCTAATCTATTTAAAGGAGTTGTACAAGAAACACACATCATGATGCCCTGTATCATCTTTGTAAGTTTATCACCATATCAGTGATGCATTTATTTAAACTCAATGCATTTGCTCAACAGTCGGGCGTTTGTACTGTACATGTACGGTACTCCATTCCCCCAGATGTCTGCAGTAGTAGAGGTCAATATATGTCAGGCAGTTGTGAGTAGTTCCTGTTCCAGTAGCTGCCATTGTAGAGCCAATCGGGAGCTTTGGTGTGAGGGCTCGGTGCCTGATGAAACCACCTGTGTGTGAAAATGAGTTTGATGTTAAGGTGTGTAGATCAAGGCTATCATTCTCTCCTATATATATATCTTAACATACAGACTCGTGCAGATCGTGATCATTGCTGATGTCAGGAAACACAGACTCTTTAAAGCCATGACACACCAAGACGAACGACAGTTGGCCGTCGGGCCGTCGGTGAGCGTCTGTCAGGGTAGTTGTTGAGGTATTTTACTCATGTCAACTCTAGCGAGTCAAGTGTATAAGAATAATAGCGAATGTGATGAAAGCTAGCAAAGATGTCAAGAAGGCACTGAAAAAAGGCTGTTCTAATTTTGAGCTTTCCAATGCGCAAATATTTTCATAACATGAGCCGCCAGGAATGAAGAAAGTAATCAGCGTGATTGATATTCAAAATGGTAAGCAAGCATTGCTTTTTTCTAGTTTTTGAATGGCGAATATAGACTACTGATACCTGCTGATTTAGTTGGTTATTTCCTTACACAGGAATAACTTTGTGCACAGAACGCATGAATATGAATATTCATAGCTTTACAACTGGATCTTAAACTAATGGATCAGGATAAATTCAGTAAGAGTTGAAGTCTGGTTGTTGTGAAGATCAACCTTACTTAGTGGAAAGGGGTAGTCGTTTTAGCGCAAAGAAGTCGCCTCAGTTACGTACTCTGATGTGCATTTATTAAAGAGGACCTATTATGCCCTTTTACAAAGTCTTCATTTTGTTTTTGGGATCTACTAGAATGGGTTTTTATGCTTGAATGTTCATAAAACACCTTATTTTTCCTATATTCTCCATTATTGCAGCTCGTCTCTTCCCAGTCTGTCAGTAACGCTCTGTTTAGTTCCTGTCTCTATGAAGCCCCTCCTTCTGAAAAGCACACTGTGCTCTGATTGGTCGGCTGGAGCAGTGTGTTGTGATTGGTCAAGAACTTCGTGTTTTGGAAATGCCCCGCCTCTTACCATAACCGCCAGTTTCAACACACTACTGACTAACTCAACCAGGCCCCGCCCCTTTATTCTGCGTATTAGTTATTATAATGAGGAATATTGTGATGTGTTTGTTCCCGTAAGAAACTCAAGACTACAATGGAGGCGTTTCAGGGAGTTCAGAAACATTGACATTGATATAGAGAATAACTCTGTGCTTTGCAGACCTTTTTCATGCTGAAACTGCAACAAAATCACACACTAAAGAAAGAAAGATGAACATGGAAAAAAAAGCAGAATAGCTCCTCTAACATTTCAAACCTTAATTTCCATTCTTCATTTGATTGGGAGCGATTTTTCCGAGCCATGCGTTGTTTTTCCTCCAGTCTGTTCTTCTCTGCACTGGCTACATCTGGGGAAACAGCAGCAATGCGATATATAATTAAGTAGTTTTATAATATGTCATTATATATAATGTTGAACAAGAACTGATGATGGATGGATCAAGGACGTCGTCCATCATTGAGGGCAGGATGTTGATATGCGTTTAATATTAAAGATATATATAATATTTAATGAGCACAACATTCCAATGTTCCAGTGTTACTTCATTTTAATTTTGGTTAAATCTTTAGTGCTTTTGTCATTTTCATTAGTTTTATTTGCATTATGCAAATGTACAAAACTAAGGAGGATGGTGTTTATGATACAAGCACCACCTTAATGGTCAGTAAAACAGGAAGCTTGACTGCAGGCTCAACACAGGCTTTAGGGATAAGGACAAAACAGGTATCAGCCTAAACTAAACAATTCCTGCATTTCAGAAATTGGTTGGATATTTTTTTAGGGGTGAATGAATACAACAAGAGGTTAATGTACCTATGTGTCCGCTCTCCAGGGCTCTGATATCAGGTCTCAGACGACAGTCTGTCTGTGGAAGAACTCGCTCCATCTCTGCATCCAACTCATTCAACTGCAGAGCAAATGATGTGAAGGCATAGTACTGACAGAAAGAGAAAGAAGACAAAGAGGAATGAATGACAGTTTGTCACAAAACAGGAATGCTGCTTTTTATGTATTAATAGGGGGTGGTAAAATGCATATAAGAAAATCAATGTCTTGGTACAAACATGTTTGTTTTTTGTCTTCTTGCATATTCAACATTGTTGAATTGATTGATCACGTCTGTCTGACAGTCATTCTTAGGTGATGATTTAAAAAAAAAAAAAAAACTACACTTAAATTAGTTCCAAGTCTTGATGGCATTAGTTCTACATCACTTCACCAAAGGTTTTTCAGTTATATATAGCCTCGTTTAAAATACCTGTGCATATAATTAAATTACTGTTTGAACCTGATTCTTATTCGTTGTGCTTCTTCCCACAGCGCACCGTGACAGAAGACCGGACCGAGAAATGGATGAGAGATTCGCCGCCTTAGCCCGTGAAGGGCTTTTCTCCGCTTTAGCCAGCTCGCTGTAAAGACCGCCCTGGACGATGAGACGGTAAAGTCTCTCTTCTGGATCGGGTCAAACTACTAACATCCCGTAGACCTCCCAGACACCCACAGACTTTGCTGGAGGCACGCTGTCATCAGGTGTCTGGACTCAGGAGAGCGCCTTCCCCTGATCCCAGCCAAGCCCAGGCCGTCGTCCCTGTGATTGACAGCACCTGAGCCCCCAGAACACTGGTAGCTTCCACCCGCCATGACGAGTAAGCTTGTGCCAGAGGAAGGGAAGACAGAGCACACCATCACCCTAGATTTTCCCTTGGCTCCTTCATCCACTCCGCCTTGGACTATCATCCTGAGTGTTACCTGGCTCCTCCCTTCATCGCAACCTTGGTTTCTCACTCTGTCTTCACTAACCGGGTTTCATCTGCCTGCTTCTCCAACCCTCGACTATCCCTTCCGCCATTACGCGTCCCCCTCCCAAACCTCCACCCTTCTGTCTCCTCTCTGCACTTCAGTCATGGCGCGAGGTCGTGCCTACCGGGAGGGGGGCGTTATGTTACACGTACTCCGTCAGTCTCATCTTAGTTTCACTTCACTGGTTCCTGTTTTCCGTTGTTCTATTCCCGCCACTCGTTTGTCACCTTGGTTCGTAATATGACCTGGTCAAGTTCGACCATTAAATGCTACAATTCAAGCTATTCAAGCGCCTACTACCAAAAAAGAGCTTATGCATTTTTGGGGTTTAGTAGGTTACTACCGTTTCTTTTGTCGTAACTTTTCAGCTTTACCCGACGGGCCGGATTCGGACAGATATTTAGAAATTATGTTCGGGTTTTGGTCGGGCTCGGTCACATCAGCGCAATAAGGCATTGAACATTTTACATTTAAAACACCTTATTATGTAGGTAGCCAATGTGCCTGATGCTTTCACTTGATGCAAATGTTCGTTTTTGTGATTAAAATACATGTAAAATATTACCATAACATCCGTCTTCCTGTGTGCGGAAATTTGTTTATGTAGCCGTGACAACGAAACACGTGCATGCGCGCCTGTGTTAAGAGCGCTTGTTACTCCGCGCGCTGATGCGCTCATCCTGTTGACATTTCCGAATGCCTTCCTACAGTTGCTTACTAAAAGCGGGCTTTCCACACAAACTAGCGTACAATTGTCATTAGTATGAGAAAAAAATGGGATTTTAACTGTCGGTCTCGGACATAAATATCTGTATGCCTGTCGGGCTCGGGTCGGGTTCGGTTACTGCTCTGTCGGACGTGGGCCGAGCTCGGACAGAAAAATTTGGCCCGATCCGCACTCTAGTATAGATGCCCCATCGACAATGAAACAAATGTTAATTTACACAAAAATATAGCTGTGCCCTACAGGGTCACATCTCGCATGATCATGACCGATCATGGCAGTCACTTCCAAGTGCTTGTGCTCATCTCAAGCCTGAATTATAGACGCATCATAATAACAAGGGCATATATAATAGTGAAATATTCGTCATACTTTTCCCGAGTTGTCTGGTCGCGGTGATATCCTCCAGATGAGCTCACTTCCTGGAATCAGCTGCACAGTCTCCGTCTCTGGAGGAGGCATTTCATCCGGCTCCTCTTCCGCATTATTACTCTGCAACATTTGTAAAACACGTTACATTAGACATTAATTCATGTTATTAACACCAAGTCAATTGCTGCTCTAAAATGCATATTTATGTTCAACAACATATGACATAAAAATGTAAAACGAATCAGTATCTGTGATCATTATCTCGACAGTCACCTGTGTACTTCCCTTCCTGTCAGAACGCTTTACGTCAGATTTTCTGTGAGCGTCAAACGTCGCTGGATCCACAGAATACAAACACTCCGTCCACTTGCCGTAGAGAGCACAGACCTTTTTTTTACTGGACAGACAAAGAAAACGATCGTATTACAGACAGCTTACTGTGTGTGTGGCTCTTTATTAATGTACACACTTTTGTTTGTTAAAGATTGCCCTTTTGACCAATTGTTAGTTAGGTGAAGCTAATTTTTTTTCGAGAACAAATTTCATATACAAGTTCGGTCCCACTTTATATTAAGTGGCTTTAACTACTATGTACAAACATTGAAATTAATAATTTGATACAATGGAGTTATTGTGTACATATGTTTTTACATTGTACTTATATTTTAAAAATACCTGCTTGTAATTACAGCGGTAATTAATTTATGTAATTACACTGTTGACCCTTCCCTTACACCTTAAACCATCGGTTCCCAACAGGGGGGTCGCGGCCCACAAGGGGGCCTCAGCGAGTTCTGTGGGGGTTCGCGTCATATTTTGAAAAGTTTTGAGCAATGAGCATTAAATAAAAGTTTTCTGTTAAAAATTTTCAAAATTTATATAATGAGCGAATTCATCATGAATCCATTTTCCAATCCGTGTTTTTGTCTTATCCTGAGCCACTATGGTACTCCTATAATAAGTGTCTACATTGGGACTATTTTACACTGGTTCGGATCGCTGCCGCTGCGGAGTAGCCCAGGACCTGCGTGACTCGTCATAGACGTTCACAGAGAAGTAGTTCCGACTACAATGTTCTTCTGAAAGACGCATTATTCTGTTAATAAACGCAAGTTTATTATCGCTCGCTATAGCGCCAAAAGCGTAAAAAATAAAGCCTAAAAAATAACATGCAAGTATTGAGGCCCCAGACAGTCATTTAGTAATAGCCTATATTCTTTTTTTTTTTTACCTACACACCAGTGTGAATATTTTTCTTATTGCATTTCAAATAGGGCCAATTTATAGGCTGCTCCTAGGCTTACATTTTTAAATTACAAAGGGCCTACTGATGTTTTAGTTATTGTATTTTCAATATTATAGGCTATTATTTGTGCATAAACGTATCTGGTTATAGTAAACATACCGTTTGTTTAAAAACAACATATTTTGTCATCCTTGCTGCAAGCTTACAAGAGTGATAATATCATTAAATGTGAAGGGGGCCCTAAAATATTTTCTTGGGAAAAAAGGGGTCTCAGACAAAAAAAGGTTGGGAACCACTGCATTAACCCACCCTTAAACTTAACCATACCAGCACACCTGTCCCTAACCTTACCCGTATCACACCTCAATAGCAGAAAAAGTGTTTTACAATACAACATGAACACAATAAGTACATTGTACTTAAAGCCACTTAATATAAAGTGGGACCAAAAGTGCAGTCCAATATCAGTCCAAGTCATAGCAAAGGTAATGTAAATGCATCACTTGCAATCATGCTATTGCACTGAATATCAGTATGACTGTCACATACAGTATAACATCTTCTATACCAGGGCCGTAGCCACCAGGGGTCTGTCTCCGCCGTCTAGCAGCGCTCGTCAATGGCAAACCGACTGCAAAGGCCAATCAAACCAAGAAGACGAGCCTTACTGTTCACAAAATCTGAGCGCAAATTTCAGCACAACATTTGATTTTAACAATCAAAGAGTGCAAGGTAAGATCAATGTTCTTTTCTTGCTGAGCGAAACGTTTCTCTATTGGGCAGACATTTTTTGTCACCTGAGCAAAATCATTCTTTATACCAGACCTGTACAGCGTATGTACTGCAAACACACACAAAAAATGGTTTCATCATGCAGTTGTAACTTTTAACTATTTATATGTTATTTGACCCTTGATGTAATGGTATTAAATCATATTTTTGAAAACAAGCAGTTAATTAAGAAGTCACTAAATTAAGCATATTTAAGGTTACCTGAGAATGTTAGGTACCAGATTCGAGTACCAAGAAATTCTATTAAAAAATAATTTACAAAATCTCCTGCAGGACAGTTCACTTCTTTACAGTAATATATTATAGTATGAAAAAAAATTAAGCAGTTACACTGACATGGTTTGGGACAACTATAAAGTCTGTTTGTTCAGTCAATCATTGGTCTTTGCGGAAGCTCAAACGAGCTGCGTAGCACAATACATTCATACATACATACACAATACAATACGACGTGAGGGTGAGTAAATGACGACAGAATTTTCATTTTTGGGTAAACTAACACTTTAATTCACAATAATTTTGACCCAAAATGGCCTATTTTGTGAATATAAAGTGATGTAAAAAGCGAAATGCTCCAGTGCTGTTATATGAAATATCAACCCTCTTGGGACACCTTATATCCAATGAAATTAGTGCATCAGATCTGTTTTAAGAACATCATATATTATATTTACCACACTACGGTCATGTAAAACTGACTATTTAGAGACTACTTAAATGACAAATATCTGTCGATATTTTTGCCCCAGAGCGTTTACGGTAACGCTTTAATTACAACCCGGACAGTACTGTAATTAAGACAAATTTACAGCGTAACTTTAGGCAATTATAGTGTACCTATAAAGTACTTACATGTAAGTATAAGGGAACAATATGTTAAGTTTGGGAAACAAAGGGGTAACAACCAAGAGAATTTAAAAATGATGTATACTGTAAGTATTATAGAACTAAGGGTTAATTATTATACTATTATGATTACAACAATCTTACATTTGGGAGCAATTTAGCAAGAGCATACCCTGCGTACCTTTTTGTAATGGTGTAAAAATTACAGGGTACATGTATCTATGTATTTATACTTTTACTATACTATTCTTTTTGATGGCAAAAGTGCAGAAGTAAACTATTAAACTAAGTAAACAAGTAAAGCTAAAACTAATGCCATTTATTTTTAAATATTGGGAAATACACTCTTGTTTCATGTAGTTACAGGGTAAGTGTGACATTGCGGGCTGTAAATGAAAAGTGGTGCTTGTTACTCTCTTGTTCCATGAAGTTACAGTAAATTACGGTAAGTACAATAAAAATACATACACAATCTAATATCACTAACTCTGAAACCTTTATTTGGAAAACAGCTTATTACAGTTTGTCTGAAACGATAGTCTAGAGTTTAAAATATTGTAATATTTCTTACAAACACCCATCGTTTCACTTCAGAAGATATTGATGGATGGCATTTGGGGTCGTATGGATTACTACAGTTATTGCAGTATTTGCTGTTTGATGCTCCAACTTTTAGAAACACATGAGCTTGCATTATATGTATTTCCATAGATGTATTTTTTATTTGTCTAAAAACCTTCATTTGTGTTAATCTGAAGAAGGAAAGTCGTATACATCTTGCACCCAAATGTAAGATTGTTGTATCATAATAGTAGAATAAGTACCCCCGTAGTTCTATAATACTTTTTTTTATTCTCCTGGTTGTTACCCCTTTATTCCCTAAACTTTACATATTGTTCCCTTATACTTCCATGTAAGTATTTTTTAGGTACACTATAAATCCCGAAAGTTTACGCTGTAAAATCGCTTTAATTACGCAGTACTTTCCGGGCTGTAATCTAAAGCGTTACCGTGTTTACATACCTTTTATCAAGTATGTATCCTTCCACTTTATGCAACACTTTTCCAAACATGCCACACGACTTGAAAGTCAAACAACATCTTTCCCCAGTTCTGAAAACAAAAAAAAAACATAATGAAATAATTTGTGTGTTTGTCTTCTGCAGTAGTTAGACTCTTTCATTGTTCCTCTCAAACCTTAATAAAGCAACATTTATCTAATTTACACCTAATGATACTTTCATGATACTTGCTCTTACTTATGATTAATAATTTCAACATTTCCATATTGCTCAATCCACAGTTGTCCCATGATAATGTTATGAACACAGCAGGTAGGGGTTGGTCCAGGTGTAGGCTTCATTGTGACTGTGGAACAACAAATTAGAAATAAATATGTCAGTGAATATAAAGCTGTTTAAAGCTGCAGTCCGGCACTTTTTTTGGGTTTATAAAATATCAAAAAAGACATTTTTGAAAAAAAAACGTAACCAGCCAGTGTTCAAAACGATCTGCTTGCCTTACCTCGATTCAAAACGGTAAGCTTGTAATAATAAATGTAATTCCAGTGGGTACTGGTGGATTTCCGCGGGAATTTCGAGCATGTCTTTGCGTCATTACGTCACTTCTGTACACATAGAGCAGGAGTCCCCGGCTAGCGTGTGTGGATGATGGAGGTGGAGATTTAGCTTAGCGGATCCCGAAAGTTTAAAGCGACAATCACCAGTGACAAGTGGAGATTCACCAGTTGTAAAACCCAAAGACTTCGGACTTCAGAGTGGCTACAGAAAATATATATTTTTCACGTTTTGACGTGATATAAGCAATCGTTAGATTTAATCAGCATGATATAGCCTACTGCAATGCTTCCCCCCCCACCCCCCGAAATTGGTCAGAACAAAAGTGAATGTTACTTACTTGTTCAGATGACATTTTCCGATTCTAATGTTGACACTTTCAAAAAGTATACTCTGAGATTGCTGATGACAGTACAGTATCCACAGCGATGCGGCAGCGACATGTTCTCCTCAATACATTGTGTTCATCCGCGCTGTTTCTTGCCGATTTACTACCCACGCACAGTTAATAATTCCGCGAATAACTGCAATTGCAGATTTCGAACAGAGATGGCGACAAAGAGGAAAAACGACGGACTGCAACTTTAATAAATGTTTGTGTCTGTGAGAACATGACAAGCTCTTGAATACATACACACATGCTCCTTATGTTTACTGGTGCACACATGTAAGGCTGGAGGTCACTCACCCGGGAAGCTCTAGGGTGATGGTTCCACGAGGTTCGGCCTCCACACTCTTTCCCCAGAATTTGAGTTTGGGATAAATGGAGCCATGAAACATGAAGTCGTTCTTTATGCCCTCGGCATGGAAGGCACTGACCGGTGGATGATGGCTGACCTGCTCAGAGATCCATCTGAACCCCAGATCCTCTCTGATGACAGAAGAAACACTGACGGGATCCGCTCATTGGAAACACTGACATGACCGGCTCATGAATGAGCAGACACTGACCTGAGCAGCTCATAGGTTTCTCCCAGTAGAGGGTTGAAGGGTTTGCCGGTCCTCTCCCACTGCGAGGCCACAGCTGACACGGCAAACGCTGCCACACTCTCAAAAACCAAAGAAAACTAACATTACTGACATGTTAAGAGTTTGTTTCGGTTGATGGTAGCAGAGCCATCAGATTTACATTTCAGGTTTATAGTGTTTATCTCATTTATAAAACAGTGTGTAGGATCCTCACTAAGGCCCAATCCCAATTCTACCCCTTTCCCCTTCGTCTACCCCTAACCCTTCGCCTTCCCCTTCCCCTTGACCCTTGAAACAGAGTGGCAAGGCGTAGGGGTGAAAATATTCCCCTAAGAAATGGGACACCACTACTACACCGTTACACGTCGTCGCCTACGTCACAGGAGATGCGCCGATGTTTATCACAAACTTCCAAGATGCACAGGACTTGTTTTCTGTGGTGTTGTATAAACACGTTGGAGGTACAGACCTATGTTTGTCCTATTTTGACCTATTTATTTATTTACTGTGTGAAACTGTGTGAAATACGACATTGTGTGGCGTTCATGTGCGTTCAACTCATAAATACGATCTTTACGAGATGACTTGAACGCACCAATAGCTTGTGTGCTTTGTTCGGGGGAGAAGAGATTTTTTTACAAACGTTTCTTTGAAGGAACTGACCGTAAATATGAACACAAGATTGAATGTAACATAAAGCAAATCATTATTAGTCGTTAAAATACTTATTAAAGTCAACAATTCTTACATTTATGGTCTAATTTTTTGCTTGGGCAGCCATTTTGCGTCTGTAGCCGGTGTATGCAGTGACACTTCTCATACCCCTTCGTTTGAAGTGTGGTCCCGAAAAATCTTCGTTTGAAGGGCTATCTGGCCCTTCCCCCTAGCCCTTCCCCTCCAACCAAAAGAGAATCGAGACAGCCCTACCCCTCCACGTGCACGAGCAAAACAGAGGGGAAGGGGTAAGTGAAGGGGTAAGGGGTAGAATTGGGATTGGCCCTAAAAGTACGTGCACCCGAAAGCCAAAAATGGAGTACGCAAAAAAATATTCAGACCTATACAACCGTGCGTACGCCAGAACCTGCGCAGAATTCACTTTATAAAAGTTTTAATTGATTTATATTTTTTAATGGAAACAGATATACCTTGTTGTGCATTATTTGCACGAAACTATTTTCTCGGACAATCTGCTATTATCATGATAAGCAACTATCTCTAGTTAAAACATTAAAACACAGCATGCCTGAGGAAAAGTTTTTAAAAGCATTGCATTTACAACAAATATTTCTATTTATAAAAAAAAAATGTTGTAACTTCTCAGTAATGATTTCATGTAGTTTAAGTTTTTAACTCTCATTAATGAGAATGGCATATTTAATCAAAATGTTTATATCAGAAGTAAAACATTGTTTAAATCTATGAGTTATCTATGAGCTATCTAAGTTATTGTGAACATGCACTGTATTTATGATTGGGACTCATAATGATACGGTTTTCTTCATCTTCATTGTTTCATTGAAAATAGTTTCGTGCAAATAATGCTCAACAAGGTCTATCTGTTTCCATTAACAATATAAATCAATTAAAAATACTATTTGGCCAGTGGAAAAGATTGAGAAAAACTTTCTCTGAGAAAAACATTCAACATTTAAAACATAAAAAAATTAAAAGTGTATTCCTATTGTTCCTCTGGCAAAGCAGCGCACGCTCTTCATTAAGATCTCATGACTCACAGCTGTGATTGTACAGGCGATCACCTCGTTCAGATAATGTTGCACAATTAAAATGAAAAATGACACACACAGTGTCATGTAAGTCTAAATAAACTGTTTTAAATATTGAAGTTTATTGTAAGGTTCAAATAAATTTAATTGTCTAAACTGCGTCTGGCCATTATTTTCTGACAGCACGTGGGGAGACTGGGGGATTTAAATGACGTCCACCTGTGAATGCAGACACGATGGCTGGATTGCGTTTACATTACACTGAGATCCGATCACAATGCGTCCTCGACTACCTCCGAAACTGGACACGCTGATAGGATTACATTCCCATCAGAAGCGCGTTTACACTCGTCTTTTCAATGTGTATGTGGACAACATCCAGATACAGGTCGCATGTTAATGCCAAGTGTAAACGCAGCCTCCGCCACGGCCGTGCAGGTCTGTCCTGGAGCCTTCAGTCCCTGTTGACCCTGCGGACCCTCCTGAGGAAGACTCCAGGACGCCCGCCCCCGAGGAGTACTGTCACAGTTGTGTTCTGTTAGTTAGTTTTCATTGGACTTGTCTACCTGTTACCTCGTTAGTCTTGTCAGCTGTGTCCTGTTTCTCCATGTATTTAAGCCCTGTGTTTTGCCTTGTTCATTGTCCGTTCTACTTTGTAGTCATATTTAGTGTGTGTGTTCATCCTACCTGCCTGTCTGTACCTGTTAGAATTATTATTAGTAAAACATTTGCATTGGAGCTCTTTGCCTCTTCGTCTTCTTCTGTCTGCACCACACCGTGACACCTGCCCTATTTTTCTCTTCACCAAAGGGGTATTTGGCCTACAAAATTCAAATATATAGTCACCTTCATTCTGTGGATGGAGTCTTGTGAAGCGTTGGCCTTCTGGATGAGGTATGTGTGTTCCATGTATTCAGTCAATCTCTGAAGAAAGCTCAAAGGCTCATTAAAAATCACTGGCATTGTGATTTTGGACAGTTCCTGTGAAGATTTATAGATGAGAATAAATGATTAACTGGCTGAAGAATTAGAATTAATCAAGAACATCATGCAAACCTTACAATACAAACATTCAAAAAATAATTTCAGATTACTATCACATTTTTGGAACATAAAAGTGCCTGAAGTTGAAGAAACACGAATACAGAATTTGTAAAATGAATTTGACTTACCATCCCGATGCATTTTTTGAGAACGCTCCACATACTGGCATTGTTTCGAGAGAACATGGCAGCGGGAAGAGCCGACCTATTCCAAAGCGGATAATGAAACAAATTTCAGAATTCGGGGGGACACTAAATGCTATTTATTTAAGCAATATTACAAGAGCAAAAGTGCTGTTGTTCCAAATATTAGCATGGCTGTAGCCTCGTGCCACAGATTATCACAGCCATAATATTCAGATCAATACTACGATTGCAGGTGTGATACTGCTTAAACACAACAGTTCTACAAGTTCACTTTGAGTAATGTTACAGAAGTTCTTCAACGAAAATAGACCAAAGCAGAATCAACCGTTGCAATGTCTCAAAGCAACATACAGTAGTGTTGCTGTGATGACATCAGGTATAAACCCAGCTTAACCCCATAACTTTTACATGATGTTGTTCACACAAGAACACCAAGAAGTGAGCAGATAGTGTGACCATAATTATAGGCATTATGCTTTATGTAGCTAGTTAATGGCGTATTGTTTAACTCAGCTAAACAAATAAAATGGACTTCACTTGATTACATGAGATTCATAACAGAGATTCTAATTATTGGACAAAAAACTTCCTCACGTAATAATCTAGAGTACTGTCTAACACTTGATAGCTGCTCTAAGTCTTCGTCGTCGGTTAGGAACCTGGGTGTGCTCTTTGATACCAATCTTTCATTTGAAAGTCATGTGTCTAGTATTTGTAAAACCGCATTTTTCCATCTTAAAAATATATCTAAATCACGTCATATGCTCTCAATGAATAATGCAGAACAATTAGTTCATGCGTTCATGACCTCAAGGCTAGATTATTGTATTGCTCTACTGGGTGGTTGCCCTGCACGCTTAATAAACAAACTACAGCTAATTCAAAACGCAGCAGCTCGAGATCTTACCAGAACCAGGAAGTATGACCATATTAGCCCCGTTCTGTCAACACTGCATTGGCTCCCTATTAAACATTGTATAAATGTTTAAATATTGCTAATTACTTACAAAGCACTAAATGGTTTAGCTCCGCAGTACTTGAGCGAGCTCTTAACGCATTATAGTCCTTCACAAAATTCCGGCCAGTTAATAATACCTAGAATATCAAAATCGACTGCTGGCGGTATATCCTTTTCCTATTTAGCACCAAAACTTTGTAACATACTTCCTACCATTGTCCGGGAGTCTGTCAGTTCAAAACTAGATTAAAGACACATCTCTTCGGCCTAGCATTCACATAACTCATTGTAGACTTCTATAACTCAATGTTAGGCTGCATAGATTAGGTCAGCCGGAACTGGGAACACTTCCCTTAAATCCTGATGTACTCGTTACATCATAAGAAGAATGGCATCTACGCTAATTTTAGTGTCTTTGTTTATCCCGAGGTTTTCCCGCAGCCAGCCGGATCCAGATCTGACGAAGGACCTTGGACCCGATGTCAATGCAGTGCTTTAGTGCCAACTAGTCTCTCCCTATGGAGGATCCCTTTACCACTCTACAGATAAAGCATTGTCAGGATAATTTCGGTTTCGCGTATCTACCCCGAAGTGATACAATTCGGTCAAAAATTTTCAAGGCCAGACAAGTAGTTTGTTTAGGCTTAGTTTGTTTTGGGAATTACAAACCTGCGCACATATATTCAAATGCGCATAACTATAGAACTAATTCGCGTTCGCATTTAAAGTCTGTGTAGAGAGAACGGTGTCGTCTTAGCGGTCTCTAATTTAATAACTAATGATCGTTGCGACAGAAGTGAATCAATCAAAACTAACTTTAGCTGGAAAATATCTTTATTCAAGAACCGCTATGAAGCCAAACAATCTGTTACCTGAAATTATCCGTTTATCTCTGTAAAGCAGCTTTGAAACAATCTACATTGTTAAAAGCGCTATATAAATGAAGATGACTTGACATGAGGTTTTAACTGCATGGACAGCAGCAACAACAACAATACTAATTTAATCAATTTAATTGTTTTTTAACAAAAATAAACAAGATGTACTTTTGTATTCACTGTCGAGAAGTGAGTAGACATTTTAAAATGAGATAGGAACACCAAATCCCATGATAGAAAAAGTATACCTGTGATTTTTGACTCCATTGCTCTGGGTCGTGTCTCCCTGGCTACCGTCCCCTGACATGATGTCTCAGTCTCTGGGGTCACAGATGAAGCTGTGTCAAAAGAACACCAAACTGTTTACTGATCTGGCTCTAGAAATGCATAAAAGAATAGTGAAAACTTGGCCCTTCAAGGGAAAATTAAGAATATTTAATTATTTTATGAAGACAAACAAATACATATGAAATAGACAGACTGTCAAGACCAGAGCTATTTTATCCAAAAGCATTGTAAGCTTTGTTTATCCAAAGAACATTGTTGCCTGTGTTTTCTATGATCTATGCAGGCTTATGATGCTTTCGGGAAACACAGCCTAGAACTGTTTGAATGATAAGAGTTGACAGCACTACTGTTAAGAGATTGTGGACAATTAACATCAACAAATGGATTTGTATTGAATACATTCTTTGGATTGCTTTTTTATGTATATGTAACATAAGTGTATGCCAATTATTCACACATTTCTATCACTGAAAAGCATGTTGGATTATGAGATTATAACAGTATTAGATCCAGCAATATCATGACATCTGTCGACTGCAGATGGGCACATGCTCCTTCACCTTTATCAGTTTTGTTTTTATTTTAAATTTAACATGCAATTCCACTTTATAAATCTCACAGCTCATCCTGATATGATGAATGTTTTTTTCTGGCTTCAGCACTCACTGCTATATTAAGTGTGTTCATATAAATGTTCAATATTAAATAAAATAATATAGTTATGTTTATTCATGTGATGTTATTGGTGACAGAACTAAGTTTTAATTAGATTAGACTCTGAACAAACCTGTCCTACAGCGTATGTCTGTGATGATGGCACGTCTGCAAACACACTGATAACATGATGCAAAAAATGTAAAAAGAAATTTACGGGATAGAACAAAAAAAAAAAAAAAAAAATCAGCTGCGCAGTGACACAAAAATGCAAAGTGAAACTGACCCTTGATGTAAAAAAGATAAAATATAGCAATTATTATTTGCTACATATAATATTTGATACATTCAGTGTAAATGTGCAGGTTCTGATCAGGATTAAGGTTACTGCACCTTCAGGGTGACATCATGACAAATGCTACTGTCCCGGTCTCATTTACAGTCACTTGACCTGTCTTGACACATACTCTGGGCATACCTCTGACGAAATCTACCGCCCAAATCTTCATTTGACAGTGAAATAAGTGAAAATGTGAGCAGAGAAAAGCAGAAATGTGAATGTACCTGCCTGAATGGCTGCTGAAGGCGTCACCTTGTTTTGCGTCCTCTGCTGTTCCTGTGTGTGAGACTGTAGGTGCGTGAAATGGAGCACAGGAGAGACGGGAGGTGTGTGTGTGTGTGTGTGTGTGTGTGTTTGCAGAGCTCAGCATAAAGAGGATCGGAGAGCAGCTGATCACACTACACCTGGGCTATGTTGAACACACACACTGAGACAACATACACATATACAGCTATAGTACACTATAGTGTACTTCAACTATTAATAGATCAGAAACGGTTTCATAATTATCAGTGTTTTTGCAGAGTTTCTGTAATTAATGTGATTATCTCAATGGCTGTATTTTCACTGATTACACCCCAAAACAGACATTACAGAGAGAGTAAAGATGGTGTGTCTACAGCCCTGGTCGAGACAATAATAAAGAACTATACATTATGATAATTGAATGTGATGAACATTGTTATATGACATGTTTATAGATAGAATGATAGATAGATAGATAGATAGATAGATAGATAGATGGATGGATAGATAGATAGATGGATAGATAATAGAACGATAGATAAAATGCTAGATAGACAGAGACAGACAGACAGATAGATAGATAGATAGATAGATAGATAGATAGATAGATAGATAGATAGATAGATAGTAGCTGAAGTGTGGAAGTGATTATGAAGGGTGTAATGGAACAATACTGCTTACTATACACTGAGCTGTCTTAAGAGGCTTACTGTGCTTTAACTGAGTAAGCACCCTTCAAAAAATGCTCTCATTCATTTTACAATTTACATTTTACAACAATCTGAATCTTCCCCCCAGTATAGTATTTTTCAGTATAGTATTTTTTATAGTAGTATAGTCTTACTTCCCTGAAAAGCCAATCCGGAACTCAAATAGATTTTCTCAAGTTTCTGAATGTATTTTCTAACTATTGACTTCACAGAATGTCAAAGAACTGAAGTTGTTTTTACCAAAATGACACATTTTACACTTCAGTACAGATTTACTGAAACTCACATTTTCAGTGGAGGTGATTTGAGAATGACTAAAATAACTAATTTTAAAGTAATTAAATGTAAAAAGATGACGTTGTGTGAGACTTTGACTTTCTGTAAGGACTGAGAAAGCTGTTAAAAGCTAGAAAAGTTTTTGATAAGTACACTCATACTGTAGTTGCACACGTACATAAGAGTAAAAATATGAAAATGTTGATTAACCTGCAATATCTTGCCATTCTCTTAAGTCAAGTCAAGTCAAGAATATTTGTATAGCGCTTTTCACAATACAGATTGTATCAAAGCAGCTTCACAGTATTAAATTAAAATAATAATAAAACGTCCATGTTTGGTAATGCTATCAATAGTATTATTCATTGATTAATTAAATTGAATATCCCCAACTGAGCAAGCCAAAGGCAACAGATCTTACTTCTCCATCTTACTTTCACATTTACAAACAGACACGCAAACAATCTTTCGCACAAAGACAGTTTATTGTTAATTCGTTAAAATATTAATGCACTGTAAATGTTTAAAGGTAGGTCATTTTGTGACTTAGTGTTAGTAATAGGAAAGTACTGTATGTATGTATGTAGAGTGCAATTAAACTTCTGCTTTAAGGGGAAAAATAATCTGTTTGGTAACACTTTATAATATGCAATCAGTCTGATTAATATAGAATAAATAATCTGATTAATACATTAAATCTAATTGAATTGCTAATTGAATGTGTCATCATGGATACATTTCCAATTTTGACTAATTGTCATGATTCCTGTGTTTGTGTACCCCTTGACTTATGTTATGTCCTATTTTGCGCCATGTTTTATAGTCCTCTAGTTTTTCTTGTTGATCAGCTCCTGATTGTTCCCAGGTGTGCCGTGTTTGCCTATCACCCCTTGTGTATATATACCTCAGTGTTTCCAATGTTCTTTGTCTGGTGTTGTCCTCCTATGGATGTTATGTGTGCGCTTGTTGGCAGTTGTGTTTGCATTCCTTGCCCATGTCTGTATTTATCAGTTTTGCCTGAATTTGGATCTAGGAGCTAATCAACAAGAAAAACTACAAAGGACTACAAAACAGGACATAACATAAGTCCACCAAGACAAGGGTTACACAAGACATGAATAATCAGATCTGTACGATGGCTGTTTCAAAGGAACGAGAGTAGGACCCAGATGCAGAAAACATTTATTCAAACAAACATACACTGTAAAAAATTTACCGTAAAATTTACAGTAACTTACTGGCAACAATTAGCCAGTAAGTTACTGTGAATACTTTTTACAGTAAAGGTACTGTATTTTCATTTACAGTATTTTCTGTATACACTGTGAAATCAAAAACAATTAAATACTGTGATTTTAGTTGTATTTACAGTAACTTACTGGCTAATTGTTGCCAGTAAGTTACTGTGAATATGTTTTACAGTAAGGGTACTGTACTTCCATTTACAGTATTTTGTGTATTCACTGTAAAATAAAAAAACAATTAAACACTGTGATTTTAGTTGTATTTACAGTATTGATTGTTTTACTGTAGAAGAAAAAAATGATTTAATACTGTGATTTCAATTGCATTTACAGTGCTGTTTATTTACTGTACAAAAAAACAGTTAATCACTTATGTATTGTATGCAATTCAGTACTATTAACAATAGGTAAAAATTAATCACTGTAAATTCAGTTTCTTACCGTACAATTTAAATACTGTATCACTGTGATTTAATATTAGCCATCCTTAAAAGAATCACCCATATTCTAAAATATTGCAATCAACTGCAGACAATAAGAAAATTGTTAAAAGTTATTTATTTAAAACATTTGGTGAACAGGAATGACAAAACAGGTACAACATAAGTAAGGAATAATGGACATTGGACAACAGGCCATTAGACTATCCAGAGTTAACGCACGTTCTAGATTGTAATGTGGCCACGACGCGCAGCGGAGTGTGTTAACTTTGGATAGTCTAATGGCGTGATTGAAGTCCATTATCCTGCTTATTCTACTGTTGCTACATTTTTTTAATTTACGACTGAAGCAAATTTTACAAAACGAGGCTAATTCATTACAAGTTTTGTAAAGTTACAGAGCAAACTGTTACTAGTTCATTCACTAGTTCCGCATGACTGGTTTCTATGATGGAACAATAATGCAAATTGACACAATACGGTCAAAAAATGGAACTACTTTGAAGCCGTGCAAATAACTGACGCTTATTACCACGTTCTAAAGAGCAATAAAAAACACTATGGCAATATTGAAATAAAATAAAACATTGAACAATACAAAATTTGCATTAACATTTAAAACAGAAATGAAAAGAAACTTCTTAGAAATCTAACTTGACAAAGGTCTATGACCTCTTGCATGCCCTGACCTTGGAGACCTAGAATCCCAGTTGGAGCCCTGAAATTAAAGAAGAAAACACATTACCAGTTACATTGATTACAATTACTTTGTATTGCATCACATGATGAGGGTCTAAGATGGTGATGTTGGAGTTGTGTCAAGGTACTTGACATGCTATTATTAGGCTGGAGAGAAACTGCACAGACGGACTTATTTTCTTCAATGGCACCATTTACTTTCAGTGTTTCCCTCAGATTAGAAAGCAATTTGTGGTGGGGGGGCAAATTGTATATTTAAGCTGTGAATATTTAAATTCAAAACATTTCAAACTGTTTAAAAATACAACCTATAATATTCAATTATAGGTTGTATTTGTTCAACCTATAAACATTTGTTCTGTACATCAGCATCGCGGGAATAACATTATAATCTCGTTTGCGGTAGAGAAAGATGCATGTAGGCTACACAGGGACCGTGAAGACACTGAATTAAACATAAAAGCAGCCCTCACAATAATCACAAATAAACTTACATTTCTATAATCAGTTTTTATGAATGAATGAATGGCTTGCTCTAACTTTTGCTCTGGTCTTCGTCAACAACACGCGCTTGCAGTTACTGCAGTTCCTGGATGTCAATGTTGAATTTACTGTCGAATTTGAACCACTGAATTTGTGGAAACAAATTTGTAAAACGAAATTAAGTGGACCAAAAATTGCCTGTTGAATATTATAGGTTGTATTTTTAAACAGTTTGAATATTTTGGAAGTGAAAGGTGAATATGGATTATTTAATTTTTATTAATGAAAATGTGTTTGACATGTTTTGAATTGAAATATTCACAGCTTAAATATACAACCATGTTGAATTTCAGCCCATAAAAATGCAATGCATTAAAATGCAAGCATGGTTAATGCAACGCATATTTTTTTTATACTTTTTTAATTGAAAAACCTTTGTCATGATTTTACTTCCATAAGTCCAGTGGTTTAACCAAATGTATGAAGCGATGCGGGGTGCTTTGTTTTTGGGAAAAAAAAAGAACGATTTTTTTTTTTACCACATTATTTATGAAAATTACTGACCTGTAATCCAGTAGGAGGAGCACTACGACACATGCGTATTGACTCAAGACCGGAAGTTGTTCCGTGAATGTGCTTTAGATAATATAATTTTGTAAATATAGAGGTACATTTTATTTTTCCGCAAAACAAAGCACTTGGATTGCTTCATAAGATTGAGGTTAAACTACTGGAGTCACATGGATTACTTTAATGGTGTCATTACTACCTTTCTGGGGCTTGAATGTATTAGTTGCGTAGGCTACCAATGGAGGAACAGAAAGCTCTTGTAGTTCATTAAAAATATCTTCATTTGTGTTCCGAAGATGAACAAAGGTCTTACGGGTTTGGAACGGCATGAGGGTGCATAATTAATGACATAATTTAATTTTTTTTTTGCTGAACTATACCTTCAAGGAATCCTGGAAACACCTTAAATCAACCACAGCATGCATTTGTCCATTTTCTGGAATAACTGAAATGCAGATAAGAAAAGAACAGTTTCACCAACAAAAAACTTTCTGCATTTTTACATTTTCTATAAAAAGAAAAGCAGTTTTAAATTGTTCACTTAAAGCTTCATATAAAATACCCAGAAAAGTAAAATGTTAGCTGCAGCCATATTTTACAGTACAAATCCTCTCCATACTTTGCACTTCTATAATATAAGCTTGTTCCCACATTTGAGAAATTGTTTACACAAAAATATTGCTTTAACTTTAGCATAATTTAAGAATGGCCATTGTGAACAGGATTTATCATGCACTCTTGAATGTGCAAAGTAGAGCTAGGGCTACTGCATGGCTAAAGGCAAGATATTCACACACAACATATTAAAAAGTCACATGGACAATATTAAATAAAGTTATAGTTCACCCAAAAATGAAATCTGTCATTAATTACTCACCCTCATCTTTGGAACACAAATTAAGATCTTTTTAATTAAATCTGAGAGCTTTCTGTTCCTCCATTGACAGTCTATGCAACTAAAACTTTGCTTTAAACAGTTCATAAAAATATAGTAAGACCAATCCATATGAATCGAGCAGTTTAGTTATTTTTTCTGAAGAGACACTATTGCTAGATGAACATATTTAATTTAGTATTTTCTTCACATTTAAAGATTGAGTAGCGAACATAAACAGATGGCAAACATTTTGGCTTAGGAATTCTTAGGAATAAAAATTAAACCTCATCAGAAAAAAGAATATCATGATTAAGAAACTCAAATAACTCATTGTACTGATACTTGCCTCACAGCTCTGAGCTGAGGATGCAGTCAGACCAGACAGTTTATCCCATCATCTTCATGATCTAAAAATCAAAGACACATTTGCTGAGTTTCAACAAAGTTATCTGGTAAAATGAATGACATGTATATGACTTAACGTTAGTGCAGAATCAAGTAATCGCATTCATTTAAACACAGAGAACGAGTGATCAACTATTCTACTTTTCGGTGGGTGGGGTTACATCACGTTGTTCAACAACTGCATACAGGTCTAATCTAATGTAAAGTACACTTAGCATGGCACCTCTAGTTGAGCATTCATTTACAACAATTACGTATTAAATGTATAACGTTACGTACGTTACGACACAGAAACTAAATTGCTTTAAATTATATTTGCAGACGGCTAATATCACTGACTGGACTAGCCATTTGATAACGTTAAGCTATTTAACGTTACACTCGCTATTGTCATGGTGAGTAGCTGTAACGTTGTATAAATAAATAAAACATTTGGTTAAACATAAAAATAAAACCCACCTTTTAATTTCTCTTCGTCTTGTAATTCGAGTCCAACCTCTAAAGTTCTTCTGACGATAAAGAGGGCGAAGTCATGGTTGTGGTGCTCGTGCTCTGCTTCCCGCTCTCCATTCATTTGAAAATGCAGACGCAGTAACGGCTGCAGCGATTGGACAATCCGTTTCATGTTGCTCTGCCTAATAGCAAAGTTAACATTTAACAGTTATAGTGGATAATGGAGAACAAACGCCATATAATGTACACGCGATGACTTAATACTAGTCAATAATTGCATTAAAAAGTGTATAAGTCAAATGGCTAAAAAGCGTTTGGTGCAAAGCTAAATTTAATTCGCTAAATTAACGTTAAGTGGCTGAAACATTTATATATTCGACTTGTGAACTAAATATAAACATAAATTATCAGAACTCACCTTTAAATTTGTTTTTCTTCAAGTTTGATATTTAAAATAAACCCTGGACCGTGCTGCAGTCGTGTGGACTGCTTCCCGCTGTCAGTTCAGAAATTATATAACGGCTGAAGTGATTTCGACCAATCAGCGTCTTGTTGCTATGCCAAAAACTCAACAAAGCAACCAATCAGGAATGAAACCGTTATTTGTACCCCCACAGCGAATGAAAGAGCGCCTGACATTGACGCAACTGACGCAAATCATGAAGATGAGAGACACAGATCTCTTTGTTTTAGCTCTTCAGATTCGTACAGATCTCATTCAAAAAATGTGATAATTAAAAAGTATTTCTCCAAATATGCGCACCATTGTATTTGAACAAAAATAAATGAAAGAATTGAATGAATGATCAAAATTACGAACGTTACAGGTGAAATTACAAGATATTATAAAAAAAAGGAAAAATACAGTAGTTTACTGTACTATTTACAGTACTATAGTGGCTATATTGTGATTTTTTTACAGTAATGCTTTGACTACTGTGATTTCAACTGTAATTCTTGGATTACTGTGATTTTTAAGGTTGTACTGTAAACTTTACAATATTCTACTGTAAAAATATTTTACAGTAATGTTACTGTGAAATCTAAAGTAAATAACTGTAGATTTCACAGCCATTTTTTACAGTGTAATAAAAGTAAAGCCAGGCAAACCTGATAAATACAGACACGGGCAAGGAAGGCAAACAAGACTGACAACAATCGCACACATAACATCCAAGTACATCACCAGATAATGACCATTTGAAATGCCATTCGTTCTCTAAGAGCGATTCTTTGTAGCGAACGAGAAGAGCCGACTCCAATCGGGGAGAGCCGAATCTTTATTTGGTGGGCTGGGACTTTATTTGGATGGATGTCCACACCATGCGGCCAATCACATGGGAGGATAGACTAGGATCATACCATTATGTGAAAGAAGGAAGGTGGACACACGCTCGGAAGATAGCGAGTGTAGTGGCGGGGGAGCCGGATTTAAATGCTAATGTTAAGACTTTTGCCTTTATCTATTTGATTTGTTTGCTGTGGGTCTTTGTTCAATTAAAGTTTTATTAAAATGTTAAATAGTAACTGGGGTTTTTTGTAATGAAAAAATGCATAAAAAATAAGGCATTTATGAAAACACTGAATAAAAAAATTGATTACCAACACGCACATCATTCACAATTGCTAAAGTGGGCAAAAATAGAAGGCTCCGAGTGATACTAAATGAAGAGCCATTGGGCTCTGGCTGGGCCACTCCAAAACGTTAATCTTCTTCTGGTGAAGCCAAGCTTTTGTGGATTTGGATGTGTGCTTTGGGTCGTTGTCGTGCTGAAAGGTGAACTTCCTCTTCATCTTTAGCTTTCTAACGGACGCCTGAAGGTTTTGTGCCAAAATTGCCTGGTATTTGGAACTGTTCATAATTCCCTCCACCCTGACTAATGCCTCGGTTGCAGCTGAAGAAAAACAGCTGCCGCCACCATGCTTCACTGCGGGTATGGTGTTCTTTGGGTGATGTGCAGTATTGTTTTTGCGCCAAACATAGCTTTTGGAATTATAGCCAAAAAGTTCAACCTTGGATTCATCAGACTATAACACATCCTTCACTTGATAATGACTGTCTTCACTGTGTTCCATGGTGATCCCTCTGAAGCTTTGGAAGCTCTCTGCGGACCATGGCTTTTGCTCTGAGATGCAACTAATGCCTAGTTCACACTACAGGATTTTAAGCCCGATTTAATTTCGTTTTCGATTTGCAAATCGTTGAGCTCGCCGACAGGTCGGGTTGTTATCGCGTGTAAATCGCAGGGGGATTAGCGGCCGATGAACGCTCGCCAATCTGTTAGTATGAAAGAGCCAACAACGCATCAAAGACGCTCGCAGACGCCTCGCGGACACGTCGCCGAGCCCAGAAAAATATCTAGCATGCTAGATATCCGGAGCTGTCGCACGACTCAACCACATGTGATGCCATGAGCTACAGCCAATCAGAGCAAGGCATGGGTTGAGGTCACTGGGAAAATACCGTTTATATACTGTCTATGGGAATTTTTTTTTTTTTCAGAGCAAATCATCGCGCAAACAGTTTGCAGCACTAATTTCTGTCTGACGTCCATATTCAAACAAAGACTCGCGTGTTGTTTACTTGTGTTCTTCTTCGCTGGGTAGTGGCGCGCGTGCTGTATTGCGTCATTTCCGGTTCGTTTTATCGCGTGATTACTTCGTGATAAAACGTGGTTTGTAGACAAGATAGAATCGTTGGGTGACAGAGTTGTTGTCAACTCGTGTAGTGAGTTATCTCCTGTTGCGGATCAATCACGTTGTGTCGTGTGGTGTGAACAGCTCAACAACTTGAACACTCCTGATTTCACAGAGAGCACGTCATGTAGTGTGAACTGCACAGTTCATCCCGACGTTTTAAAATCCTGTAGTGTGAACTTGCCTTAAGAAAATGTCAGAAAAATCCTACCAGAACAGCTGAACTTTTTTGTGATTAATCAGAGTCCCTTTAAATGATGGCAGGTGTGTAGTGACTTCTATTTAACATGAGTTTGAATGTGATTGGTTAATTCTGAACACAGCCACATCCACAGTTATAAGAGTGTGTGCACACTTATGCAACCCGGTCATTGTAAGGTTTTTATTTTTCATTTTTCCCCCTCAAAAGATTTCAGTTTGTTTTTCAATTGAATTGTTCAAATTATAGGTGACATTAAAAGTAAAAAAAAAGGGGTTTTTTTTACATCAAAAGAACCTGCCATTTTAACAGGGGTGTGTACACTTTTTATATCTACTGTATACTGTTAAAAGCACTATATAAATGAAGGTGACATTGGCATATTAACTCAATATCAAGTAATATGCCATTATGGTTAAGGGTTTTGATGTGAGTGTGAATGAGTGTGAAATGCATCAACAAGTAAAGTCAGAATAATTACATCCAAGATATGCTTCTCTGATTCATCTTCATTGAATGTAGACTTGGCCAGAAGCAGTTGATGTTGTGAGACGGTATCCAACGTTCAGAGGGTGTTTCGACTCTGAACCATTGGTGGGTCGGCAGAGGTGGCCAAACACTGCCCATCTCCTCTTCCTGGCTTCCAGCTTGGATCCTCTCTACTGTTCCATAGCCAACAAGAGGTTCTTTCTGCTGCCTCCTCCATGAGCTGCTGTCTTACTCTCATTTCCTACGATTCCCTAAAATTGTCCACATTAACTGGGCAGAAAATCATCTACAGTCGACCTCAACTGGGAGCAGCCATGTCTGCCATCCTTTCTCCAGACGTTGTTGCAAAAAAAATCCTGGTATTTGGCGCTCTTTCTTTTAAAGGCTTGGTCGCATCTATCATCTTAAGGACTGTAAGTTTGATCAAGATGATCTTCTTCACTTCCTTAAGCCTGGCTTACGCTACAGGAGTTTCAGGCCGATTTATGCCCGATTTACCCCTCCCGAGAATCTGAGAAAAAAATCTTGTCGAGGACCTCGGTAGGTTCCGATGTTCGGCACAGATTATCTGGTAATGTGAGGCGTTCACAGATCGAATCTTGCACCTCCCGATCTGCTCGCAGACACATCGGGGCCGCCCCGATAATATCAAACATGTTTGATATTTAGGATTAAAAATCAGGCATAAAACGACTGATTACGTCAGTACTTCCACAATAGCCAATGAGAGACCGGTTTACAATGAGACGGAAGTGACGGAACTTTTGAAAATGTCAACCGCGAAAGCAGCTGTACGGGTCCGGTGGACAACGGAGATGGAAGAACGTGACCAGACCTGTTGCATAAGGTTGCTAAATATCCTGCTTCTATGTTGGAATACAATAACACCTATTTGATTTAAATTGTACTAAAACACAGTTCTACACTGTTTCAGAGTATAAACTAGTGCTAACATGTTGCCAAACAACTGTAAACAATCTAGCTCTTGCTAGCGCACTACTGTAAACATTTTAAAATAGTTAAAAATCGTACCTCTAGTTCTCGCTGAAGAACAGACAATCCATGCTGATCCCGTCTCCCCAACCATTTTCTCGTCCACGCTCGTTTGATTTTCTTTTGTTTTTTATTGCTACAAAGAATAAGTATTAATACAGCAAGTTGCCGCGACACAGTATCCATTTTGTTTACATGCGCTTCCGTGAGATCGCGTCACGTGAGGTGCTAAATCTGGCAAGATAATCTTAAGAATACCTTGTAGTGTGTGATGCGCCACTATTTTCAAATCTTGTAGTGTGACAAGATTGAGCAGCTTTATGATTTGAGGGAAGAAAATCTGCAAAGATTCTCCTTAAGTGTGTGCTGCAACCAGATTTCAAAACTCCTGTAGTGTGAGCCAGGCTTTAGACCTGTGATGGATCTCCGGCTCATACTGTGTTGATAGTGTGTTGCTAGGAAGCTCATCAAAAGAACAATGTTCACCTGTTCTTCTCTCTATTATTTTCATGCACTAATAGAGCTCAAGGCAAAAATGAATTGTGATTTTGTGTGTAATATGAAGTTGATTCCCAAATTTGACTAAAAAGATATTGAGCGCTTCTTTTCGCTGTTTGGACATATAGCTGATGCGCGAGATTGGCCAAATAGACAAAAGCAAGACAAAAATGTAGGTCTTGGAATTTTTTTGAAAAACAGACGCTGACAAGTTCTTTTTGATTCACAAAACCTCTTTTAGCTACAAAACTTATGGGGAAAATATTAGGAAAGAGCCCTGGCATTAGTCTGTTCAATTTGCCAACTTGTTATATGATTCTACTAGAGGCAGGCGCAATTCATTTGGGGGTAAAAGCAGAGAGAAAACGTGCAGTTATTGCCATGTGCATAGTCATTGAAAAAAAACAATGTCCCCTAAAAGGAGACACTTCTAAAATGAAGTTTAAATCTTCTCCTTCTCCAGTAAAACTAGTCGCTATTGCCGTGTCTGCCCCTGCTTCTTTTAACAAGCAGAACCATTTTGCACCGTGGAATTCAACATATACTTAATTTGTTACAGACGGGTTTGTCAGATTGACTAACAGATGAATTACCAGTAAAAATCCGGCAGGACACATGCTCATTAAAAACTTTTGTTTTAGAATTTGAGTCTTACAATGCAAGTAATGTGTTGACTAGGGTGTGGTGTAGAATAAATACAACCAGGCCAGGCATGTAGTGAACAACTCCTCCTTTACTCTACTCACAACTCTCTTTTACATGCACAAATTAGGCGGAACCAATCGCCCTTAGCACAAACATGCGTTGTGATTACAGAACAGTCTATCTTTTTTTGTAAACAGTGCTTTCCACCCTCTAGTGGACACAACATCCCCCCTGCACCCTCCCATGCAGCTCTCTAAACATGGAAGGTGGCAACCAAGTATTTCAGGTGACCTGGAAGAAGAGAAGAGTCCTGACATAGGGCTGAAGGGCCTTGAGATTGCAGGGCCTGGGAAATTATGGTTGGGGTAAGGGGAAACAGGGGGTGGGGGCAAAGAGAGGTCTAAGTCTTGCCTGCCAACCTGAGGTGTTGTGGTTTCCCATTCCAGTGGATGTAAGATATGTGGCTGATTCCCACTGTTTTGTGGGCAGACTGGGGTAGGTGCAGCTACTTTATAAAGACGGCCATCAGGTACCATCCTCCAGGAGATAAGATGTCCCACCTATCTGACGAGGACCCAACAGGGAGATAGACCAGAACGAGGCCAGTTAATTGCTCCTGTGGGGTCTGCAAACTCTCACCCAGTTGTGGCAAATAAGAGAATCTGTCCCACAACTTGGCGTGATTCATTTTAGCGTGATTTTGGGTGGAGTGCGTCAATTAACAACGGAAGGAAGTTGTATTTAAAGGGAGTGTGTAACGTTAGTACCTGGATCTGGAGCGTCATCCGCTTGTTTGCACATGAGGTTTGCCAGTATGAGTGATGGTTTGGTGGAAAGACGGCGTGCGTGTCAATCAGCTGTTTCATGTGAAGAGTAATGTGTCTGGTACGCGACTGAAGCAGTGCGCTTCCAAGACCGACTGTCGTGAGCTGTCCTGAAGGCAACGCGGAAAACTGCTTGTCCACCTATCTTGGTGTCTGATGACCCGCAATACTCATTGGTGCCTTCAATATCAGCAAACTTGGTCAGTACCTCTGCGCCGCCATTACACGCACTTCTACACACGCACGCACCCACTCGCATAGCTTTCATTTTCGCACATTCTGTGTACTTATTTAAAATTATTGTTGCTGTTGATTTAATGTTGATGATTTACCACAAACTTAATGAGATGTTTATCCAATGTTTTCTTTTTTTCTCTCTTTTTTCTTTATGGACATTTTTTTTTATGAATGTGGACACGAATCTGCAAACGTGGATAGCGTGACGTGGTCGGTTCCCGGCACGGATCTCGACGACCAGAGACCGCTAGTGTGAACTTCACTTCTTATTGTGTTTTTCTTTTTTTTTGGGTCCATTTCGTTTTTTTTGTGATTTATGATTTTGAACATGTGTGAAAAAATAAATATCCCTAGCGAACTGACCTTTTTTGGGGGATTATTATTATAATTTGTTGTGTAACAGGTGGTTACCTTTTCTGCTATCCTGGGTTAAGTTAATTTTTTTGACAGGTTTAATCCTGTCTGGCGCCCGAAGGTTTTTCTTTAAAATAATTGATTTACGGTCGGGCCACCACCGCTACACAGTCCTGAACTGCGATATCTGTCTCTTTGACGCATCTGAGTCTGTCAAATCTTTTTTTCATCCTAGACTGGTGGCAAGTCACTATGGAGCCATCGAATTGAGATATAATTCCTCCTTCATTGGCAGAGGGTACCTATCAGGAATAACTGCTTTATTGACTTGCTGCAAGTCCACGCAGATGTGCAGGGCACCAGATTTTTTTAGAGGCCACCACCAGGTTTGAGACCCAGGGTAATATGTCCACATGCTAAATGATGCATTGGCGTAGGGAAGCATCTGTCAAGAGCATCTGCAGACGCTTCTGCACCCCGGTAGGGTGGCTGTTCGACTTTGTCAGTTGCTTGTGTGTTGACTTATTTTGGCTTGTTTAAGTAGCCACATATTCAGCAGCGCTTTTAATTTGAAATGGTACCGCGATTGCCCTAGATAACGTCAGATCGTCTAGCTGCAATTCAGGGCTTTCTCTAATTTTGTTATTACCGAAATCTTCCGAATATAAGACTGTGGCGAGCAGGACGAGACCGAGGGCCGTGGAAGAAATGACGTGATTGCTGATGAGCGACACCAGCACAACGCACTGGTCTCGTATATCTCTGACGGAGGAGCGGAAGCATAAAAGGAGGAGCGACGACAGTGAAGGACGAGAGAGGAGAGGCCTGGACTTGTGTTTGTTTTATTATATGTGACAGCAGTCATCCGTGAGGAGCTGCTGTCTTTTACTTTCGGTTTGTATTTGTTTATTTTATTTAGGGTGTATACAGTAATAAACAAGTTGAATTTAAGACTTTTTAATACCACATCTAAATAAAATTTAAGACCAAACTTATGATGGAAATACATATCAAAAGTGTAAATATACAGTAATCTTTCCAAGTAAACACACTGATGTTTGTTCAAAATGAACAGTATGGTAACATGACAATCAGTTGAGTTTAAGAACATTTAGAAATGTGTGTAATGCAAAAAGTTAACACAAAAAATGTCATTGCGGTCCAAAATTATATTTATTATTACAATATTTTCAGAACATTTAGGTCCCATGAACAAATGCTACAATCAAGTAAATGTGAATAAATGTGTGTGTGCGTGTATGTATGCGTGTGTGTGTGTGTTATGTCTGTGTTCTCATCTCTCTAACCTGTATGTTTACTCCTGAACTGTTGTGAATAAACTTGGTAAACAATCCTTTATATACTGTATGAATATTTTTTTTTCCTCAACTTTTTTCTTTACTTAAAATCATCAACCAAAATAAAAGATAAAATACTAATAATAAACAAAACACTGACATGGCACTTGAGAAAGCCTAACATCCAGCGTTGTAGCGTTGACATCGTTGCTAGCGATGGAAATTGTGGAGCAGAAACTAGCAATTGCAGGCTGCTGGCTTGCCTTAACGTGAGTTTGGTGTTTTTTGCTTTGCACATGCGATTCCACCGCTCTGATCCCCATTGTCCCAAGTTTAAAATTCTTCCGACACACAACGCAGTATGCTTCGTAAGCATTTCCAGGTACTGACCTTAACCAAGAATACTCGTTCTTTTCAAGCCATTTGTTATTGAACTTGCATTTCCCCATGTTGCTAGCAATATTAGCTACCTACTGTATCAACCGTTGCTGTATAGACGAATCCGGCGAAACTACCGGAAGTAAAGCGGGCGCCATAACTGAGCTGTTGCTGGGTAGCGTTGCGCCATTGCCTCCTATTGGTTTAGTTGCAACTTGCGTCCACTGGAATAAACAGCCCGCGATTTACGACTGTCACTAACGTGTAACTTTTATAATGTCGAGTGGGAAAACCTGTTCCGTTATCAATTGTTTCAGTGGTGGCAGTACAATTTCAGTTTGGAAGAGTAAACGTTGTGAGTTACATAAAATACCCCGGGTCGACTGCCCCTGTCCGGTGCCATACGGTTTACACAGATTTCTGTAATGCTGAAAACATAGACGGCCCAATCTGCTGGTATTATTAAAGGTTTAAAATAACAAATTAAATTAAATATAATGCAGTTTTTGTTATAATAATAACAATTATTTAATGACATAAGTAAAAAATATAATAAATATGTAATATAGTGCTCAGCAAAATCTCCTCTCTAGCTATTTTTTCTATTCAATTAACATGCTATGGTCATTAATGGCTTTCCTGAGCTAAATGTAACGTTATGTGACATTGTTCTGCTGTTATATTGACCTCTTTCCATGGTTTAAAAACACTAATTGGTCTATATTATGTATACTTTCTAGCTGTACCTTACCCTTGCCTTTTGCAATGTGAAAATGAGATAAATAATGGACATAAATGAAAAACATGAATTCGTTTATTTGATGTCATTCATTTATTTATTGTTGCCAAATGGACAGATCTTTTTATAGTTTCCTCGTTAGCTAACGTGAGCCTAGCTAGCATAGTTATTGCCAAGCTATTTTCATAAATAATCTGTAAGATCGTTTGTACCTTCATCTGTGACTGGAGGCCACTGTCTAACATCATCAACCCAACAAGTCATTCTGCCTGGCTGTAGCTGTCATCGAGGGTGCGTTATCACGGAGGTTTGTTTACATACCGGTAACAGCTCAGTAATGGCGTCGCCACAAGATGGCAGCCTACACAGAACGCTCGTCGGATTCGTCTATAGGCTACACTCGCTAACGTAATCAAAAGCTTAGCAGTACACTCTGTTACTATGGTTACGTTCTGAACTAACCATAAACAACGCAGCGCATAGACTACCGGGAAGAAATATATTTGGCTGAACAGATTGACTGCATTTTCGCGGTGACATGAGAAAAAATATTTAAGACCCATCAAATCTGAAAATAAGAAAAAATAATACTTTTTAAGGCCTTATTTTCAGGAAATGTAATATAAGACTTTTTAAGGACCCGCGGCCACCCTGTTATTATTAAATTGTGTGTTGAACGTTCACCGGTTCCCGCCTCCTTCTTCCCACAACATCTAACTGCGATACAAACTCTTATGAACTACAGGGTCAGAAGAGTAACATTGAGGTTGTGATAAAAATTCGGTGTGATTGGGGTGGCAAGAGACAACACGTTACGAATAAATGCAAAAGAAAGAGAAGTTATTATACAGAAATGAAATAATTATAAAACGATGAATAATAGTAGTAATAATAGTGAATATAGGCAATGAAAAGTAAGCTAAATATTTACAGATCAAAAGATATTAGATAAATAAATAACCCAAGAGAAAAAAGGGGGCTTAACTAGTGAAGCCAAAGAAATGAAAAGAACAAAACAAAACTCTTGGTATTAGATTAGATTATCTAACTTGGTATTAAACCTCTAATAAACAAAAGAAAAGAAAAGACAACATCGTCAGCATCAAACGCCCTAACTGAAGTACTCTAACTCAGTGGTTCTCAACTCCAGTCCTCGGGACCCGCTGCTCTGCACATTTTGTATGTCTCTCATATCTGACACACTCAGTTCAGTTCATGGAGTCTCTCCTAACGAGCTGATGATGTGATTCGGGTGTGTTTAATAAGGGAGACATACAAATTGTGCAGAGCAGTGGGTCCCGAGGACTGGAGTTGACAAACAAAAACATACAGGAGGTGGCATGCACTTTCTTACCTGGGGTACATCGAGTTACCTACGTGTTTGTATTATGTTAGTCACGTGACATATAACTGTCCTCTTTACTCTTCTCAAAACACACCGTATCAAAAGGAGTTGGGTATAAACGGAGGTCGGAGCCAGCTGCAAATGGGTGGGTTAGCACCAAGTGGGTGGAGCTTTAGCCGCAAGTGGGCTGTACAAACTTCCAGAGGATTTTGATTGGTTTATTTAGTCTCACCTGTGTTGTAGTAGCTATTGGTTTATGCTCCACAGATGGTAGCGGTAATGTGTAAGTTTTGTTGCGATCCATCAGAAAACAAAGAAGAAAACCGTTTTCACATGTCAGCGTGCCGTTGAGATGAAGGGGTAAGCTTGTTGTACAGTTTTTCGTTTTGTAAAAAAGCATTATAAGTTATGAAAAAGACCATTTCATAATGGCGTTTGTACACTGTTTTTAGTCTTGATGTATTAAAAAAGAATAAGGGTAAAGTGTATCCAAATAAATGTCTGTAGTTTTTTTACTAACACAAATGACAAAATACGTAACGTGCATGACAAGATCTTTTCTGTATTCCATTTCTACAATTTGCTCTCCAGGTTATGGATTCTGAAGACCATAATAAGGTATTGTGGCAGTGTCATTTTTATACGTTTTAGGACTGCATTGATTTTCAAATTGTAAATGTCTTAAACGTTTTGTAAATGGATTTGATATTAGAATACAACTCCTAACTCCTAGCACGTACAATGCATGCAATTCTTTTAATAGTTTGTTTTCATTGTAGTTATGCTTTTTTCTGCGTAATCCACAATGTAATGTAATTGAAACATTTGTTTTAATATCATAATTATTTTATCAAATGTATTACTCATAACAATCAGTTGAAATAAATGTGAAACGCATGTTATTGTGTTTTAGGTTCACTTATCAGTGAAGGATGTGCAGGTATGCCTCAAGTGCACAAATTTCACTGTCCGCTCTGTCCTAAGGACAATATCAAATTTGATGAGAACTTCCAGGCAACAGGCCACCTACAGTCCCATTTATCTTGGGTGGTAGTACATGGGTGTAAGTTGACCAAAATAGTATTGTTATATTCACTATGAATAGGAGATCGTATCCAATAATTTTTGACAAAAGTTGGAATTTTGTTGTATTCATTGGTGAATAAGTTTTTTTTATATATATATTTAAAATTGGAGCATTAATTCGATTTTTTTTTTTGTATTTAAATGGTAAATCCTTGCATTCAATTAATTTTTATATTGTACTTGTTCTATTGCTTCCTTTATTTGTTTTTGTTGCATGACAATCAAATTGTGGAAGACATGTGAGAAAGAGAAAACGAGCTGTTGTAGCTGGTATTGTCAGCTTTTTATATTTTGCTGATATTTTTTTGTCAAATTAAAATCCTCTTTCAGAAGAAGAATGCTTTGCACTCCCTGAAACCTATGGGAAGAAAAAAAAACCCCTGAACTTGCATATGAAAGTAAGAACTTTGATATGAAACAAAATACATATACTATGCTGGGTTTCAAATTATGTAACTATAATATTGGTAAGCTAATTTTAAATTACTTCATTTTAGCAGACCAAACCCCAGTTGTGCCCTCAATCAATTTTAATGATGATTTAAAATGTGTATCATTGAACAATTTTAATCCACTTATATTTTTCTGTTATAAATCAACAGTTCTGGATGAACTGTTAAAAGACGATGACCCTCCATCATGCTTCATCTTCAAGGTAGTTGAATAATGTTATATAATGTGCTTTTAAAAAAAAAAATTTTAATGGCCTGTGCTAACTGTTGCTATCTTTTCAGTTATCAGGAGCGTTGCTGAAGAACATACTACTTGAAGTTGTTCTTCAAGAAGGAGATGCTGCCTACATGCCCCTGTCATTGGCTTGCTCAAGGTTCAGGGACATAGTTGGGGATGACAATTTCAAGAATCAGGCGCACTTCTTATGGCTAGAAAGTAAATTTTGACATTAAAAAAATAAAACGCATAACAAGAACATCATTGATAATGTTAAATGTTATGTTAATATTTTTTTTTCACCTCAGGTGTTGCATGCTGGAAAAATAAGTCGTCTCACTACAAACAGCTCTTCTGGAGGATGTACTCAATCTCCACTTGTTTGGAGTGTGGGTTTGAGTACAAATGCTGCACACCTGGTACGTTTGGGGTGTAAATAGGTGATGAATAAACTAGTTGTTAGTCTAAAGGAAAACTAAAAATCTAATTTACTTATGTCATCCCTTGGAGTTTAAAAGTTCTGGACACCATTCACTTGCATGGCATGGACCTACAGAGCTGAGACATTATTCTTAATGTTTGTAAATGTTCAATGTCAACTATAAACCCTAGTTCTTGTTGTGCTTCTTGTGTATCCACCAGGGGCCTGTACCATGAAGCCGGTTTAGGTGGCTAGCCAGCTATGTTTCAGCTTAGTTTCCGCCAACCCTGGGTTTTAGGTACTATGAAAGTAGCTCGGCTTTAATCGGTGTTCGTTGCCATGGTATCTTACGCTGCATGGCTAACTTGCTCCGGGGCAGGTTAAGTTCTGGATTCGAGATCTCAGACTGAAGTTTGACCAATCAGCTGTGAGCAAAGAAACATATAGGTGACGTAACTGATTCCCAGCGTCTGTTCTCTGTTGCAATGGCTTCACCTTTTCTCCCAAATCCCGTGGACATCTCCGCACAAATTGTTAGAAGAGCACTTCGTAGAGAAAGAGTTTTTAGGGACAGACAAAATCCCTTTGACTTTCCTGATATTTACTTGTATGAAAGATACAGATTTTCCGCGGAAGGAATGTCTTAGCTTTGCGAACTTCTTGAGCCGCACATAACAAATGTGACTCGTCGAAGACATGCCCTTAAGGCCTTTTTATGCTTCTGCGTCGAATCGACGGCGTACCCCTGCAGACCCTTCTGCGTCGACGCGAACCCCTCTCCGCCCCCTCCGCCGTAGCTCGACGTGCACCTCCAAAAAATTGTAACTACGCGTCGAGGCGACGCAGACCATAAGGGCTGTGATACCGCCCCCGTAGCGTTCTCGCGGTGAAATGACCGCGATGCAACAAAACCCGACGCAGAACCATAAAACGGCCACGACGCCGTAGGAGTAACGGCGTAGCTACGGCGTGGAGTTGACGCAGAAGCATAAAAAAGGCTTTACTGTACCGCAAATGGTATGTATTGCGTTGCGGTTTTTTGCAAGTGGTACATACTTGTGTGCGGTCGGTGATGCAGAGAATCTAGGGAAAAATACGGTCTGTCGAACAATTTTTTTTCTTAAAAAAAAAATTTCACACTTAGAAATCTATTATAGCCTACAATAGTCTGCAGTAGCTACCTGTTAAGAAATGTTTTAAATATATATGTTTAATTCCTATGATAGGATTCCCTAGAGTCATAGGAGCAATAGACTGCACACATATTGCAATCTCCACAGCTCTGGGAGAACATGAGGCAGATTATGTGAACAGAAAGTCCTTTCACAGCCTTGATGTTCAGGTAGGGCTACTATATAGCCTATGTGAAATTTATTTGCATTGAGATCCATCTTTAAATAAATAGTAACTAACAGATAGGACAATGATTTACTGTACATTTCATCTGCAGATGACTTGTGATCATGAATGCATGATCACAAGCTTGGATTCCAAATGGCCTGGCTCAGTGCATGACTCACGAATTTTCCGTGAGTCTATTTTGAGTCAGCGCTTTGAGGAAGGCAAGTTAAATTTGTTACAGTACACTTTACATTTTTTATTTTAATTGCAAAACTTACAAAATTGTCCCCTTTTCTGTTCTATGACAGGGCTTTTTGATGGCCTGTTGGTAGGAGACAGGGGTTATGCATGCCAGAGGTTTTTGCTAACCCCCTATCCTGACCCCCAGACAGGGCCACAAAACCGCTTCGATGTGGCCCTCAGTAAAACCAGGGTCAAGATCGAGATGACGTTTGGCATCCTAAAGGCACGTTTCAACTGTCTTAGGCGTTTAAGAGTGTCACCAGAGCGGGCATCACAGATAGTGGCTGCATGTGCCATTCTGCATAATATAGCCACTATCAGAAAGGAGCGAGTACCGCCACAAAACCAGCTTCTCCCCGATGAAATTGACCCCATCACACTCAGTGTTGGGGGTAACGAGTTACAAAATAATGGATTACAGTAACGATATTACTTTTTTGGGTAACGAAGTAAAGTAACGCATTACACTAAAAATATCAGTAACTATACTACTTTACTAGACTATAGGAACGCGCTTTCCTGCGTTACCCAAGCCGTGTTTTCATGTGTGTAAAGCTCTGATCTGTCGAAGTGGTGCGTGCACGCTTGTGTGTGTGTGCTTGCCTGGGCACCGTTGCCATAGAGATCGATTTGAGTGACGTAGCTGCTGGTGCGAAGGACAGAGAGGAATGGAGATGGAGACGCGAGTTTCGGCCAGTGGCGATATTCACATTACTTTCAGTTTATTGCTCGAAAGGACAAAAATATTTGCCAGAAATTCACTCTATGCCCTGGCAGGCAAGTACTGGCCATCGGGACTACCGGGAGATTCACGGCTTTTTGGGCCGATCCGATGCATCTAAAACTTTTTTGTTCGTTTGTCTTAATGGCTCATAAAACTCGTACATCGGCGGCCCATTCGTTTTGTTTTGCTTAATTGGCGGCGCTGGGTAAGTGCCGGTGTAATGCATTGGTTAAAAAAAGTCAGCGTTAGTTTTTTTTCTGACAGACCGGCCCATGAAACACGTAGATTGGCCCATTGGTTATTTTCTTGATTGACACTGGACTGGCCCAATCACATCTTTAAATGCCTCCCCCTTTGGGCTTTGAGCGAGCGTGCTGTGTCAGTGTATCTGTCAAAATCTCTTATATACGGTCTATGGTCAAAATACAGATGGAGAAGAAAGTTTCAGTTTTGCAGTTTCCGTCAAAATAAAATATAATGTTTATCTCTGTCCAGCCCTGATCATGTGTCTACCACCACGGACATAATCCTGTTGTTTGTAGATTTTACAGTGAGGCATATTTCTTTGTGCAGACAGGGATATTGTTATTTTATATGGTTTTACATGCCATTTTTATCGGCTACATTTATAAACACTATGCGGACATGCAGGCTAAATGATGATAGGGCTATGATGTTTGTCCATGTATCTACACGGTAAATTAAGAAACGGGAAAGTAAAGTAATAAGTAGTGAAGTTACTTTTCAAATGCAGTAACTAGTAAAGTAATCTCATTACAATTTACAGAAGTAACTTGTAACTAGTAACTAGTTACTTTTTTTGAGTAACTAGCCCAACACTGATCACACTTGACCACCCAGTTGGGGCAGCTGTCAGAGATGCAATCACAACACAATATTTTACTTAATAAAAGCACACTGACACTGCAGATATGACTCAAACTGTTTTATTGGTCATGTGGCTAGGGAGGAAGAAAGAAAGCAAGAAAAATTCATAGTGTTCATACTAAAGCGTTACTTGGTTAAAAAAAAAGTTCACATACTGAGATCTGTTTTTTCCAGCTTTTGGATCTCCAATTTAATTTTTTTAATTTGGAGCCTCCTCCGCTCACAGTCTAGTTCTAGACTCCTTTTGTAAAGGGCCCTGACTGAGTCTGTTTCCACCTGAAACAATTCCACCACAAACATGATCATTACAAGTTTTCTGGAGGTTGATCAAATCACAAAAAGTGGCATGACTTTCTACAAACATAGGACTGACTAATTTATGTCAAGGGTTTAAAGCACAGAGGTAGAGGCTTCAGTTTCTGGGGCAGGTTGTGAAAAATCCTACAATAAAAGAGATGTGTAAGGGCCAGTCACTTAATTATGACATTCAAATGTGTGACATAATAAAAAGCCCAGTGCATTCACCTCAGCAACTGTCTCAGAACACACAGACAGAGTGTCTTCATCATTTGGTTCACCCTAATAAATAAAAGTAAAATAATATAGCTGCAAGCAGCGATTACGGGCCCAAGCCGGTGGCACCGCCACCCTAGGCACCGGGGTGGCGGTGCCACCGGCTTGGGCCCTCCATCGCTGCTTGCAGCTATATTTATTTATATATATATATATATATATAAAAACCGCCACCCCGGTGCCTTTAGGGTTCTTGTGCACAACGGGCAATAACGTATCTCCGCTTTAGAGCTTGCATCAGTGTGGGTTCTGCAAAAGTGCGCATCGAGGGCGTGAGCACCGTTCTGAAACCTAAAATGAAAAATTAGACACCCTACAGTCTCATGGACTTAACGGACACATGAAATCAGCAGCCATTGTAAGTACACAAGACCAAAAATTCATATGAAGTGTGGTATATATATATATTAATTTTTTTAAGGGACAAGACAGATCATTTGACTTGCCTGACCTGATTAGAACAGTGAAAAAATAAAAATAAAAAATGGGTTGTGCAAAAAGGCGCATTGTTTGCTAGATTTTTTAAAAAGTTGAAATATATCAAAACAGAAAGATTTTTTTACATTTAAAAGCGTGCAATGAAAAACAGGAATAGGGGAGGGGAATGACCGACAGAGAGAGACAGAGAACTTTTAAAACTAAAAAAATTAACTAACTTTGACAGAAAGTAGTCTTTGATAATGTTTAAATATACATAAAAATGCAGCATTGAATTAATTGAAATTAGTGTACTTTAAAACAGTTGTTTAAAAGAAAAAACACATTTATACATAGTATAAAACACTAGATGGCACAATATACCTATTTTTAATAGTCTTTCTGCCCCCCTCCCCACACAGACAAACACAGGAGGGGCTGTCTGTGTGTGTGGCTGCGATGTCAAGATTGCAGTGTGTGTGTGTGTGTGTGTGTACGAGGATCGATCGAAAAATGGAGACATAAAAACATACTCCGTCATTTTGTTCATACAGGACATCATTCAAACTGCTAAGTGTTTCCTTATATTTGTGTACACTCGCAATAAAACACAACATTGTGCTTTTGTTAAACTATAAACTCTTGTCAAACTGTAACATACAAATGTCACCCAACCAAAATCTCACACACACACACACACACACACACACACACACACACACACACACACACACACACACACACACACACACAACAATGTTGACTGTTTTTGTTCTGTTTCAGCAGCGAAAATAGTTAAACAAAGATCACAGCAGAACCATCGCGCATCTCAATGTTTTTTCATTAGTGAATGATTCCGCATTTTGAAAGAATCGCTTGACTCAAAGGATTCAATGATCAATCCATAAAGATCTGTGTCATTCATGAATGATTCAGTCGTTCGAACGACTCGTTTGAACGAATGAATCAATGAATCGCTCATTAAGACGGTCGCCTGGCGACACCTATAGGAGGTTTAGTGTTATGTTTAAAAGTAGCCTTTCATTCTTTGCAACGATCGTTAATTAACTTATATTTAAAACAATCTTATAACATTATTTAATGCATTGTTATTTTTCAGTGTAAAATATTTAATTTGATCAGCCACAGGGTAGGCTAACAGTCCTATAGTGTCTTATTATTCTAAATAATTTAATTTATTGATCAAATTTAGAAATTAAAAATGAACTATGAAGCATACATTTAATAAGAGTAGGGTGTGACTAGGTATAGATATTACAATATACAGATATTCAAATATAGTGGGCACTAGCCTATTAAAACCTGAACGTGTCTGCTTAATAAATCGTGAGCTGAATGAGTCGCAGCAAACATCAGCACAAGGAGTCCAATTTCATTAATCATGGGTGAAAAGCTGACTGAAAAGATTAAGAATAATAGGCTATTGAACACGCAATTCAAGCAATCCCACCCCTGAAATGGCGCTATGTTTAAAATTAAACTAAATGCTCACGGCTGCACGGGCAATAACGCGTTCACGGAGAGGAACGAGCAGAACAGAGTGAATGTGTTTTAGTTCATTCATACTGGACGTCCAGTACTACTTTGGCTTTTAAGTTAGCGATTTAAAAGCCCCCGCTTTAATTGCACATCGATTAACCGGTAGGAAAATATTCTAACAGTCACTATTTATATAGATACAATATACAATGGGCCTACCCAATTTTGACCACAAGAGGGCAGTATTGCCCTATGTATGACTTATTTTTTGACTAAAAAGTGCATTCTGGCTGTTTTTTAACTTATACATAATTCTTAAATTGAAATAAAAGAACAAAATGGGTTTAGTTCTGATATTTGTATACTTTTATATAGAAATAAATGGTGTATAATACATTTTTTAGAAGATATGAGGCTTTTAGTGTTTCCTTTTTTTGGACATTACTTTAATCCCTCGTCATAGCAAAACCGTTTGAGATATTTAATATCCGTTCACAATTTAGCATCTTTAATGTATTTTCATCATGTTGAAAAAGTTTGGTGTGAATAAAATAAACCACCGCTAAAACTCGGAGTCTAAAATATACCAAAACTCACATTCAAACCAAAATATCTGACTTCTTGTTGGTCGGAGCTAATGACTGTAAATTAGAAAGTTGTCCGGATCGAAGAGAAGAATATACGTACCGAGTTTGGTTACTGTAGGTAAAACTAATACCCCATTTTTGACTAAAGGTGGCGCTACTGAGCCCCTTACCACGCCCGTTTCTGAAACTTCGCACAAGTGTACTAGGCAATAAATGTGATATGCATGTTGAGTTTCATGCAATTTGAAGCATGTTAAGAGCCTCAAATGCATCCAAAAAGAATATAAAAGTTTAAAGCGTTGCCATGGCGACAGTATTAAAGATATAAATAATCCTTTCACAGGTCTACATCTGTCGTGTGTTTACATTATACAGATGAAGTTTGAAGCAAATCGGGTAAAAATAAGAGGGTGATTTCAAAGCATTTTGAAAGTGACACACTTCCTGCTGCCAGTTGGTGGCGCTATAACTTTGACTCACAATAGTCACATCCATGTGATCGGCCTCTTACAGCGAACACACTGCTGAAGTTTCATCAAGATCAGTTAATGTATGAGGATGTTATAACACACTTCCTGTTTCCAATATTCGCCATAAATTCGTTTCCTCGCCACGGCCAAACCGTTCGAGATATCAAAAATCCCCTCGCAAGTTTTCATCCTCAATGTCTTGACTTCATGCACACCGAGTTTCGTGGTGATTGGTTGAATCGTCTAGGAGGAGTATTTTAAATTCCATTGAATGCGTTTTTCTAACTACCCCAAATAGCCGACTTCCTGTTGGGCTGGGGTAAAAAGTCAGAGCATGAAGAATATATGAACCGATGAGATCTATAAGTGTACCGAGTTTCATATTATTTCATGCAAGCGTGTTTGACTTATGGACCAAGTTTTCGGACCCCGTTCCAGGGGGCGCTGTCGAGCCCCCCTGCCACGCCCGGGTCCCAACTTCAGTCCGGCTCTAATGGCCGCGGGTTCTGACCAGTGTGCAAAGTTTCAAGAGTTTTTGAGCACGTTAAGGGCCCCAAAAGCCCCCAAACCCTTGAAGAACAATAATAAATATATATATATATATATATATAAATAAATATAGCCGCAAGCAGCGATTACGGGCCCAAGCCTGTGGCACCGCCACCCCGGTGCCTTTAGTTGTACTAAAGGCACCAGGGTGGCGGTGCCACCGGCTTGGGCCCTCCATCGCTGCTTGCGGCTATATTTATTTATATATATATATATATATATATATATATAAAAAACCGCCACCCCGGTGCCTTAGATTTCCTGTGCACAACAGGCAATAACGTAACTCTGCTTTGACTGTCAAGAAGAAGTCTGCTTTAGAGCTTGCATCAGTGTGGGTTTTGCAAAAGTGCGCATCGAGGGCACATATAAGAAAAAAAATTATATATATATATATATATTAGTGTTGTCAAAAGACCCGGTACTTCGGTACCATTTCGGTACTAAAAAAATTAAATGGTAACGGTACCAGCTTTTCTTAAGTACCGGTGTAAATTCATCATTTCATAAATTTGTTTCCTCGCCACGGCCAAACCGTTCGAGATATCAAAAATCCGTCCGCAATTTAGCATCCTATTCTAGCATGATTTACCTTGATTTACCATGTTATAGGATGATTTACCATGATATACCACATTCTAGAATGATTTACCAGGATTCTAGCATGATTTACCTTATTTACTATGATTTTCCATGTTTCTAGCTTTAATAACCATGATTTACCACGTTGCTAGTAATTATGTGAAGCATCAGAACAAATGAAGTGATAAACTGACAAAATATGATTGTGTTATAATAGTAATAAATGAATGCAAAAGCACATGTGGAAAGACTATTAATAAGTAGAATGTCCAGCAGAGGGCAGTAGAAGACCACTTATTGACTCACTTTCATTTTACAAGTCTTGATGTTTACCAGTATTTTGCACCAAAGCAAACCAGTTTTTGCATGTTAACTCCATTATGCATGCTTACACACATTACACGTCCATCATAATAACAAATATATAGCTTTAAGCATTTGTTTGTTAGCCAATGCTGAAAGCTGATAAAAAGATTACAAATATAATCCTGCTGCTCTCTCTAGTGGACGACAGTGTTATTACAGCCTCCATCTTACAGTTGAAGTGAATGAATGAATGGAAATTTGGTTTCTCACATATATTTTGGGAACGAGAGAGCGAAAAAATCTGAAACTCGGAGCTTAGATAGTGCTCGAGGTGCCCTGTGTAATGAGACCATCCCAGTGTTGGTGGGCGATTGGGGCCGGGAGTTATTCCCGTTCAAATGCAAACATTTTTTGGCTTATATCTCGGGAATGCCCAGGCCAAATCGCACCAAAATCGAACCCAAGCTAGGTGAGGACGGGCCCTTTCCAACAAGCTATTCCACAAGGATCGGGGTGGTCTGGTTCGGGAGTTACAGCCGATCAAAGGTCGGAGGTCTCGTGATTTTGCGATCGCCGGGGGGGCGTTCCCGAGCTCCGCAACAATATATTTCGATCAAGAGCCTGGAGATGACCTTACCATCAAAATTTGAGCGCGCAACGACTTTCCGTTTTCGAGTTATGAGTGAATTTGTACTTGGGGGGGGGCGTGGCCACCGTTATACTTTCGCTTTCAGGCTTCCCATTTCTCAGTGTGACACAATTGTCAATAGTAATACAACAATAGATGAATTTTGATCAAATGTCATTGTAAATGTTAAAATACTGATTTTATAAAGTCTAAATATGAATTATATAACAATATTAGGGAGTAGTTTGATGAAGAGACAGCAGGGGGCAGTATAATACCACTTATTGGCTCTATCATTTTAACAAATCCCTCACACCCCAAACACACTAACAGAGGGAGGGGGGGGGAATCCTCCACAAGTCCACATTCAAACAAAAATATCTGACTTCCTGTTGGTCGGAGCTAATGAGTGTAAATTAGAAAGTTGTCCGGATTGAAGAGAAGAATATACGTACCGAGTTTGGTTACTGTAGGTAAAACTAATACCCCATTTTTGACTAAAGGTGGCGCTACTGAGCCCCTTACCACGCCCGTTTCTGAAACTTCGCACATGTCTATTACACAATAAATGTGATATGCATGTTGAGTTTCATGCAATTTGAAGCATGTTAAGAGCCTCAAATGCATCCAAAAAGAATATAAAAGTTTAAAGCGTTGCCATGGCGACAGTATTAAAGATATCAATAATCCTTTCACAGGTCTACATCTGCCGTGTGTTTACATTATACAGATGAAGTTTGAAGCAAATCGGGTAAAAATAAGAGGGTGAATTCGAAGCATTTTGAAAGTGACACACTTCCCGCTGCCAGTTGGTGGCGCTATAACTTTGACTCACAATAGTCACATCCATGTGATCGGCCTCTTACAGCGAACACACTGCTGAAGTTTCATCAAGATCAGTTAATGTATGAGGATGTTATAACACACTTCCTGTTTCCAATATTCGCCATAAATTCGTTTCCTCGCCACGGCCAAACCGTTCGAGATATCAAAAATCCCCTCGCAAGTTTTCATCCTCAATGTCTTGACTTCATGCACACCGAGTTTCATGGTGATTGGTTGAATCGTCTAGGAGGAGTATTTTAAATTCCATTGAATGCGTTTTTCTAACTACCCCAAATAGCCGACTTCCTGTTGGGCTGGGGTAAAAAGTCAGAGCACGAAGGATATATGAACCGATGAGATCTATAAGTGTACCGAGTTTCATATTATTTCATGCAAGCGTGTTTGATTTATGGACCAAGTTTTCGGACCCCGTTCCAGGGGGCGCTGTCGAGCCCCCCTGCCACGCCCGGGTACCAGCTTCAGTCCGGTTCTAATGGCCGCAGGTTCTGACCCGTGTGCAAAGTTTCAAGAGTTTTTGAGTATGTTAAGGGCCCCAAAAGCCCCCAAACCCTTGAAGAACAATAATAATAATAATAAATATATATATATATATATATATATATAAATAAATATAGCTGCAAGCAGCGATTACGGGCCCAAGCCGGTGGCACCGCCACCCTGGTGCCTTTAGTTACACTAAAGGCACCGGGCTGGCGCTGCCACCGGCTTGGGCCCGTAATCGCTGCTTGCAGCTATATTTATTTATATATATATATATATATATATATATATAAAAAGCCGCCACCCCGTTGCCTTTCGGGTTCCTGTGCACGACGGGCAATAACGTAACCCCGCTTTGACTGTCGAGAAGAAGTCTGCTTTAGAGCTTGTATCAGTGTGAGTCTTTCTGCTCCCCTCCAAACACACACAGAAAAGGGGGGGGACTCACATTAGTTACATCCATGTGATCGCTCTCTTACAACAAACACGCTACTGAAGTTTCATCAAGATCAATAAATGTATGAAGACGTTATAACAGATCGTGTTTCTCTTTTCTCGCCATAATTTAGTTTCCTCGCCACGGCCAAACTGTTCGAGATATCAAAAATCCGTCAGCAATTTAGTATCCTCAATGTCTTTTCGTCAGGCTGACCGAGTTTGGTTGCGATTGGATGAATTTTCTAGAAAGAGTGTTTCAAATTCCAGGGGCATGCGTTTTCATACCACCCACAATAGCCGACTTCCTGTTGGGCTGGCGTAAAACTTAGAGCACGAAAGTTGTTCGGCCCGATGAGATCTAAATGTGTACCGAGTTTCATATTATTACATGCAAGCGTGTTTGATATACGGACAAGTGTTTGAATCCCATTCCAGGGGGCGCTGTCGAGCCCCCCTGCCACGCCCGGGTACCAGCTTCAGCCCGGCCCTGATGGCCGCGGGTTCTGACCTGTGTGCAAAATTTCAAGAGTTTTCGAGCACGTTAAGGGCCCCAAAAGTGCCCGAGATTTTGCACACAGCAGAGAAAGGGTTAAACTAAACTAGCCCCCCTCCTCACACACACACACACACACACACACATACACAGATCCCCCCTCCCCTCCCCACCCCACACAGACAGACACACACACACAGAATGGCAGAGAGACAGAGAGAGACACAATTCACATTCAAACCACAATATCTGACTTTCTGTTGGTCGGAGCTAATGACTGTAAATTAGAAAGTTGTTCGGCTTGATAAGATCAATATACACGCTGAGTTTTGTAACTGTAGGTAAAACTATAACTAAGTTATAACACACTTTATGCATCCTTTTTTAATCATAAATTCGTTTCCTCGCCACGGCCAAACCGTTCGAGATATCAAAAATCCGTCCGCAATTTATTATCCTCCATGTCTTGACTTCATGCACACCGAGTTTCGTGGTCATCGGATGAATTCTCTGGGAGAAGTGTTTCAAATGCCAGAACACGCGTTTCCATACAGCCCATAATAGCCGACTTCCTGTTGGACTGGCGTAAAACTTAGAGCACGAAAGTTGTTCGGCCCGATGAGATCTATATGTGTACCGAGTTTCATATTATTACATGCAAGCGTGTTTGATATATGGACATGTTTTTGAATCCCATTCCAGGGGGCGCTGCCGAGCCCCCCTGCCACACCCGGGTACCAGCTTCAGTCGGGCCCTGATGGCCGCGGGTTCTGACATTTGTGCAAAGTTTCAAGAGTTTTTGAGCACGTTAAGGGCCCCAAAAGTGCCCGAGAAGTCCCACACAGCAGAGAAAGGGTTAAAATAAAGCCCCCCTTCTCTCTCACACACACAGACACTGAGAGAGACTGGCAAAATTCCCATCAAATCACATTCAAACCAAAATATCTGACTTCCTGTTGGTCGGAGCTAATGACTGTCAATTAGAAAGTTGTCCGGATCGGGGAGATAAATATAGATACCGATTTTTGTTACTGTAGGTAAAACTAATACCCCATTTTTGACTAAAGGTGGCGCTACTGAGCCCCTTACCACGCCCGTTTCTGAAACTGTGCACAAGTGTACTAGGCAATAAATGTAAAGTGTCTGTCGAGTTTCATGCAATTTGAAGTATGCTAAGAGTCTCAAAAACTTTAAAAAAGAATATTAAAGTTTGATGCGTTGCCATGGCGACAGTATTAAAGATATCAATAATCCTTTCACAGGTCTACATCTGCCGTGTGTTTACATTATACAGATGAAGTTTGAAGCAAATCGGTAAAAATAAGAGGGTGATTTCAAAGCATTTTGAAAGTGACACACTTCCTGCTGCCAGTTGGTGGCGCTATAACTTTGACTCACAATAGTCACATCCATGTGATCGGCCTCTTACAACAAACACACTGCTGAAGTTTCATCAAGATCAATTAATGTATGAGGATGTTATAACACACTTCCTGTTTCCAATATTCGCCATGAATTTGTTTCCTCGCCACGGCCAAACCGTTCGAGATATCAAAAATCCCCTCGCAATTTAGCATCCTCCATGTCTTGACTTCATGCACACCGAGTTTCGTGGTCATCGGATGAATTCTCTGGGAGAAGTGTTTCAAATGCCAGAACATGCGTTTCCATACAGCCCATAATAGCCGACTTCCTGTTGGACTGGCGTAAAACTTAGAGCACGAAAGTTGTTCGGCCCGATGAGATCTATATGTGTACCGAGTTTCATATTATTACATGCAAGCGTGTTTGATATATGGACATGTTTTTGAATCCCATTCCAGGGGGCGCTGCCGAGCCCTCCTGCCACGCCCGGGTCCCAGCTTCAGCGCGGCCCTAATGGCCGCGGGTTCTGACATTTGTGCAAAGTTTCAAGAGTTTTTGAGCACGTTAAGGCCCCCAAAAGTGCCCAAAAGGTAGTAAAATAATAATAATAATAATAATAATAAATATATATATATAAATAAATATAGCTGCAAGCAGCGATTACGGGCCCAAGCCAGTGGCACCGCCACCCTGGTGCCTTTAGTTGCACTAAAGGCACCGAGGTGGCGGTGCCACCGGCTTGGGCCCTCCATCGCTGCTTGCAGCTATATTTATTTATATATATATATATATATATATATAAAAACCCGCCACCCCGGTGCCTTTAGGGTTCCTGTGCACAACGGGCAATAACGTAACTCCGCTTTGACTGTCGAGAAGAAGTCTGCTTTAGAGCTTGCATCAGTGTGGGTTCTGCAAAAGTGCGCATCGAGGGCACATATCAACCACAAAGTATGCGTGAACACCCTTCTGAAACCTAAAATGAAAAATTAGACACCCTACAGTCTCATGGACTTAACGGACACATGAAATCAGCAGCCATTGTAAGTACACAACACCGAAAATTCCTATGAAGTGTGGTATATATATTTATTGAAAATACTGTACTTTAAAACACTTGTTTAAAAGAAAAAAACACATATACATAGTATAAAACACTAGATGGCACAATATACCTATTTTTAATAGAGTCTTTCTGCCCCCCTCCCCACACACACAGAGACAGGGGGGGCTGTCTGTGTGTGTGCCCTCCCTCCCCTCCCCACACAGACACACACAATGGGGGGGGGGGGGGGGCTGTCTGTGTGTGTGCCCTCCCCTCTCCACACACACACACACACTCACTCACACACACAGAATGGCAGGGGGAACTCTGGCAGAGAGAGGCAGAGAGCGACAAAACCACATTCAAACCAAAATATCTGACTTCCTGTTGGTCAGAGCTAATGACTGTAAATTAGAAAGTTGTCCGGCTCGATGTGCACAATATACATACCAAGTTTTGTTACTGTAGGTAAAAATAACCCCCCCACTTTTGTCAAAAGCATCTTGAAAGTAACACACTTCTTGCTGCCAGTTGGTGGCGCTATAACTTTGACTCACATTAGTTACATCCATGTGATCGCCCTCTTACAGCGAGCACGCTACTGAAGTTTCATCAAGATCAATTAATGTATGAAGACGTTATAACACATCGTGTTTCTCTTTTCTCGCCATAAATTTGTTTCCTCGCCACGGCCAAACCGTTCGAGATATCAAAAAGCCATCCGCAATTTAGCATCCTCAATGTCTTGACTTCATGCTGACCGAGTTTGGTGAAGATCAGATTAAATTTCTTGGAGGAGTATATCAAATTCCAGGGGCGTGCGTTTTCATACAACCCATAATAGCCGACTTCCTGTTGGGCTGGCGTAAAACTTAGAGCACGAAAGTTGTTCGGCCCGATGAGATCTATATGTGTACCGAGTTTCATACTAATTCATGCAATATTCAGTTTGATATATGGACCAAGTTTTCGGACCCCGTTAAAGGGGGCGCTGTCGAGCCCCCCTGCCACGCCCGGGTACCAGCTTCAGGCCGGCCCTGATGGCCGCGTTAAGGGCCCCAAAAGTGCCCGAGAAGTCCCACACAGCAGAGAAAGGGTTAAAATAAAGCCCCCCCTCCTCTCTCACACACACAGACACTGAGAGAGACTGGCAAAATTCCCATCAAATCACATTCAAACCAAAATATCTGACTTCCTGTTGGTCGGAGCTAATGACTGTCAATTAGAAAGTTGTCCGGATCGGGGAGATAAATATAGATACCGATTTTTGTTACTGTAGGTAAAACTAATACCCCATTTTTGACTAAAGGTGGCGCTACTGAGCCCCTTACCACGCCCGTTTCTGAAACTGTGCACAAGTGTACTAGGCAATAAATGTAAAGTGTCTGTCGAGTTTCATGCAATTTGAAGTATGCTAAGAGTCTCAAAAACTTTAAAAAAGAATATTAAAGTTTGATGCGTTGCCATGGCGACAGTATTAAAGATATCAATAATCCTTTCACAGGTCTACATCTGCCGTGTGTTTCCATTATACAGATGAAGTTTGAAGCAAATCGGTAAAAATAAGAGGGTGATTTCAAAGCATTTTGAAAGTGACACACTTCCTGCTGCCAGTTGGTGGCGCTATAACTTTGACTCACAATAGTCACATCCATGTGATCGGCCTCTTACAACAAACACACTGCTGAAGTTTCATCAAGATCAGTTAATGTATGAGGATGTTATAACACACTTCCTGTTTCCAATATTCGCCATAAATTTGTTTCCTCGCCACGGCCAAACCGTTCGAGATATCAAAAATCCCCTCGCAATTTAGCATCCTCCATGTCTTGACTTCATGCACACCGAGTTTCGTGGTCATCGGATGAATTCTCTGGGAGAAGTGTTTCAAATGCCAGAACATGCGTTTCCATACAGCCCATAATAGCCGACTTCCTGTTGGACTGGCGTAAAACTTAGAGCACGAAAGTTGTTCGGCCCGATGAGATCTATATGTGTACCGAGTTTCATATTATTTCATGCAAGCGTGTTTGATATATGGACATGTTTTTGAATCCCATTCCAGGGGGCGCTGCCGAGCCCCCCTGCCACGCCCGGGTCCCAGCTTCAGCGTGGCCCTAATGGCCGCGGGTTCTGACATTTGTGCAAAGTTTCAAGAGTTTTTGAGCACGTTAAGGCCCCCAAAAGTGCCCAAAAGGTAGTAAAATAATAATAATAATAATAATAAAGAAGAAGAAGAAGAATAATAATCCTTAGAAAAACAATAGGGCCTTCGCCTTTTCAAGGCTTGGGCCCTAATAATAATCCGAAGGAAAACAATAGGGCCTTCGCCCTTTCAGGGCTTGGGCCCTAATAATAAAGAAGAAGAATAATAATCCTTAGAAAAACAATAGGGCCTTCGCCTTTTCAAGGCTTGGGCCCTAATAATAAATAATAATCCTTTGGAAAACAATAGGGCCTTCGCCTTTTCAAGGCTTGGGCCCTAATAAATAATAATCCTTTGGAAAACAATAGGGCCTTCGCCTTTTCAAGGCTTGGGCCCTAATAAAGCAGGCTATGTTTCTGGTGTTCTGTCTGCTGCATATACTGACCTCTGTGTGGGAGACTGTGTGCATGTGTGCTGGCTTCAACAGGGACACTGTAGTTCCCTCTACTGCAGAACAGAGTCAGACATATTTAACCCTTTTTAAAATATTAGTAATGCATTGCACACACATACCCAGTGTCACTTGCTTAGAGGAGCCAGCACCAGGGTCAGACTGCACAGCACTTGCAATGCCATCCATAATCGGCCGTCCCTTATTGCTACTCAGCGCCAACTCCTCCGCCACAGTGTAATTTTGAGGAGGTGGCACTCCCCCGGTTTTCCTGATGTCACACTTTTTTCTGTTTGCTGCAAACAAGTTTTTATGATTAAATGTTCACAAAAATAATAAAAGGTTGTGGTAAATACTCACCACTTTGAATGATATTTTTATATTTTGTCTTGATCTGCTGCCAAGAACGTTTGGAGTTGGGGTTGCATCTAAAAATCAATGAATATCAATCTTTCTTAGGATGTAATAGCCGTATACATTCACATTTTACATACATCTACACACACACACACGTATGTACAGTATGCATGCATGCATGTATATCAACACGAATACACACGTTTATTTTAGCATTTAATACTTTTTTGATATGATTACATCATTTTACATTAATTGTTTAACTTACGCATTAACGCAATCAGCAATCTTCCTCCAAGATTCTTCTCTTGCTTTGCAGCAGAGACAGTATTACTACGTGCTTGAAAAACACTTTTATATTCGTCATATTTTTGAATAATCATTTCTTGCTCCTGCGCTGAAAAATATATAGCTCTCGCTCTATCCATTTCGAATGCGATTGGTTGTTCAGTGCCGACGTCACTCTTTTATGTGCACGCGCGCGTGGATTAATCATAGCTTAAAGGGGTCATGACATGAGAAACCAAATTTGCCTTGATCTTTTGGTATATAAGAGGTCTTTGTACCATTAAAACGTCCTGCAAGTTTCATAGCTTAAGACTTCCTCCCCATTATAAACAAATCATTTATTTAATCAAGCTCTAAATACAGCTCGTTCTGGATCCATGGTAAGAAGTGACGTCACGGTACGAAGTGACGTACCAGCGTTTGCATACGACCGCCTCCAGCACAACACAACTACGCTTTAAGCGCAAGACAACTACGCTCATTTCGTATCATTGTCGCGCCCGCGCAGCGCGCGCCTCACAAGTGTTCAGTCGACGGACAGCGAGTGGGTCTGTGTACAAGGAAATTACGATGCCACGCAGATGTGCTGTTCTTGGCTGTGGACAAACAACATCTTTTAATACGCTGCGAAAGATCCAGTCGTCTCGTCAGGGAAAAATGGATGCACTTTATTTTTTGCGGACGTCTCAGTCACGGCAGTGTTAGTTTAAGCGTTTGTTCTATACATTTGAAGGATGACTGTTTTGAGAACAAATCCAAAAATGATGCTGCCTTTGCCAGAAAACTGTTGCTCAAAGATAAGTCCGTGCCGACTATTCTGGGCTCAACAACGACGACGCAAACTGTAAGTAATATATTTAAAACTTTAAACTACTTTTTAAATACGCTGAATCCGCAAATGTTCTGGCTGGGGGCGTTAATAATTGATGCATAGGCACTGACGTTAGCCAATCATAACAGTGGGCGTTAACACTGAACTCTTAAAGGGGGAACACCCCCAAAACAGACTGTTTGAATCAGAGGATGAGACACAGGGTGGGAAAAGGTCATAAATCACTACATTTTAAAAGTTTTTTGTAAAAAAAACTATAGTAATACTATAATTGCACCTGAGGGAACATAATAATAAAATAATAAAAACCCATGTCATGACCCCTTTAAGATCAAAGCCTGAGTTGACAGAGAAAGTTGATGAGCTGCGTCATGGTACCAATAAAGCCTGATTGCATCGGTTCGGTTTTGTCAACTCAAAACTAATCCTGTAACCCCGAGTTTGTTCAGCTACCTTCATGGTACAGGCCCCAGGTTATGCTGGGAAGGGAAAGCGAGGCGAGCTCCAGGGCATTTATTCAGAAACCTTCCACCCTGGATTTTGCAGTTGTCACTGCATGCAGATCAGTTCTAATGAGCTGATATAGTGTCCTTACAAATAACAAAAAAAATAATAAAATAGAATAAACACTTTTTCAATCAATTCGAGTGACTTGTACATGATTTTATTCATTGAAAAAAATTATTTATCCACCCTGAGATTTAAATTTAATATATGTGTAACACGTTCAGAAGAACATTAGTCTGCTGTTTAAAAAAAAAATGCAGTAAAGATGGATGGTAACTTTTTTTATTTGTTTACATTAGCCACATGTTTTTCATGTATTTACACATTCACTTCACTGTGAAGAAAAACATCTTTACACTCTCGAAAGAGCGTCCACCAAAACATTTTCAACACCCTTTTTATGTTTTATCTCCAAATTGTAGTTTTGGAGCACTAGAACTCAGCGCATCAAACGCTGATTTTGGTCATACATTCGAGATAAAAACACAAGAGGATTGTGGTCTGTAAACACTATGACGGGAAGATTACTAGTACCTAGATAAACTTCAAAGTGTTGTAGGACAAGCAAGAGAGCAAGTGCTTCTTTCTCAATCATAGAGTAATTAAGCAGATGCTTATTAAACTTACGAGAATAACTAACAGGATGATATATACCATTTTTATCTTCTTGAAGAAGAACAGCTCCAGCACCAACGGCACTTGCATCAACCCCAAGCTTAAATGTTTGTTTACAGTCAGGTGCAACAAGAACAGGTGCATTACATAAACGAGTCTTTAAATTTCGTGACTATGTCTCAAATTTCCGTGAGACTGGGTTGCAACATAAATTGTAACCCTGTAGTGAGTTTACATTGGGCAGCTCAGCTGCATTTTCCGAATTCTGGTTGGCAGTTGAGAGAGTGGAGTTGCCGTGACAATTGCGGTGCATCCTCAGACAACAAAGAGGACCTTTAAGCTATTGTCTCTCTCTCTCTCTCTCTCATTTACTGTTAAGGTTAGTTATTAAATTCATCAATTTTCATATCAAATGTTAATTTACATGTTTTAATGTCATATATATATATATATACGTATCATATACATTTCGTTATCAGTGGCGGCTGGTGATAATTTTTTTTTGGGGGGAGGGGGGGGGGGCGCATTTTTTATTGGGAGGGGGGGGGGATACAAAGCAGAAACAAAAAAGCTATTTTGATCTCTTTTTATTATTTTAATATTTCAGACCAACAAAGTAGTAACAAAAAGCATGTTTCCTACTTGAACATAATGTTGCTCTCCTTTATATACACAGACCCTTTCCAAAAATTAGAATATCATGGAAAAGTTAAATTATTTTAGGAATTCAACTTAAAATGTGAAACTAATTTTATAAAAAAAAGGCTCACTGCTTGCAAAGTGAGATATTTTAAGCTTTGATTTGTTATAATTTTGATGATTATGGCTTACATAATGACTTGCAGCTTATGGAACCCAAGAAATAATTTTTTTAAAATTAGAATATTACATGAAATCACACTGTAGTAGTGACACAGTAATCCCGTGGTCATTGAACCAGGTTTTGGTTATTTTGGCAGTGTGGGCAGGTGAAAATCCTGCTGAAAATCATCTTCATCTTCATAAAGCATCTTCATAAAGCTTTTCTGCTGAAGGAAGCATGAAGTGCTCTAAATGTCCTGGTAGACGGCTGCATTGACACTGGACTTCCAGGACATTAGAGCACTTAATGCTTCCTTCAGCAGAAAAGCTTTATGACATTTAGATTTTGTGGGTTTCATAAGCTGTAAGCCACAATCACACTTTGAAAAAGAAGACAGGGAAAACAAAACAGGGCATTGCTAACATCACATCCAGTCAGCCAGCTCCGTTTCTCGTAACAAGCGATCGTAAAGCTCCGTTTGTAATGATATTGTCGTCCTCTGTCACTTGCCTGCTGCTGGATGTGTACATCTGGTTGTTCCGGTCCGAGATCCTTAATCTTTTTTATTTTTTTCTTCAAGCGAAAGTCTTGAGAGAGGTTTTTTTTGTAAATAAATAACAGAATTTGGATTAACTGCTGCCATTGCGTAATAAAAAGTGATCAGCCTAGTAGCAAGCAAGGTTATTTCTCGCCGCATACAGTTGAATGGCAGGTGACGAGAACCAATCAGATTGGATAAAATAACATGTATCCAATTATGATTGGCCAGGGAGGGACGCAACGACTTGCGCCCCGAGGAGGATCTTTAAGAAACCAATCAGAGACCAGCTTCAGGTCACATGCTGCCCGAGAATTTGTGTACTCACATAGACACCCATGTGTCCGGCGTCCCTCGCCCATGAAACGTATTGAAAATAGTAAATAGTTAATCGATTAAAAGACAGTTTTTATTAAATTCTGAGGCTCTTACTACCAGCCGGCACATGAGTAAACTATTTTTTATTTTTTTATTATTACATTTTAATATAATGTTTTTACACATGTTAATTTCTGAAATGTTGATGGGGGCGGCGCCCCCTATGGACAAGCCGCCACTGTTTGTTATAAAGAAGTCCATTTGTGTATACTTACAAATTCAGCCAGTTGTGTAGCATGTCTGTACATATGATTAAGGTTCCTATCTTGATTTATTTATTTACTTATTTATTGTGATTTGATTTAAGTATATGTTATATGCATTTCAATGTATTTATGAATCCTGTGATTCAAAGTGTCTTTATGACTCTGAAGTACAATGTTGATTAAAAGACAACAAATAGGACCTTTAAGCAACCACTAACTATTGTCTCTCTCTCTCTCTCTCTCTCTCTCATTTACTGTTAAGTTTTTAAACTGCTTACAGTCCTCCCGACTGCCCGGGACCTGTACATATATATAAAATGTATATAAAATGCATAAAAAGAGCCTCATTGATTAATTTTGCCTGATTTTCTGGAGCTCAGAAATGGGTAAATGATTTATTTCTTAAAATTTTAACTTTGAAATTGTAATAATAATATAAAGATTTGTTAAAAAGGTTAATCTTAAGATTAAAAAAATATTTTTAAAGCCTAATAATGTTGAAATTGATGGCAGTTATACTGTAATGTAAATGTCTATATGTAAAAAAAAAAAAAACTTCCCTGACCTTGACCAATATGTATTCCTTATAGTTAAACATGTCACTATTTTGGGAGAATGCTAAAAACATGAAAATCATGTACTTTTTCGAAGCCAATATAACACCGCATACCAGGAATGACCATATATATATATGTTGATTTTCTCTCTGTCTCAGGTGAGAAACGGCAAACCTGTCATCAACACCAAGGGCATGGAGACACCGGCGCAACAGTCTAAAGAGACCACAGGTGTCTGATTTATTAATATGTAAACAAGAATGTATTTTCCTCAGAATGAGTTTCTCCTCATACAGGTTTGGTATGAGGAGATTAATCATACATTACCTGTATGATTAATCTTAATGTTTAGCTGACAGAGTGTTTATGTCAGAATGTTTATTTTTATACCACAGAACTCGCCAGGAAAGAAGAAGTCGTTCTACCAGCCAATGAAACCTACAGCTTCACATTTCCTACAGGAAAAGTGGGATAAGAAGGACTATGAGAGGCACATGGAGAAGGTGTGACTGTTCGCTTTTTTTTAACATGTTTAATATTGCGTGAAATTTAACTAATTTGGGCCACTCAGTTTTAGTTATTTTGTAACTTTAACTTTTTAACTTAACTAAGTGAAAATTAGAAATGTTGGCAACCATAGCTGGAAATGGAATAAGTTAGTTTTATTGTATTTCAGTTGATGCCTATGATTTTATCGGGTTGTTAACTATAATAATCCTGCTTTGTGTGTGTCAGAGAGTGTGTGAGAATATATTATATATATATATATATATATATATATATATATATATATATATATATATATGTATGTATATGTTGATTATCTCTCTGTCTCTCAGGTTAGAAACACCAAACTAAATAAAACAATGTAATATGCAAACAAGAATTGTGTGTGTTTTTTTTTTTTATTCAACAATTGCACAGTTTACAGGAACGTTCATCCCCATTATAACAATAACATATTGTGCAGTTTCCAAAATTGCAGGTGTTTTTACATAAACAAAACATAAACAAAAGACTCACATCATCACATTTGCCAGGGGAAGTACGGATTTACAAAAAAATATCAAATTGTTTAAACACATTCACAGTTTTTGTTGCCTTTTGATTAAGAGAAAACTTAATCGTGTTAACATATTGCTTGACCTCAATGTTAAAAGCGATAAAAGATGTTTTGGAATGCGCAAACTTACATTTATGAATGTAAAATTTTGCCAAGAGAATAATGAGATTAATAATGAAAGTTTCATTAGGCCTAGTCTTAGTTCTGTTGAGGTCATAAAGGCCAAAAAAAACATCCTTCCAAAACAACTTGAAATCTTTCTCAATTTTCTCTGCAATAAAATTACAAATGTCAAACCAGAAACTTTGGACAAAAGGGCAGTGCCAAAACAAATGGGTAACTGTTTCAATACTCATAGAGCAGAAAGTGCACATTACATCAATGTCTTTTTTAAATTTTTTAACAATATGATCATTAGACGGGTAAAACTTATGAATTATTTTAAATGATATTTCTCTAATTTTATTGGTCAGCAAATATCGGTTGGGTAAGAGCCAGACCTTCTTCCAGTCAATGTTTTGCACAAATTTATTCCAGTATGGAACCACATATGGGACTGTGATAATATCTGTTTTGAACAGGGATCTAATTAGTTTATTGTTCTTACCATTGTTACAAGAAAAACAAATCTTACCAACTGAAGTGTCAGTCAGCGATAACAAAGTTAGTTGTTGTGTGTCCAATCTTGGTTGAGCTCTATATAACATGCAGACACCAGAAGAGATTGCTCCAAAAACTTTGGCATAATCTCCAGGAGACACAGGAATTTTGTATTCTTCTAGAAACTCATTATAAGAGTAAAGACAACAATCTCTGTTAAATAATTGGTCAACAAAAATAATGTTATTATTAAACCAGTAATCAATAAATAAAGATTTGTGTTTAAACAGTATGTCTTTGTTGTTCCATATGTAATATTTGTTGGGTGAAAAGTTGTGTTTGAAAACAAGAGACCATGAAAGGAAGGTCTGGCGGTGAAAGGATGCCATTTTTATCGGGACCTTATCAATATTATAATTACAGGTTAAGAAATAGCTCAACCCACCCAGTTTTGACAGAATGTGACATGGTATGACATTCCAAATGGAATTAGGGTTTTTAAAGAAATGTTTCAACCAATTTACTTTAAAAGTAGTATTAAGAGTACAGAAATCGATAAAGTTTAATCCACCCTTTTCATAGTCATTTGTTAGAACAGATTTCTTCACATGATGAGTTCTATTTTTCCATAAGAAGTTAAAAAGTAGCTTGTCAATCTCAGTAATATGTTTTTTGTCCACATACAGAGATAGAGCTGGATATGTTAACCGTGATAAACCTTCTGCCTTAGACAGTAGGGTTCTGCCTCTGAGGGAGAGATCCCGTAACAGCCGCTGGTTCAGCTTTTTTCTGGTTCTTTGAATAATAGGGTTGAAGTTCAATAAAGTCCTTTTTTGTTGGTCCTTGGTAATTGTGATACCTAAGTGAACAAGTTTACTTTTGACTGGGATACTACATATGGAAGATTTCGCGCAGTCCTTAATAGCCATGATTTCACACTTATTGATATTCAGCCTTAAGCCAGAGGCCATGGAAAATTTTTCTATGGTATTTATTGCAACAGAGACTTGATTTTCATTACTATTGTTATATAGACTTTTAATAGCTGAGGAAAAAAACTCACCAAAACCGATTTTTTTAAGGGACTGTAAAATGAATGGATGTTCAACGGTGTCAAATGCTTTGTAGAAATCTACAAACAGCATAAGCCCACCCTCCTCTACCAATTCTGGGTAATCTAAAATATCTAAAATGAGCCTAATGTTATTGCCTATATGCCTTTTGTTCATGAAGCCTGATTGTGTTTCGTCTATGATGGAGTCCAGAACAGACCGTAATCTTCTAGCCAATAAGAGAGCTAAGATTTTATAATCGTTGTTAAGTAAACAAATTGGGCGCCAATTATCTAAAAATAATTTGTCCTTGTTTGGTTTAGGAATTAGGACTGTTATTCCTTGGGTCAGAGAGGTGGGAAGGCCTTCCTTTTCAACAGATTCTATGAAAACTTTCAATAAAAAAGGGGACAGTTCAGCGATAAAAGATTTATAAAATTCGGAGGATAGCCCATCACACCCAGGCGATTTGTTATTTTTTAGTTTGTTTATAGCTTGCTGTACTTCAAGTGATATAGGCATGTCACAGTGCTCTCTATCCTCTTCGCTTATCATCTTCACTGAAAGGGAGTTAAAAAAATTATCAGATGCAGTTGGACTAAATTGAGAGCTATACAAGTCTTTATAAAATTTTGAACAAAACTCTGATATTTTACGATGATCTTCAGAGATAGCTCCATTAATATTCAACTTACTGATACTTTTGTTGGTGAAACGATATTTCTCTAGACTAAAGAAATAACGAGAGTTTTGTTCACCTTCCTCCAACCACTTAGAGCGGGATCTGATAAAGGCACCCTTTGCTTTTTGCCTATACATTTCATCAAGTTTGATTTGTGAGTGAGATAACCATTCTTTTTCCTCCTTTGTTAGGGAGTCAAATTCTCTGCAAGATAATTTTGTTATATTAGAGACAATCTTTAACTCCTCCGCTTTCCTGGCTTTGACTGTTTCAGCACCAAACTTTCTTAAATATTTTCCTATCTCATATTTGAGCAGGTCCCAGTTGAGCCCAAAACAGTTTTCTTTGTTTGCTTTAGACCAATAAAGTGAAATCATATCCTTAATCTTATATTGAACTACCCCATTTTGCAAAGCAGAACAGTTGAGCTTCCAATAGCTTGAACGTGTGGGAAGTGTACCAGCTGAGCTATTAAGAGATATGCATATGGCTTTATGATCAGTTAAGGGAGTAGGGCAGATGCTAACATCAACATCATCCTTGTTTAAACTGTCAGATATAAGCCAATAGTCCAGTCGTGATTGCCTAGAGCCTGATTTATTGCTCCAGGTATACAATCTGCTATTAGGATTTTTCTCTCTCCATATATCTATCAGTTTAAATCTTCTTATAAAGTCAGTCAAGTATGAGTCTGAACTGTTATGCTGAGAAGGTGGATTTTTATCTATAGAACCATCTAGAACAGAGGTACTCAACAGGCGGCCCGCGGGCCGCATCCGGCCCATCGGCATTAATTTTATGGCCCGCGTCATGCAAAAGATGAATGCACTTTTTTTTCTTTTTCTTTTTTTTTTTTTTTAGCTCAAACGTGCGAATATTAGACAGTGTGACTTATATGTAGCCTATGCTTTGGATAATCCGTGGGTCGATTAATAAAAAATAACATTCATGTTTAATGGGACTTTATAGCTACTTGATATCTCCGAAATGTACCATAACTTGCTAAGCGCAACAAATAGCGAAACAAGCGGTAAAGCTGTCAGGCAACTTTTGTGTGCGCCACGCAGAACTCGTACATTCAGAGCTGCGCACCTTCACTTGCGTAATTTAAATATCAGACTTGAATTATTTATAGCTCATAACTTAGAAAAAATTAAATAAAATAAGCTGTGTTACTATATGACGAATGATAAGACAGCTATACAGCGCGCAAGGACTGAATTGAGCTCTCTTTAGCGTGGACAAATAAACAACATTATATCTAAATGTCCGTTTTGGAGAGTATTCACGTAAACACAGTCAGTTATGTTTTTACAGAACAATGTGGGCGTAGGTTTAGGGGGGACGCTAGGTAGGCCCTACTAGTCCCAATCAATATTTTAAAATGACAAAATTGTCCCCACCAATATTTACTCCTTTCTCCTGCATAGAGAATTACGAGGCGGCCGCCTCCGTCAATTTTGGTGCCGCCTCCGGCTCTCGACAAAACTCGAACAGACAGTCACATGCTCAGATACACTTTTTCCACCGTGGCGGTTATGTTGGGTTCCTGTGTCCATTCTGTCCTGTGTCCATCAAACATATTACATGCGCCGTGCGATGCGCTTCATGAGGCACAAGCACGCGGTCTCTTGCTTTCTCTTCCTCTCTGCCGTGCACGTGCTACACGGTTTGGAGCACAGTCTCTGTCTCGCGGGCGCGCTCGCTATAGATTCCGGGAGATTTTAACTAATTTGCGGGCATCAGTGAGCCGCTATCAATATGCGCGGGAGACTCCCGGTATGTCTGTATTTCTATACTGAAATAATACCGGCATTATAATAATTGATTTTCATTAGGCAATCTTTTTTGTGCCCCCTCAGCTCTTGGTGCCCTACGCACAGCGCGTGATGCGCGTGGTGGGAGCGGTGGCGCTGAGCATACATTTAATAAAATTAGGGGGAAAATGCCCTTTATAAAGGTAAAAAATATATATTCTGATAAGATTGTTTTCCAATAGTGACGTAATGAAACATTAACAATTTCAGTTTGAAGGGAGTAAAGCCTCGGTTTAGGCTAATAAAGAAATGTAATTTTGCCAAAAGAAGACCTTTTATTTTAAATAAATGTTATTTTTAAATCTCCCTACTACAGTGTGACATTTTACCATATGATCATGCTTAAAGGGATAGTTCACTTTAAAATTAAAATTCTGTCATCATTTACTCACCCTCAAGTTGTTTCAAACCTGTATTAATTTATTTCTTCTGCTGAACACAAAGAAAGATATTTTGAAGAATGTCAGTAACCAAACAGTAGTCTGTACCCATTGACTTCCATTTGAGGGTGAATAAATGATGACAGAATTTTAATTTTAAAGTGAACTATCCCTTTAACACTGATAATTTGAATTGTAATGTGATGATCAGATATCTAAATCAGAGAATATCATAGGTTTGGGCGGGTGGATTATTTATTTTTAACAGCGGATTCTGTTGACTCAAAGTGCACCAGATTAATGAATCTATCTTTAAAATGTACAAAATTTTCTTAAGGGTGGGCATGCCCCCGGACCCCCCTAGAGGTACCGATCGAGGTCCACCCACAAAAGTACTGTGGAAAACACAGTAGGCAATATGTTGGTATATGAAAAATACAAGTTCAATGATCTTCTTAATAAAATACTTCATCAGATATTTACCAACTCCGCCTAGTTTTGAGCCAGGAAAAAATCCCAGCTGCAGCGATTTGGATCGATTCCGACAGCCAGGACGACAGTACAAGGAACGCCATCATTTGATTGGCTGAAAAAATAAGGGGGTGGTGTGGCCGGGGTGGGATGTCCCCACCAAAGCTGAGACCAAACCTACGCCCAATATCGGATGTGCATCAGTGCAATTGGATGCTTACTCGGTCTTAAAGTGACAGTGCGTAATAAACCTAATGCCTCTGTGCACTTAATATTAATCAAACAACAAAATAAAAGAGAAAAGCATTCACTGCTCGTTAATGAGGAATAGCTTGTATTTGCTCTATTTTCTTCATACATTTTGAGGTTTTTAATACTCTGAGTATGAACAATTTTTTTTTGCATTAATATCGCAAGAAAATTGTTAATACACTTTTTTGTTCCAGATAATTTTTTTTATTTCATGTTCAGTATTACTTTAAATAGGACAAAGACTAGCAAGACTTTCCTAGCAAGATAGGTTAATGAACTGCATTTCTAAATAAGTAAAAACTGAAAATATTGTCATAAAGTTTTACAATGCAAGTTGTAATTTGTGGCCCTTCACATTTTATGTGGTTTACATGTGGCCCCCTTGGCATCTGAACTTGAGTACCCCTGATCTAGAATAATGTTAAAATCACCTCCTAATAATATGAACGCATTTGGGAATCTAACCAACCAACCTGTAAAAATGTTTTCAATAGACAACAAAAGGTTCACGTTTTCTTTCTTGGTATTATACCCATAAATATTAGAAACTAAGTAGGTTGAGTCATTGAGTTCAATAATTTGGCAAATAAAGTGACCGCCTGGGTCACATTGTGTGGTCAAGACATTTCCATTAAACCTGTTATTTAAAGAGGCTACCCCAGCTGAACGCTCTGTTCCGTGGGAGACCCAGGTGAAAAGGAAATATATTTAAATTGTATTTTATTAATTATGTATTAAATGTGTTATTTTGAGACAACTTCAAGTATACTAAATGTACTTTAATATGTATTTAAGTTCAATTTTAAGGTAATAGTAATATATTTTAATATACTTAATTGTGTTAAAATGGAACTATTTTAAGTACATTTAGTGTAATTTAATAGCACTTATTTAAATTGTATTTTTAATAAATTTTAAATGTACTTTAGAAATACAACTTAAGTATATTTTTAACTTGACATTAATATGTTCCCAGTATATTTTAAATATAATATCAGCTTATTAATAATGTATTAGTAGAACACTATAAGACCCACTATTAGTATATTAAAAATATATTTTTACAAAACCATTCAGTATGAAAAAAATATATTTTAATGTATTAAAAATACAGTTAAAAATTATAATTCAGTTATACACAGTAAAAACAATATTTGTATAAAACACACACAAACACTCTTTGAAAGATAGTAAACTTTAATGCACTACATTAGTACAGCAACATATGAAAATTAAACAAAATACATTAACATAAAATGCATTGATCTGCAGAAGTATTAAACAGAACAACAAAAAAAAAGAACTTAAAGGAATAAGTTCAACAAAGTCAAACAAAGTGAAATACAATAGCTGCAAACAGTCCTTCATCCTTCAAGCGAATTGAAATGATTGGTCTTGGGATTTGCCTCATTGTTGCATTTTCTTCTGATCAGTGCTCGCACCTCAGACACTGTCGTGGTCGGAAACGGTTTGATCACAGTATCTATGAAAAGGGAAAAATATGATTTTTTTTTTTTTTAAATATTAATGCAAAATTAACATCTGTTAAAAAAGTCACTGTTCCCTTTCGAAAGGGAACTTGCACTGCGTATCTAGGCGCCCCTTTTATACTTCTGGGTCGCACTAATAGTGTCATAGGTTGTCGCCAAATTCGTTTGCCGTGATTTTATAGCTTTTTAGACACCGGTTCACATGGAGGGCATTCCCCAAAGCGTCATCGATGCACTGTCTCATTCCCTGCTCTCAGGGAACAGTCGTAACCACGATTTTTTTATATGGCATGTAATGCTTAGTTCATATTTTAACAGAAGACATTCAATATAAAATGTTAATATAATGCAAAAAGGAGTTAATAAAATATCTACATCAAATAGAACAAACATTAAGTCTTGCTGAACAACAGTGAGGTCTACATGTTATGACACTGTATCACAGCAAAAAAAAACAGACAAGTATAATAATTATAATGTATAACAAATGCTAATCTTTATTTTTAGCATTATTATTTGTTTTAGTCAGCCCCCTTTGACTTCGAGAGCAAAAAAAAGTGATGTACAGAAACACATACGTCATGACCGAATCACCATTCAAATAGTCCGGATTCAAAAATCTCTATAACAGAGATGATATGAGATTAAACCATACTTACTACTAGAGATGCACCGATTACAATTGTATAGGCCGATTCCGATTTTTCACTGAGTTTGACCTGCCGATACCGATTTTAGCCGTTTCCGATTAAATTTTCTTCTAAAATTATCATTTTTATCAAGCTCATATATTTAAGTTCAGTAATTTCACTTAAATGACAAATAGGTAATTTTCATTGCTATTTAAGATAAATTACTGAACTTAAATATTCAAGCTTGATAAAAATGATCATTCTAGAAGAAAATTTCAGATGGCACTTAGAGGCTTAAATTGCATCTGAACTCTTCATTTATTTTTTTTATTAAATAAAACACCATATACTTTTACCCAAACTGAATAATTAAAACAAGTTTAAATGGGTACATTTTCTACAAATATTTTTGTGTTCATTTTCTAGCCTACTCCAGTTCTTGTTAAACACACTAGACATGCACATTCTGTGCATTTTGGGCATTTTTTGTGTGAAATATTTATTTTGTCCATCAAAAGCGTGTTTTCACTTTAACGCACTCCTGCTCCGCGTATTTTTTCGGGCGTGAATGTCAATCAATGAGAGCATTCACACACAAAAAATAAAACCCGCTGCTCACGCTTGCGGTGTGAAACGGCCGTAATTCACGAGGTTTCCTACATGTGCGGTCCGTGTGCATGTCTGATTGCTGATGTTGTGCGATGTTAATCATATGGCGCCCGAGGTCATGGCCGATCACGTGAAAATCTGCCAATTCCGGTCACCAGCCGATCAATCGGTGCATCACTACTCTCTTCTTCGCTTGTCTCTGCACTCAGTTTTTCTTCTATAGCAGCTAGTCTGAAAAACAACAAATAAAAAAAAGAGAGATTTATAAATATATATATACATACACACAAATATATAAGGCAGGCAAATTATGAAGAATGATTTGTTTTGTTTTTAAGAATGACAGTATGCTGAGCACAATGTACTTGGTGGGTAATATAATCAAAACCCTTCACAGACTCGGCAGTTTAGATACGCTCTCTTATAAGCATCCCTTTTAACAATTTCATCTTTGTACTTATTTGTGATTAGAAATATATATTAGAAAGTAATCAAAAAGGCAATAAGGTTGTCAAGCTTGAACAAATATAAACACCAATCAACACACACTACCATAATTGGCTGGTCAGCTCAAGACAAAGGTAACTAATGTATATTCATAACATGTTTTTTCAAACTTTTTAAAGATAATTTACATCATAACAATGAAGCCAAATTCTTCAGGAAATCAGAAATAAATACACAGCTTCAGCAAATAAAAATGATATTAATATAATGATGTACATATTATAATAACTAATTCATTTTTTTGAAGATGCATTGGACAATGTTTTATAGTTGTTTTAAGACAGATAAATGTCTCCACATAGATTTTAAAACAGATTTATCAAAGACTTAGTGCAGAAGTTGCTAGAATTCAGTGTCAGCATCATGTTACAGCGGTTTAACATCAGTATCCCACGTGCAAGTCATATTAGCAAATGCATAGCAGACCTTTCCACCTAGGAAAACCACTAAACAGTGAGCTATTTATTTATGCAAACAGCAACTAAAACTTACCAGTAACTTCTGAGGCAGTATCTTCATCTCTTCGAGTCTGCTTCGACTTTGACTTGAAAATCTTGGCTCTGATTGGGCAAATTGAATGTAGCAGAACTGAAAAAGACGTGATGTTACGCTTTGTGCCAAAAATACGAAATGCTGTCATGATCACTCACCCTTAAGTAGTTCCAAACCATTTAAGACTTTCGTTTATCTTCGAAAGAAAAACTGACATTCATATCCCTCCGTATGAACGATTCACCAGATCTGTTCACGTTTCAAAAAGTGAATCGCAAAAAAACATCACCCAATTAATCGCGTGGTTTCCTCCAAGTCCTCTAAAGAAACACGATCGCTATAAATATTTTAACAGTTTAAAATTTAAACGTCTAAATCTAATCACATTCAAGGACCGCATGCACAGCAAATGAAGCTCTGAGTGTGATGCGAGCGCATTATCATAAGAACCAATCACAGCCGTTCAACGCCTCTGGAACCAATCAGGACTAGTGACGTGTGTTATGAGCATTGTTCAAATTTAAACAAGAACAACACCTTTTTGGAAATTAACATTCTTTGGAAAATGTATCTATGATGCATTTAAAAAAATATGATGCTGAAATTATTGTGGGAATTTCAGTAGTACAAAATATCATGTAATAGACAACAGCCTTAAGTAGCCTTTTACAACAAACAAGTAAAAGTGAAAAAATAATAATTTTAAGCTTATTGAAATGCTAATAATAGTTGACAAATGTTTCTAATACATTATAAGTTGGTATATATTGTAAATGTATTTTTTTTATATATATTAAAATGATAAAAACATAAATAATTATTGCAGTAGGCCTAAGTGTTTATAAAGTACATACATTTTAAACACACTAAAAGCTTAATCATTTTGCTGTTCTTACACAAAGTACACATAAAATGTAGGCTACTTGAAGTAAGAGCAACATAAGCATGTTTTCTTTAATACACTAAAACTTCACTAAAAGTATGGTTGCATTTAGCATATTTCTTAAAAGAGTAACTAAGCATATATTTATTACCAAATACTTCTAGTACACTTTTAAGAAATATATTTAAAGTATACTTGTAATTAGCATATTATATTAAAAGTATAATTAAATATATATTTATTACCAATGTACTACTAGTATACTGTTTATAAATATATTTAAAGTATGCTTGTAATTAGCAATATTTATTAAAAGTATACTTTAATATATATTTATTACCAAATACTTCTAGTACACTTTTAAGAAATATATTTAAAGTATGCTTGTAATTAGCATATTTTATTAAAAGTATACTTAAATATATATTATTTACCAATGTTACTATTAGTATACTGTTTATAAATATATTTAAAGTATGCTTGTAATTAGCAATATTTATTAAAAGTATAATAAATATATATTTATTACCAATATACTATTAGTATACTGTTTAGGAATATATTTAAAGTATGTTTTTAATTAGCATATTTATTAAAAGTATACTTTAAATATATTTCTTAAAAGTGTACTAGAAGTATTTGGTAATAAATATATATTTAAGTATACTTTTAATAAATATGCTAATTAAAAACATAACTTTAAATATATTCCTAAACAGTATACTAATAGTATATTGGTAATAAATATATATATAATTATACTTTTAATAAATATGCTAATTACAAGCATACTTTAAATATATTTCTTAAAAGTGTACTAGAAGTATTTGGTAATAAATATATATTTAAGTATGCTTGTAATTAGCATATTTATTAAAAGTATACTTAAATATATATTTATTACAAATGTACTATTAGTATACTGTTTATAAATATATTTAAAGTATGCTTGTAATTAGCATATTTATTAAAAGTATAATTAAATATATATTTATTACCAATGTACTATTAGTATACTGTTTAGAAATATATTTAAAGTATGCTTTTAATTAGTATATTTATTAAAAGTATACTTAAATATATATTAACTACCAATGTACTACTAGTATATTTTTTATAAATATATTAAAATGCAATTCAACGTATTTTAAATGCACTTTAAATAAGCATGTTGGAAATACAAATGTATTATAAACATACTATTTGAATTTCAAATATATTTTTAATACATTTAATACTACGTCTTTTTCACCTGGGGAGCCATATAGTATTTCCCCATTGAGACCTCCAAAAGTTAGAATCGTCCTCATTATAGTGAGATTTTTGAAAATAGACAAAGTCTGATTTGAATTGTTTTGCAAACAAAAATAATGCTTTTCTCTTGACACTATTACGAAGACCCCTGGCATTTAGTGAGACAATTGACAACATTAATAAAGACAAAAAATAAGAACTATGAAAAATAAAGAACTTAACCTTAGAAGGCCTTGGTTAAATACTACTAGTGTTGATAAGCAACAAATGGGCTGTCGAGATCGGCACCATATTTAGCAGTGGTGGGCCGTCAGGGCCAGCAAGGCCTTCTCTGCTGGCCTAAACACTATGAGAATCACTGACTTGCACTTTAATATTTTTTTATTTTTATGAATGAGTATTAAATTATTCCCAATACTCCGTTCTCGTAATTTCATAGCTTTTCTCTTGTTTGCGCTGCTTCCAGTAGTGTATATTTATTTTAGTGCTTTTATCCAATCATATTTCAGTCATCATGTGTTGCCAGGGTCAAATATATCTGCTTCGAGGCCTTCAGAATCGATAGTGCGGGCGCCTGTAGCTTAAATGAATGGCAATGAAACTGTTGCTTTAACCAATCAGATAATCGGTCAGATTTAATCAGCCAATCAGATATCGAGTTGATTGCACCGGGGCCATCTAGCAGGCATACAATAACGTAAGCATTTCCACGCCCTTTGATTGGATGGTCAGAGCGTGTACTATTATCACTGGTAGTAGTCAGAGCTAGCTAACCGCATCTGTTGCGAACTGTGTAAAATACCTGTAGATTTATTATGTAATCGTTTTTCAACCCACAAATTAATGTTTATTTCCTTCCTCGACCACCAGCAGGTTCAAACCTACCGGAAAAAATCCCTTATCCAGCTTACGCAGAGTCTCGGAACTCTATCGATCTGTCCGGGTAAAAACAGAACAGACTGCAATGTAAAGCTACGCCAGGACTGATTTTGAAGGCAAAAGTCCCGCTGATCTCAATGATATCGTTCAAAAATCTGTGTGAGAGCTTGTGTCGGCTGTAACGTTACACATCGTCATGTTTTGCGGTGTTTTCCCTGTTTAACGTTACTGCTTCTGTCGAGTGGACACTCTCAGCACTAAAGCGAATTAAAACTTATGACAGAAATACGACGGGACAGACTCGACTTTCAGCACATTAACCTCGATGGCGATAGAAAAGGTTGTTGGGACTTTAAAGCACAGACAACCTGTACAACCAAGTAATTCAGGATGGATTCAGGATGGATTTTGTGTAAAAAATAATCAGTTTTGGAGAGTATAATGCATTTTTTGCCCCCGTTTTTGTCCGTGCTGAATATGATTTTCTTCCTATTTTTTTTTTGTAAATTTATGATCGAAACAACTCCTTTTTTTCAAACATTAATACTTGTAGCCATTGAAGGATAAGACAGGGATGAGGATCCGTTTCTGAATTTATAATCGGAACGCAAGAACCACTGTACACAAAAGCCGAACTCACTCGCTCGTTTCTCTCTACCCGGCCTTTCGCGAACTCACCGCATTAACCCTATAACTGCCGGTGCAAAATAAAAACAGGAATTTCACAACAATTATAGAGAGTATGTGCGTGCGCTGCTACACTATTAAAGGGCACCTATTATGGAAATTTGAAATTTACCTTTCATGTAGTGTGTAACATAGATCTAAGTGAACAAAAACATCCTGCAAAGTTTGAAATATGAAAGTGCACCGTATATAAAGTTATTGTCTTTCAAAAGTGAGAGTCGACTCTGAGTCATTTTTATGAATCGTTAGAAGACCGAAGCTTTTTCTCTGACTAGATGACGTCAACTTGTCAAGTTATTTGAATACGATACGCCCACTTATTGTTCTCCAAGGCCAGGGAAAACTTCATGGCGACGAGACGCTGTGTTCTGAAGTGCGACTCAAAAGCAAACTTTTTTCATGCTCGCTAACATAACATTAAATTATTTATCTTATTTTTCGTTTTTTACTACAAACTATAAAGCAGTGGACTATAATCATTATTATAATACAATTTAATTGATAAAAGCATCATTGTACTCCGTGTTAAAAATAAGTATTATCTCTGTAAACACTGCTGGGTCATCTGACCAATCACCGCAGATTAGCGTCGCGCAGAGGAGGGGTTTGAAAAACGAGTCGTTAAACGAATCATTTGGGAGTCGGTGAGCAAATCAGGTAAAAATAAATGCATATTATACGAAAACAAAAGTGTTTTTTGTCATTGCATGCATGCAAAGGGGACTCCCTAAACAACATTAGGAACATTTTAAATGTCATAATAGGTGCCCTTTAAAAGTTATTAATTCAGGGTGGACATCACTGAAGGCCTAGGTGTGAAATGCACGGCCCGCCACTGATATTTAGCATTATAACTCAGCACCATAATATAACCTTAACATCACTCACGTAAAGGAAGAATAATGTTCTATATCATAAAACCGTAGAAGTAAGAAACGTATAAACATTATAACCTTTCTTCTTCTTTTTTTTCTGAACCAGCAGGAACTTCACCTGCTATCTAAGTAACACAAAATTTTACCCTGAGATAAAACAATTCAGAATAATTATCCTGGAATGACCTGAACACGAGGCACTTATTAGGCAAACCTTCTGATCTAAGCTTGACAGATCACAGATGAATTTCCGAACCGTTGACGAATCCTTTTCCTCCCACAAAATAGGCCGTTTTTCCTTCATCCCGAGCTTTCTTCATGTGCGGCCACAGTTTTTGTCTGTTCTCTCTGTCCTCTTGGGTTAAGTCCTCTGAGAAGCGAAGACCGTTGTTTTGGAGATAAGAGTTGCTTTTTGCTGCTTTCCAGACTGCATCCCTGTATCTTCGAGAAATAAATCTCATGACAACGCCTCTAGGTTTCGTCTGATCTTGTCGGAGTTTTCCCGCCCGGTGCGCGACGTCTATAGCAGCACGGATCCTTTCCTTTTCCTCCGGTAGAATCGCCTGACAAACACTGGTTACTTGAGCCCGCACATCCTCCTCCCTGTCCTCTGTCAGCCCTTGTATCGTTCCAACTCACTAACCCGGTTCATGGTTTTCAGAGCAGAATCCTCGTTCCTTTGCACCCTCTTCTCAATATAAACCACCTTTGCATTTAAGACTTTAATGTCACCGCGTACAGATTCCACCATTTTTTCGAGGGTGTCGCTCCTGTTGTTAATAAGATCAGCCAAGGAGCGCACTGCATCGTCTGAACCGAAATCTCTAGTAAAAGTTGGTTTCTTATGGAGCGGAGGCTTACTTGGCGTTATGGGCAAGGTCGGGAATGCTTCTTCGTATGGCGTTCCGATCGGTTCTTTAATATGACTTTGCAGCACGCACTCGTCTCAATGAACGTCTCACTCAACGTCTTAATTTTTTTTTATTCTGCCATTTATTCCATTCATTTTAAGACGCAGACGTCACGTAAATCACGCGTAGCAGTGAAGTGTCAAGTCAGACGTTACACGTCATTCACGTGTGGCAGTGAAGTAATTTATTATAATTTTCTCTAACACGCACTGCACACGCTACTCAGCACTGCTCAGTGCAGTGCGCCAGCGATTGCGATCGGTTCTTTAATATGACTTTGCAACATGCACTCGTCTCACTTGCGTCTGCATTATATCCGTGACGTCTGCATCTGTGATTTATAGGATATTTATATATAGGATATTGTGTGTGTGTGTGTGTGTTCTTGTTTAACCCACATTTTGAGGGCCAAATGCCCCTACAAAGATAGAAATATGAAGAAACAAAATTGATATAGGCTATTTATTTTTATAGCTTATTGTTGGGGTTGTTATTGTGTTTTATTTTTTTTTATAGTTTTAAAAGGCCTATAGGCTACAGCACTAAACTAGAAAACAGACAACTCGATCGCACAACCACTGTTTCTGTAGATCCTTTAAATAGAAGAATAGAATTGAAAAATACTATTTTTATTTTTTTATATAATCCGTTTATAAACCGTTCTCACGAATTCTCAAACTGTTCCCTCGGTTTAAACAAATCGTGCCCACGGATTAATAACCCGTATTAAACATTTAAAATATTCACAAATTAATATGGGTTTTTTATTTTTTTTATTTTACTGGTTTTCTAATGCCAAATTTATTTTCCCCGCAGTGCTGAATGAGAATATCCATCTCTGGAACCATACAGAGAGGTGATTAGGTGGTTTTATAGGCTAATGATACTAAATGTGGTCTGAAAAAATAACGAGGCATTTGAATTGTTTTTTATTAATAAACAAGTAGGCCTCTTTTGTAAATCAGTGTCGGCTGCAAACATATCTCCATCTCCGCTGTAAAGCAGATGCGCCTTATAGAAATGCACCGTTCACGGATTACATAATCAGACAGTATTTGCTTTCGATTCGAATTTGTTCGTTTAAAAGTGGACATTTCAAGCTTTATTTTGTTTCAGTTCATTTTTGAGACGCACTCATGTTCACGGAGATCATGAAAGCGCGCCTGCTTGTTTTCTTTTATTTTCTGTTTGACAAGTAAATAACTTAAAATTAATAATTTATGGAGTATTTTAAGTTGTTTACTTTCCACTGTTGATAGGAAAATCAAGTGTTCGCGCCGCGCCTCCGTGCCATGTAGTGCGCGCTCCACTCCACACAAACCCTTGGATATGCGTCAAAATCTCGTTTGTTTGTTTGTGATAATCAAATAAAACCCTGTATTATTATTGTCTAAACCTTTATTATGACTGACATTTGACCAATTGCTTTGTTCCTTTTTTGGGATAAAAGCGTCTTCTAAATATTGTTTTGTTCTTTATTTATTTGTATTTTTTGTCATTCTTATAAATAACAACAAAATAACATAAGATTAATCCTACAATATAAGTGCAATAAAAAGTCGATAAAGTGCAATTGTGATATAGTGAATTTTATGTTTGTTAATTTCTAATATTCTAGAATTGTTCAATGTTATTTTCTTGATGTTGTTAATATTGTTTAAATGCTTGTGCTTTAGGTAAACAAAGTAAGAGCGTTATGTGCGGGAATTCATTAATTAATTTTCATTTGGCATGGCAGCGTGATGACGTCATCGCGCACGTCGGTATGTGCCGCTGTGCCCGTGATTTGCTTCATTCAGTATTAATACAGTGTTAAGATGCAACCACTGAAGCGCTCTCTTTCATTTTATTACTCTTTAACATTTGCACTTTTTCTTCAGGTAACTAAAAAACTTCGGTTTTGATTATTAACTTTGTTTATTACAATACTGATGAGTTTAGCTCTTAAAGTTTGCAAAATTAATAACAATTGAGAAAAAACACTACTGTGCTCTCGAAAGAAAAACGTGGTGCAGGCACGAAAAATACTTCCCATTGAAATACATTAGATTGAAAGTCGTGCCGAGTGACACGAAAAAAATGGGGCAATTCGTGTCCATGAACCACGAATCAATAGATTCAATTTCGTGACTATTTCACGAAACTGCCGTGAGACTGGGTTGTCTAAAGTCGGGTTTTATTCTGGCATGTTGAATTAGTGTTCGACAGATGCGGCGGCTGCGTTCATTTTGGATTTATTTTTCTCATAACAGACATCTAAAATAACTTAGGGCCCTAATAGGCTACTCCGCCTTTTTCAGTCATACAGATCAGAGTAGAGTAGCCTACATCGTTCAAAACTGTTTATCTGTCGTCTCTGTCTCCGGGAACTGCGCGGTCACAAAAACCGTTCAGTCCACGATAAGAAATCGGCTATGTTTAAAGCCTTTAAATGTCTAAATATTTAATAAATGTTATCTGATTAGGTAATCCGTATGAAACCGAGAGGAGCATAGGATCTACTCAAACATCATTTGAGTGCTTCCCAATGAGGAACGGACAAGGGTGAAAATCTCGCTATAATTAAACGTAGTCTAGGCTAAATCGCCCTGAATTAAATTGTAAAAACAGATCAGATAATTTATTTGTCGAAATGTTGCGATATTGTTTCATTTAAGTTCTAATTATTATATAAATGTTATTTAGTTTAGAAGCAGCACCACAAAGCACTGTGGTTCGGAAAAAATAATGATAATAATTCACAAATCGCGCACCCTGGTTGTAAGGATCCAAAGATCCCCGTGGAATTTAACATTGAGTTGAACATTGTATTCATGACAACAATGAACATGCGTTTGTATTTAGGTTTGCTTGGAAAAAGCTGGCCCAAACCGAAGTAGCGTTTTATTTTCTTCCAATTATTGAAATAATTAAATGTTTAGTAATAAACTTATATGACAGAAATTAGCCTACTAGCCTACATGTAGCCCTAAATAATTAAATTCTTTCATTATCAACACTTTACTAGCCTAATGCTAATGTCTAGAATGAAGTGTGAATTGCGACTTCTCTTTGTTTTAAGTCGGTCTCAAACTCAGATAGCTGTGGGGGGTTGGGGGTTCAGGAGGTGTTAAATGTTCTGTCTTTCATATGGAGAGTGAGTCTGATGACCAGGCAAAAGCAAAATACATGTATTGTATTTAAAGGGGTTTCACACACATTTTCAGTTGAAGTGTTCAATCCATTTGTGTCAACTGGTTTTGTAGAATTTTAACATGTTTGGAGTAGTGTGTTTGTCAACAATCTGGCATTATCTAAACATGAACTATCGACGAAACGCGGTTCTTGCCAACTAAACGAATGCAAGTGAGCAGCAGATGCAGAAACTCTTTAATTCGCGATCCACCTTGTTTTATTATACGGTGAATTCAACAAGGCATTCTGTTTCTTTGAAGCAATTCATTTGTTACAGTTTTTTTCCGTGATTTGTATGGATGACACACAGCGACATACTACAGTATTATCAGCTGTATGATGGGTTTTTTACCCTGAAATCTTGTTTAATTTCGAGAGAGACCCGGCGCGCGCAGTGCAGGGAGACTAAATAAAATAAAATAAAAGAGTTCCAGCGCGAGAGAGAAGCAAAGAAAAACGCATGATCTTAATTTATGTTGCTTTGAACTATTTTCGTTTTGTAGACTAGCCTACTGTTTTATTGTTTATTTAGCTGCAATTTATTTGGCCAATACAGATTTAAAATGTCGCAAGAATAAGATTCTGTTTCTTACTTAGAAAATAAACTCGATGCAACCCTGTTTTAAATAAATAAACTGCCCCCGACACTTTATTTAAACCTTGAAATGTCCAGGATCTGTTTTTAATTTTTTTTTCCTTTGCTATGGCGGGTATCAATTGTCAGTCATCTCAATTTCGTGAATGATTCACAAAACAATAATTTAGCAGATTAAAGATAGCTTTGTCATTTTCATTTTCTGACGCGATCGGCTGACAATCTTCCTTCATCAGTTTTCTCGTCTGTGCAGCGGCTCTACTGGAAAGTAGCAAATTTATGTTGTAATGTGCCATTGATAATTAAACAAAACACTTGACTTCAATAAACAGTTACCTATCTAAGCATCAAGAATGGTAAAACATTTAACGCTGTCAGCAAAAGCTAGTGAGATTCGATCTCGCATCTCTTGAAGCTCCGTGAGGCTCGTGTTGTTGCATTGTCCACTGAGCTATCGTCGGACCGCTGTTAACATCACGTCTTATGCTCTTGGAAAGCCTCATTGATGTAGCCTAATATTTTTCTATTGCAATGTTTTGTGTTGAAATGTTTTCACATTACATTTAAATTTCAGTCTTGTGATTATATGAATTCGTTTAACTACATGTTTCACTTGAATTGATCTGCTACTACCACATTTCAATCACTCTCAATGAGGCGCGGCGGCAGATTACAAATAGAGAGAATAAACTGACACTTTTCAAAGTCTGCAATTGTAGCGCCTCTTAGCGGTCAAAGGCAGCAAATACACACGGCAATTTACAAATGGCAATTTTACCGTCGCGGGAATGGCGGCGGTAAAAGTATTATTCTGGTTGAGTACCATCTGTACCATCTCATTTTCGAGGGGGTCCTTACAATAATGACAAACAAGACAATAAAGAGTAAATATTAAAGATAATTCCAAACACATAAGTACAAAGACACACACACACACACACACACACACACACACTCCAACAATGCTCCCCGAAACTAGACCCCCACCCCCTCACCAGCCAATTATGCACAAATTATGCACAGACAAGGTATGATAAAAAAATAAAAAATCCCTCTAAAAAAAATAGAGATAGACATTTGTTCACAAGCATACTATACACCCGTAAAGTAAAAGTATACAGTAAAGTATACAATCCATATTTGTACACAAATACACACATATATACAGTACACTGAACAGTGAGTAGTGTGAGCCCTAAAACAGTTCAGAAACACGAGCAGAGTGTTTGAAAATGCGTAATTAAAGATGATTTAAAGATATAAAAAGAAGTGATCGACCTTAGTGAGGAAGGAAGGTTATTCCAATCAGATGAAGCTTTGAATTTGAATGCAGGACGACCAATTTCTTTACTGATTCTAGGTGTAACTACGTAGAAACAGTTGGTCCATGTGCCTTAGGTTGTATTGACAGCTAAAAGGGATTAAAAGGTCTTTCAGATATGACGGGAAATTAAAATGAATACATTTGAAAATAAGTGTTAACCAGTGGAGTTTCCTTCTGGACTTCGGCACAAGCCAGTTCAAGGACTCACACATTAGACAATCGTGGGTTCTATGAGGACACCTGAGCAAAAATCTACAAAGACTATTATATAAAACATTAAGAGGACGGAGATTTGTTCCAGAGGTGTTGACACACACACACACACACACACACACACACACACACACACACACACACACTGTGTTGTAACAACTAAATTTCTGCTGATAAATTACTGCTACAAAGTAAAAAAAAAAACTGACGCTCAAGCCCCAAAATTATATAGGACAGCATAACAAAAGTAATTTTAGTATTACCATTTGCTCCAATAGATAAAACCCACACTATTTATTTTCTGGGACTTTACGATTAATTTAATAATCGTTTAAAACTGTTGGTTATTTTTTCCAATAATCAATGAATTTGAATAAAAAAAACATTAATTTCCAACACTATATTAAAATACAGAACTGACAGCGCACATTTAAAATCCGAAAGTGCACAAACAAATTGCTCCTTGAACATCTCTGAGCTGTTAAAGTAATAATAAAAAAATATAAAAAACATACACATGCTTTACATCTGCCAAATATATTGGCTTTTTTAAAATACAATGCACAAAAAGATGTATATATGTTTAAAGAGACCTGAGCTGTCAGAACAATACATCATTTATAAAAAATAAAGAATATTACAAATCAACAACTTAACGAAATTTGTTTGAACGTCAAAACTTGTTCTCTACTCCAGTGGTTCTCAAACCTGTCCTGAAGGACAACACTGCATGTTTTCTTTGTCTCCCTAATCAAACACACCTGATTCAACTCATCAGCTCATTAACCCATGTGATAATGAGCTGATGAGTTGAATCAGGTGTGATTGATTAGGGAGACAAAGAAAACATGCAGTGTTGTGGGTCTTTCAGGACAGGTTTGGGAACCACTGGGTTAGAGAACCACTGCTCTACTCTACACTCACACAAACTTATTTTGTTGTTTTTTTGTCCAAGATCTTATAATCTTTAACAAAATGTTTTATATTATTTCACAAGCACATCTACACAAACGACAAATTACATGCAGTTGGATAATAATAATATAGCAATAATAATTCTTATAACAGAAGATAATGACTAATCTATCCTAATATTAATTATAAATAAAATGTAGTCGAACGCACTCTCAGACACAATCAGTCTCTCTTTCGCACTGTCGAGTACGTTCTCGGACACACTCAGTCTGTCTCGCAAGTTCGCTTCACTTTTGTTGTAGTACTTTTTTTGTGCTAAAAAAAGCACAAAATTACTGTATCTAATCTCTGCGATCTGCTGGGTTAGGCCACATGTTTTCATCAACATCACATCTGATATTATCCAAGGCGATGCACCTGGATAAAAACTCTTGGTATGTCGGATCCACCCTTGGCAATCATGAACTGTGATGTCCCTGCACCAGCATCCATGGCTTCAAGGAGGGACATCTGGTCATGTGGCTGATGGTCATAAGCCTTCCACCTCCATGCAGAAACGAACTCCTCTATGGGGTTGAGGAAAGCTGAATCGGGTGGAAGGAAGAGACTTACCAGTCTTGGGTGGACTTCAAACCATGTTGTTCTTGCTTGCGAATGATGGAAAGCCACATTGTCCCAGGTAATTACAAAGGTCCTCATGTTTTCAGGAGAACCAGGCGCTGGTGGAGATCATTGAGAAAGGCAAGGATGCGCTCTGTATTATAGGGTCCACTGGCTCACTGCATCTCTCACTGGGCCTGCTCTTCTCCCTTCTCCTCCTTTTACTGTAAAAGTGTCAATGTAATAGAACAAAAATAGCCCCTGCCTCTCTAAGCCAGACTGGAACCAGCTGTGGTTGGCCCAATTTACCCAACATAAATCAGCTCTGTGTCAATTATTCAATTGTTTGTTTGTTATCAGCTGAGATATATTGTTTTTGAACTGATCATTGCAGATGCAGAGGTTTTTATACTGTATGGTTTGGAATATTGTTTTTGATATTGTGGGATGTTGTGTGTTAACATTCGTAAAAACTACAAAAACAATCCATAATTTTGTTGGGAGGTATAACTTGTCTGTTAAGAAAATGTAAGCATTGTGGAAATGTGTTCACTGACTGCATATTGTTTGAAAACGACATGAAATGTGTGAATGGTATGGCCACAAAATACCGATGCTGTGCTAATTGTGTTTAGAGTTTTGAAAATGTGACAACTGGTTGGACAAACGCTTGTTAGCGACTGAAAAAAACTGTAATATGACTGACGTGCATCTAACGATCTACTTATTGTAAAAGTTTATTTAAAATATGACAGACTTTAAACGCTCGAGCACAGACTGAAAACTTTTACTGCGCACGCTTCAAGTATGTGGATCCACGCGCGCTTTAAACCTAGTTCACACTACAGGATTTTAAGCCCGATTTGCAAATCGTTGAGCTCGCCGACAGGTCGGGTTATTATCGCGTGCAAATCGCGGGGGATTAGCGGCCGATGAACGCTCGCCAATCTGTTAGTATGAAAGAGCCAACAACGCATCAAAGACGCTCGCAGACGCCTCGCGGACGCGTCGCCGAGCCCAGAAAAATATCTAGCATGCTAGATATCTGGAGCTGTCGCACGACTCAACCACATGTGATGCCATGAGCTATTGCCAATCAGAGCAAGGCATGGGTTGAGGTCACTGGGAAAATACCGTTTATATACTGTCTATGGGAATTTTTTTTTTTTTTTTTTCAGAGCAAATCATGCGCAAACAGTTTGCAGCACTAATTTCTGTCTGACGTCCATATTCAAACAAAGACTCGCGTGTTGTGTACTTGTGTTCTTCTTCGCTGGGTAGTGGCGCCCATAGACATCATATATATATTATATAATTTTTTTTTTTAATTTTTTTTTATTATTATCAACATGAGATACAATAATGAGAACAAATACCAGAGGAGAAAAGGAAGAAAAAGAAAATTAAAACAAACTATATAAATACATTCAACTGCAATAAAAATAATACTAAATAATATATAAAATCAAATAAGAAAAGGAGATATAGTCAAATAGAGCATGTTAGGACAAGAAAACGCGACAAAATTTAAAGGGGGATTTTGAAGAGAGCACAACAAGACAATGTTTTCCTTGCTTTGGTCTTCTCTGAAACAGAAAGCGTTCGAAGATACTGGTGAAACTCGATGAGAAAAACTTTGAATAAAGGCTTTTGATTGGAAAATTTACATTTATGAATATGAAATTTTGCTAGGAGAAGTAATAGATTTATAAAGTAAAATTCTTTCTCAAAGTTTTTCTCCGTATTAATAAAACCAAATAAAAACATATTTCCAAAATAAAGAAAAATGAGGGTACACAAAATCAGTAACATACCTGCAAAAGCTCTTCCAAAATTTTTTTGTATAGTTACAGTCCCAAAACAAGTGTACAGTAGTTTCATCTTGTTCATTACAGAATTCACATTGTATGTCAATGTCAGGTTTAAACTTTTTTAGGTAACTTTTCACTGGATAGAATCTATGAATTAATTTAAATGAGACTTCTCTGATTTTATTTACAATAAGATATTTATGTGGCAATAACCAAACTTTTCTCCAATCCATAATATTCACAAAATTGCTCCAATAGACAATTACATAAGATTTGGTTACTATATCTTTCTGAAAGAGAGCCCGAATAGACCTGTTACTAGAATATGGAACTAGACAAATCTTGCCCACCATTGTTTGAGTGGGATATATTATATAATATCTATGGTGGCGCGCGTGCTGTATTGCGTCATTTCCGGTTCGTTTTATCGCGTGTTTTCTTCGTGATAAAACGTGGTTTGTAGACAAGATAGAATCGTTGGCTGACAGAGTTGTTGTCACCTCGTGTAGTGAGTTACCTCCTGTTGCGGATCAATCACGTTGTGTCGTGTGGTGTGAACAGCTCAACAACTTGAACACTCCTGATTTCACAGAGAGCAAGTCATGTAGTGTGAACCGCACAGTTCAGCCCGACGTTTTAAAATCCTGTAGTGTGCACTTGCCTTTAAGCGTATCGCACCATAAAAAAAAAAAAAAATCACATTACATTCTATATTCCTCTGATAAACCCTGACATTTAAATAAACATCTTAAACTTACTTAATAATGCTTTCAAACTATAAGATTAACCACCTAGAAGAAGCTGTTTAAATATAGCCTACTTTTACAAAAATCAATAAGATACTACTTAAACCAATCACACATACAAACGCTTTATATACCCCTCTTAAACAAATTACTGCTAAATTAATAGCAAAACAAATCAGTAACTTCTTACGTTCTGCTTCGGGGCCATTAACTTTACCTCGGCGATCGTCTTATATTTCACCGGTGGATTCTTAATGGGAAAGCCAAGGTTGGGCACCACAGAAATGTCGGTGGAACCACGCACTGAATATCAAATTCTCCGCCATTTCGACCTAGGAAAACAGTAACCAGTAATTACATTAATTAATTAATTAATAACCAGTAACATTACATAAAAGCGTAAATATTTACATAACCGAATAGATAGGCTACTCACTGACTCTGCGTTTGATTACTTTCAATTTCACTGGACTTTTATTTTTATTCGCCTGCAAGAACGAAGTCCGTTTCTCTGCCGCAAAAACCACGACATGATGAAAGTCATCGCGGCTGGTTTGAAAAACGGCATTAAAAAAATTGTTACCACTCCTAGCTTTTTTCACAGGACTGACATTGTGAACATATCCACAAATATCGTCTTTAATTTCCTCGACCTTAACTTTTTTTTACCGGAGAAGCCATTTTTGCACGTGCTACAGCTTTACCGTTGCCTCTGCTTCTTCTTCTACATTTCTTTAGCAATCCCTAAATTTACACTTGCATTAGCGCCACCTACTGGGCTCCTGCACGATAGCACTACCTTAAATAATGAATTAATGAAAAGCTTCCCATTTTAAGGTCGGTGTTTTCCTTTTCGAGGACCTTTACACGTTTGACCAGTTCAGCTATGTTATCTTCGTTTGCGCTAACTCTCAGCTGAATCTCATTGACCTGGGGTCCGTTCTTCGTACGTCGGTAACTCACTTAGCTGGATTTGATTGTTGGCGATTTGGCATGATCTTGGATTGTTTAGTCCTTCGACGCTCATCCTGGACTTGCTGTCATAGCAACAGGTGCGCAATCTTAAACCTGCTCGCGAGCAGGCTTATTTCATGTTAACAGGATTAGATCCCGGCTTTATAAGCGGAGGTGATCCGGGAAGTCCTTTAGCGCAGCGCGATAGCGTACTTTTAGAGAGATATAGTTTTTCTCGTGACTCGTGAGTGTCATTTGTATCATTAATTTGTTGGAACAACACATTTAATGTCGGAGTCGGGCTTTAACAACAGCACAAACTGTGTGCATTTCCCTGAGATTCTTTGCGAGTGATACGGTGAACTTGGTAAAAATGTGCTGCCTGTCGTGCCATTCACAAAGTTTACCTCGCGCTCAAGCTTTTTTTAGGGGGTTTTATGGTTTTTCCAGACCCAAGGTTGTAAAGCAGATTTTTTTTTTTTTTTTTTTTGCCAATGCAGGTACATTATATTTTTTAATGAAGATCATGCAATCATGACTTAGCCAATAAGTATGATTTTACAGTAGCCTTTGTGTCAGGCTTCACTAACGTGAATGGTGCCAGAGACTGTACACACGTTCCCATCAAGGCCTCAATGAAGAGGATTTTGTGAACAGTGTAAATGTGCAGGTAAGTTACTATTACAATTCTAAATATATCAGATTAGTAATATTATTATATGAAATAAAAAAAAGGAATGGAATCAAAAAGTATGCAGTTGACTGACTAAAATGTCTTGGCGGTGTGTGACACTATACCATATCAGTCACATAGTCACATGTAGCACATTATTTGAACATGGAAACCTAAAATATAAATATCAAGCACACTGTATTGCAGTGGCGGGCCGTGCATTTCACACATAGGCCTTCAGTGATGTCCAACCTGAATTAATAACGAAAAACAGTGAAATTCCTGTTTTTATTTTGCACCGGCAGTTATAGGGTTAATGCGGTGAGTTCGGGAAAGGCCGGGTAGAGAGAAACGAGCGAGTGCGTTCGGCTTTAAAGTGTAGGCTAGTGGTTCTTGCGTTCTGATTATAAATTCAGAAAAGGAAACTCCCTTGTCTTGTCCTTCAATGGTTACAATAGTAATAATGTTTGAAAAAAGAAGTTGCTTCGATCATAAATTTACAAGAAAAATTAGGAAGAAAATATTATGCACGGACAAAAACGGGGGCAAAAAAATGCATTTTAGGCTACTCACCAAAACTACTGCCTATTTTTTTAATACAAAATCCATTCTAATTTCTTTCCTCAAAAAGACTTAAATTACTTGGATGTACAGGTTGTCTGTGCGTTTCAGTCCCAACAACCTTTTCTATTGCCATCGAGGCTATAAAGTGCTGAAAGTTGAGTCTGTCCCGTCGTATTTCTGGCATAAGTTTTAATTGGCTTTAGTGCTGCTCGACAGAAGCAGTAAACCGGGAAAACACCGCAAAACATGACGATGTGTAACGTTACAGCCGACACAAGCTCTCACACAGATTTTTGAACGATATCAATGAGATCAGCGCGACTTTTGGCTTCAAAATCAGTCCTGGCATAACGTTACATTACAGTCAGTTCTGTTTTTTACCCGGACAGATCGATAGAGATCCGTGACTCTGCGTAAGCTGAATAAAGCTGAATAAGGGATTTTTTCCGGTAGGTTTGAACCTGCTGGTGGTCGAGGAAGGAAAGAAACATTAATTTGTGGGTTGAAAAACTATTAAATCTACAGGAATATATTTTAGTTTACACAGTTCGCTACTGATGCGGTTAGCTATCTCTGACTACCAGCAATAATAGTACACGCTCTGACCATCCAATCAAAGGGCGTGAAAATGCTTACGTTATTGTAAGCCTGCTAGATGGCCCCGGTGCATTCAACTCGAAATCTGATTGGCTGATTAAATCTGACTGATTATCTGATTGGTTAAAGCAACAGTTTCATTGCCATTCATTTTAAGCTACAGGCGCCCGCACTATCGATTCTGAAGGCCTCGAGGCAGATATATTTGACCCTGGCAACACATGATGGCTAAAATATGATTGGATAAAAGCGCTAAAATAAACATACACTTCTGGAAGCAGCGCAACCAAGAGAAAAGCTATGACATTACGAGAATGGACTATTGGGAATCATGTAATACTCATTCATAAAATATATATATTAAAGTTCAAGTCAGTGATTCTGATAATGTTTAGGCCAGCAGAGAAGGCCTTGCTGGCCCTGACGGCCCACCACTGCTGTATTGCATAGGCTACACGTATTCTGAGCCTAACATAACTTTTTTTTTTCATTATGTAGGTGATTACAACATGCTTGGAGACACAGGGGCTATACCTGCAGGCAGTATTTTATGACCCCATTCCCTGACCCACAACCCGGACAATGGAGCTCTAGCCAGGACAAGGGCACAGTTTTAAATTGACCATGGGCAACTAAAGGGAAAATGTCAACACATGCCTCATGCAATAAAAAGGAAAAGTACAACCTCTGTATTACTTCTCAGACTCTTCTGTAGGCCTTTATGTATATGTGGACTCCTGTAACTCATATTGCAGTCAGAAATAATAGGTACACAAGTGTTAATCAAGTGAAGTTATGCACTTACAGATACTTTCTCCAAATGGCAGTCATTTGAGTGCGTTTCTTCACTGTCCTGTGCAATGGAAACAAATGAGCATTACAAAGTGTTGCACGTTCAGATGTAAAGTTAGAAAAAGTCCACTTACTGCTTCAGCCACTTTCTTAGGAACAGATAAAAGTGTTGGTGTATTATTTAAAACTGCATAAAAGAGGAAAACACAATTTCATTACAAAGTACACTGGAGAAATTACTGATCAATAACTCATGGCAAAATATTTTTACATTAGCCTACATTCAGTGTTCACTTTCATAAAGTAAAGCAATTCAGGCTTTAGACCAGCCATTTGGATAATAGGCCTACTTAATTTAATGCAGCAACAAATTATTGTACAGTGTACTAAGATAATTAAAAGCTCATTTACCAGTAATGAAGCTGTTGCTGCTACTGGTCCCTGCCGTGGGTCTAAGGAAGAGCTGCCCCCCACAATAGGGTCAATTCACATTCAACCCAAGGGCCCTTCTGTCGGGGAGTAAGTGGGGGTGCAGGACCACCACCTGTTTTTTATTAAAAATTGTATAGCCTTTTTCTTGGTTACAACACATGCACATCATTTAACGGTGCATTTTTAAAAGAGACCAAGAACAGTATACGTAGCTTAGTAAAGATTACCATTTTCACTTTTACTTGTTCCAATGTTCTAGTGGGTGGTGGCTCTGACATTACAATGAACAAAGTAATTATGAAATTAAATTAAAATACAAAAATGTATACTGTAACAAGTGATAGAAACATTTAACATAGTCCCCACTATTGAATTTAATTTGTTTGCTACTATTTGCCAGCCCCATCTCCTGGCTTTTACAGACTTTGATGTCTTCCCTGGCGTTTTCATTAAACATTAAAATTCCGCATAAACTTCGACTAGGCTACTAGCTTTTGCTCTGCTGCGGAGAAAAACTGTGCGTGCTCTTTGGCCACGGTGAGCAGCCAATAGCAGCGTTGCTGATCAATGTTTCTACTATCGATACATGTCCCCTTTTAAACCAGCGCATGCACGCGCATTATCTCAGATAACTCAATCCAGCTATACTAATCATAACCGGCTGGTGTGTTCGAAGAACCCAATTAGCTAGATCATGATTAGGCCGATTATATCATCTTGGATGTCTCGTTTGATCTTGGATGTTTTAAGCAACGTACGAAGAACGGACCCCTAATCTCCAAGCATATGAAGTGAGTCGTCTATTTTCTCCAGACTGGGTCGAAGTGAATCTATTTTTAGAGTCAATGTGTGAAATCATGTCGAGCTTCATTTGCTGCATCATATCAAAAATGATTTGGAGAGTAATTGGTTCACCCATTGTGAAGCCTGCAGCGTTTCCACTCGCACAAAAAGTAGAGTGGAAATCACAGCTAGAGGCTGTTTTAGTATTTCTTTCTTGATTCACCACATATATATCATTGGCAAATGGCACCAGATACTTTTTGAAGTGGAAATATAAATCTTAACATCCTTAGTAGACAAAATAGTTGAGCCAGCAGACTAGAGCTAGCAGCACTCACTCACTACTCGGCAGCCATCTTGGAGTGAGTTACCATACGCAGGTATGTTACACTTATTTTAAATGTTAGTTTCACGAGACAGTGATTTCTTAAATTGAAATGTGTATTATATTTTAACAGTGACACGGGGGCCAGGAGGTGTTGCAGCAGGCTTTGTGGGTGCTGTTAGGCTGTATGCGATCCATTGCCGGTCCCGTGAATTAGTATTGGCTACAGCTGGTAGTCATTGTTTGAACTGAGTGCGTCGGAACGGAGTGTTATCCTCCGCCAGCTGTCTTCGACCCCTCCTCTGCCTTTTATTGGGACGACGCATCGACTGTTGATCATACCTTTGCTCTAATCACTTTACAATTCCATTCCAGCGGACGAGGGTCTCCGTGACGACCGGAACGATAGCACGCTTACAGCCTGTGGCGACGCCGCTAAATTTAGTCTTTTCCAGAATTGATATGGAGATTTGAGTATGGTGGCGATAAGCTGCTGGGTTTTGTCACTACTATTGTCTCATTATGAATATTATGTGTCTGTGAATTTCGTTTGTGTGCAAATGTGTTTTGAGTATGCTGTTGTATTGTAAATTGAGAATACATTTTAATAGGAAGGCGCTGGGCTGACAGAGTTAACCAGTATCTGCCCCTGAACGATTGCATCATTGTGACGAACTGACTCCTTCTGGTAGCATGTGATAAGTGTTAATTGGCAGACCATTATGTGGAATGTTTATTTGTGTGTTTGTATCTTATATTGTTTCTTTCTCTTTCACTCAGAATTGGGGTCCAGTATTAGTCAGAGTCCTGTGTGTGGGGTGGTGGTTCGGCTAGCGGTCTGCAGTGTTCACAGCGGGTGAATTTGGTGTTGTGTGGTGAGAGCACAGGTAGTTGCTGTGTTTATTGGATAGGCAAGATGAATTCCCCAATTCTGGAGTAGTAAAGTGTGTGTGTGTGTGTGTGTGTGTGTGTGTGTGTGTGTGTCTGTCTGTGTAACATGCTCCAAGATTGATGCATCCTTATTTTTAATGGATATATATTAAAAGATACCAGTTTTGTATTTTATTGTATGTATTGAGGAATAAAATCTGTGAAACGTTTATCCTGGTCTGTTATCCGACTCTGCGAATCTGTGTGCCTATTGTTTATGTATCTGTGGGTCCCCGGCCAATTTCCGGGTGGCGTAGTCGGAACAGTATAACCATAATCGGCACTGTAGTTAGTTTCTGATACTAGAATGCCACATTAATTTAGCAATTAATGAAAATACTCAAAGATATAATGAAATTGTGTGCTTACAAGAAACTGCTCACATGTGTCGGCAGTCTTGCAACACCACCAAAAATGGTTGACTATGTCCTTAAAGGGATACTCCACTTTTTGTGGAAATAGGCTCATTTTACAACTCCCCCAGAGTTAAACAGTTGAGTTTTACCGTTTTCGAATCCATTCAGCCGAACTCCGAGTCTGACTGTACCACTTTTAGCATAGCTTAGCATAGATCATTGATTCTGATGAGTCCAGTAGCATTTCTTTCAAAATGACCAATGAGTTTCAATATTTTTCCTATTTAAAACTTGACTCTTCTGTAGTTAACCCTCTGGGGACCAAGGTGTTTTTGGGGTCCTTGCAATGTTCTGACATGCCCTGACATTTGCTTTTTTTCAGTTGCTTATAAACATATTATTGGCAAAGGTGTAATTATACTCTATTTATCACAAACAGGGCTACCATAATATGTGAGCAACATGCATGTACATGTTTGTATTTTTGAGAGAATAATGTTTATGCATGGTTATTCAAAAAACAAAAAATTAAAGTGTCTGAAATTACGCCACAAAACACATAGTACATATGTTTTAACAATACTTTTGAGTAATGGATGTTGCTTGCACAGGGAGCGTGCCTTGTAGCATGGAGACATTTGTGAGAGACGATTTAGATGACATTTACTTTGGTGCTGATCCCGAACCGTATTTATTTGGAAACCCTAATTTGCAGCCTAAAAACTACACAAACTTAGTCCCGGTCATGTTGGAAGTTACCGAGCTGGGGACTATTTTGTGTATACTGAGTAGAATTATTATGTATAAATACACACACATTCATGTATATATTTAATAAATAATTGCATCTATATATCTGTATATACATATTTTATATATAAATATAACCAATTTTTCTTAAATATATACATGATTGTGTGTTTTTATATATATATAAATAATTATACACAGTACACACACATATATTATGGAAACACAAACTTTTATGCGATTAATCATGATTAATCTTTTGACAGCCTAAAAATAATACATATAATTAGGAAGTACTATTTACACACTGTTCATTGGGTCATTGAAAACATTTTCCTCCAAGTCATCCTCAACAATGCTCATGTCATGGAAGCAGCAAAAAAACATATTACAAATATTTGTGAAAATTTGGAAATAAGCAATACACGGCTAAACCTTATGATGTGTACATGTTACCTTTGTTCAAGGCCCTGGATTTCAGTGGCCAGAGTTGTGTATATCCCACATATGATCATTCAACAGTAGATATAGACCAAATCGTCGCTGTCGGGCGGAAACCTCGTATGTCCAAATTTAGTCAATTTCTGATCTTTTCACAAATCGATGCAATTGGTCAGTCCCCACGTGGGTCTGTTATTTTTACAAATGTTTAACCAATCTAAAGTGTTAAAAATAGCTTGAGAGCAAATCTCGTAACTCCATTGGACACTTCAACTGTCTGAGAAGCCTCGTAACTCCACCTCTTCTTCACTCCGCGGGAGGGAGCTTCGCGGCATTTTGTTTCTTCAAGATTGAAAGAAACGAGCAACACTTCATCGAGCAACACATCCTGAGGTAAATGTTCTCAAAACACTGGTTATTCATGATTCAGTTATATGAATTTGAATAAATATATATAACAGTTTTATCTCGATCTTGAAGTAATGGTAGTGCTACTAAGCCTAATGTAGCTTATCGTTTTTGAGGATGCTAGATTTGTCTAGGTTTTCTAGGTTTAGGTCTAGCATTGGACTGTAACGTTAACGTTAGCTATCTTGTTGATTGAAATCTTCCATGTTTTTGTTTCTGACGAGGATAATGAATTTAAAGCACAAAAATATCCTGCCGTTGACTTAGTTAGCCTGGTTTTGTTGTCATGTTTGGTGAGATAGCTAACGTGATTTCTGTGGGGCTTAAAGAAAAAAATCTCGACCCCCACTAGTTCTGGCTCTCGTCTGAGGAACATCAAAATAACGATAATTTAATGTACTACGTCAGGATTGTAGCTTTCAATGTCAAGGCATGCCATCATGTTCAACAAGTAGCTGCCTTTGCCGTCATATTCTTCACTTTAAGCAAGCTATCTGCTGCACTGCAAAAAATGCTTTTCTTCTATTTTTGTCTTGTTTCCAGTCCAAATATCTAAAAATTATTAAATCAAGATGCATTACTAGATGAGTAAAATACTATAAGATATTATGTCCTGTTTTCCGGGGGAATGAATCAAAATTAATAACCTTGGAATAGCTGTGTTTGTGTTTGGCATCTTGAATTAATCATTTTTGATTTGGTATTTGGACTGGAAACAAGACAAAATACTAAGTAAGAAAAGCATTTTTTGCAATGTGGCTTCTTGCTTCGTTTTCATACGTAAACATGCTGTATAACTTAGGGAAAGTTGATCATTTGACTTTGTACATTTGACCTTTATTCATTTTATGTTTTGCAGCAACCATGTCTGTATCAGAGGAACTATGCAAGATGGTCAATGTGCCATATGATCAGGCAAGGGCCCTAATAGAGAGTGAGAGCTCTGATGGAGAGAGTGTAGAGAGAGAGGAAGAGATGGAGGACACAGTGATACATGCTGGTATAGTTATTTTCTATAATAATCATGAGAGATAATCATGATTTTACATACCAAAATGGATGAGTTTCATGCAAATGGATTTCACAACAATAGACATTTGTTAAAAAAAATGATTCACACTAATTGTATCATGTGTTTGAAAAGATTTATCTGGTGGTCTGGAGGTAGAGGAGGCCTCACTGCTGGCTCCAGAGCAGGTGCAGTTTGACACGGGTAGGTTAGATACTTTTCTACAATTTCTCATTAAATTAGTTAAGATTCTTCTACTATAGCCCTCACTGTTGACAGTTTATAAAGATGCAACTCACTCATGCACGTTTGGTTTGTGTGTGTATTTTAATGTTTTCCATGGTGGAAATGAAGATGCAGCAGAGAATTCGTGCTCAAATGCTGAGGAAGACGCACCTCCAAGGAAAAGACTGAGAGCTGAAAACACCTGGAAGAAAGTCATCAACAAGAAAAGAAGAATGGTTGGGAAGTCATACGTTGGAAAACAGAAGCAGAAGGAAATAATGAGGGAGCCACGGGCTATAGGGCCTAGATGTTCATCAGCAGCATGTGCCAAGTCAGCTAAACATCACTGCAGTGCAATCGGCGAGCCCCAGAGGAATAAAATTTTCAATGACTTTTGGCAACATATGACCTAGGAGGAGAAGAGGGTTTATGTGCATGGTCTAATTGATGTGGTCCCCGTGCAAAGGAGAAGGGGGGACTGAAAATTCACGAAGATCAAATTCCCTGTGTTTTTTTTTACGGGTCAGCGGGCAGAGAAGACGTGTCTGCAAAAGTATGTTTTTGTCTACCCTAGGAATAGGCGAGTGGTCTGCCCTTAACTGGGCAAAGGAGGGACACATGCAAGCAGACACAGAGGGACAGACACAGAGGGACAAACACACAGCAACGCACGTCGTTCAGTGGCTGGCCATGAATTAATTCACAGCTTTTTGCAGGATCTCCCAAAGGTGCCCTCACACTACTGCAGATCCACAACATCCAAACAGTATCTGGAACCTGTGTTTCAGTCGATGGCTGATCTGTATGCAGTGTATTGTCGCGCTGCAGCAGAGAAGAATGTGACACCTTTGTCAAGGCAAGTGTTCACAGATGAGTTCAAGTCATTTTTACATGATATTTATTATTCTATGTGTAATTATGATTTTTTTTGGAGCATTAATATTCTTTGTATGATCATTAAAACCTATTTAAAATGTAAAAAATCATATTTTTTGGTTAAATTGAACTGAGTTTGAAGAGTGTGGGAACGGCAGTTTTTTTTCTTCTTTGTTTACAAACATCGTCTGGGTTAAGAGGCTCACAGACTGCAGCAGTTTGTTGGGTGTGTGGAGACTGAAGAGAGAGGTTGGGTGGATTTATTTATTTAAAGGGCACCTATTATGGAATTTTGAAATTTACCTTTCATGTAGTGTGTAACATAGATCTAAGTGAACAAAAACATCCTGCAAAGTTTGAAATATGAAAGTGCACCGTATATAAAGTTATTGTCTTTCAAAAGTGAGAGTCGACTCTGAGTCATTTTTATGAATCGTTAGAAAACCAAAGCTTTTTCTCTGACTAGATGACGTCAACTTGTCAAGTTATTTGAATACGATACGCCCACTTATTGCGCTACAAGGCCAGGGAAACCTTCATGGCGACGAGACGCTGTGTTCTGAAGTGCGGCTCAAAAGCAAACTTTTTTCATCTGCCCAAGGAGGAGCATTTGAAGACTAAGTGGCTACAATTCACTATACCACAGAAGTATAGTCCGAGCCTTGTGCTTTGTTCGCGTCATTTTGAAGACGATTGCTTTTTAAATGCAATTTTAAATCGCGAGCTGGCTGATATTGAAGGAAGGTTCAGTTCCAAGTGTATTTGCATCAGCTTTCTCCTCCGTATCACTGTAAGTGTTATTAATAATTTTTGCTTTTATATTTTATGTAGCATGCTTAATTACTTTGTTTGTTGTGTAAGCACCGTTTAGCTTCTAGGTCTTCAATGACAATTGTATTGAGATATGTGAAGTGTTTGTCGTTGTTTTCGGAGTTGTCTAAAGAATAGAGTAATACCTCGTAGTAACGTAACTGCATTTTTTTTTTGTGTAAAAACGTTATGTTTATGCATCGGGCTAACGCAAACAAAGACTGATTGTGCTTTTACAATATGAACTCTGGGCTATGCTCGCTAACATAACATTAAATTCTTTATCTTATTTTTCGTTTTTTACTACAAACTATAAAGCAGTGGACTATAATCATTATTATAATACAATTTAATTGATAAAAGCATCATTGTACTCCGTGTTAAAAATAAGTATTATCTCTGTAAACACTGCTGGGTCATCTGACCAATCAACGCAGATTAGCGTCGCGCAAAGGAGGGGTTTGAAAAACGAGTCGTTGAACGAATCATTTGGGAGTCGGTGAGCAAATCAGGTAAAAATAAATGCATATTATACGAAAACAAAAGTGTTTTTTGTCATTGCATGCATGTAAAACTGTTGTTGGGGACTCCCACAACAACATTAGGAACATTTTAAATGTCATAATAGGTGCCCTTTAAAATTGGAAAAATCAGAGTGAATAGAGAAATGGCAGTGCTTTATGAAACTGGAAAAGTGAACACAGACAATATTTTGTCTGCTGTGTCACGTTTTCCAGGAATGGAGGATTTTTTATATGATGAGGAGGTAAAAATCCCCATTCACTGCAGCAGTGCTGACTGTGAGAGTGTGTTGTTCAGCTACAATATTGATGGGGTGGTCGTTCAGCTGAAGGAGTTGTGTGGGGTGGTGGGACGGGTTCACTATGTGTTCCTCCCCAAGTTCCATGCACATATGATGAAAGGTCTTTACCACCCAAAAAAGGACCAGTGCAACATTTGTTGTGCTTTCAAGACCGGCAACTTACCTGATGATGAGTGGCAGCACCACCTCCTTCAAAAAGAAGAGGCCCGCGCCGAAAAGTTGTCTGACAAAAGCAAGGCCAGCAACAACATCATGGTTGTATGTATGGACTTACAAGCCCTCCTTTTGTGCCCAAAGCTAAAAGCCTCTGCCTTGTATTACAAAACAAAGCTTGCAGTTCACAATTTTACTGTGTACAACATGCTGACACACAGTGCCACATGTTATGTCTGGCATGAAGGTGAGGGATCCTTGTCTGCCAGTGAGTTTGTTTCATGCATTGTCGACTACCTCTCTGCACAGACTGGGCCTGACACATTTATTCTGTGGAGTGACGGCTGCGGGTATCAGAACCGGAATGCAGTTCTAAGCAATGCACTTCTTCTTTTCTCCATGGAGAAAAACAAAGTCGTCATTCAGAAGTACCTTGAGAAGGGGCATACTCAAATGGAATGCGACTCCGTTCACAGCGTCATCGAGAGGCGTCTGAGGGACCAGGATGTGTATCTCCCAGCGGAGTATGTTAACCTGATGAAGAGGGCCCATGTGAAGCCTCATCCATATGAAGTCAAGTATCAGTATTAGTATTAACACGGTCAATATGATGGCAATGTAACACACACAGAGCCTCACATACACATGCACACAGACAACGGCTCAGCCTACTCACAAACACAACCCAGCTGACAGACTTTTGTTATAAGAACATTCTCCAAATATTCAGTGTTGGTTCTGGGAACATGGAAAATCTTCTTCTGTGTATTCAATGAAATGCCAGCGGTTTGCTTGCAATTGGCAAAGGTGCGAAATAAACCTAAAATTCTCGGGACAGCAGCATGTGTCCAAATTTTAATCTTAACGTTCTATTTCATCAGATACGATCTGTAAACAGGGCTTTAAGTGTAAAATGCCGAACTTACTTAAGTAAATAAAGCCTGCTCAAATTTTACCCTGTTGTCTGTTTGGTTTCTGGTCTGCTCCTCAGTGGTACTGGGTAAAGGGAGGGTGTAGACCGAGTCGACCCCCCGACCAGTGGTGGAAAGAGTACTAACAAATTGTACTCAAGTAAGAGTAAATAAGTAGTTAACTTAAAAACTACTCAAGTAACTACGTTACAAAGTACTTTAGAATTATTTTTCTATTTTTACCCAACATGGGGAGATGCTAGCGATATGGAGCGTTCAGTTTCATTCATACTGGAAGCCCAGTACTAATCAACATTGTATCATAGAATTTAAGAAAATAATATATTCTCACTCTGTGTTAAGAAGCAACATGAAACCACAGAAGTCATTTCAAACACGATTGACATGTATTTTGATTTTGGAGCAAAACATGATATTAAACTCATAAAATGTAGTGTTTGACGGTATGCTAAACAAACATAATAGCTTTCCCTGTTGTCAAGAGCAATTGTTTTATTACTAATTTTGAAAAGTAAGTCCAGGTAAGATAATTTGAATGTTTTAATTTAAATCATTTTATAATTGAAAGCAAAGAAGGTTAAGTGAGAGGTCAAAAAAGTGCCAGTAAAAAAAAATTAAGTGAAGTATGGTTAACAATAATTTTTTTATTTTTTTCATTCTACCGAAAATGTGCTGGGAGCCCACTGTTGCTATAGTAACGAACTACACTTTTACATGCATCTGATTGACAGAAATAATAAATGCGATCTTATTTCACTGTTGTCGAGTTTTTATCAACTTTGTACAAAGTTTGCTTCGTATATTTAGTTTAACTGTATTGGTAAAGAGGGCGAGCTTTACCATTAAATTAAACTGTGTGCATTTAAGACACTTACATTGTTTTTCCTCCGTCCACGCAATAACTGCGTCCATGTTATGAGCCGAGTTTTTTACTTCAACTGCTCAATGCTCTGGTATTATCAATGGGATGACCCATTTCAGGAGTTGCCATAATTAAAATTTAAAATCAGAATATGAGCATAGCTCAGTTACATTCACTCAAATATTGAAACGTTAGCGCCAGTGATTGAATGTCAAAGCGCGGTTTGAACGCCCCGCCCTCCAGCCGAACTGGAAGTTTTGACTGGTTTTGCACCCGAGTCAGACCTGTCAGTTATTGGCTGAACTGCTTCAGTTCTGTCAGTTATTGGCTGAACGCAGGGCTCCACCGCAGTGTCTGTCAATGTCAGCTCACCCTGTTGCTCCGTCGGCAGACTCGGCACCTTTGTCAGAGTACTTTGTACTTTTGGTGAAAAATAAATGTAGCGAAGTTGAATACTTTATTTTTATTCTACTCAAGTAAGAGTAAAAGCACCACAATTTAATTATACTCAAGAAAGTAGAAAAAAAAAAAATCTACTCAAGTACTGTAACGAAAGTATTTGTAATTAGCTACTTTTCACCTCTGCCCCCGACCTGTGACACAGATTTACCCTCCGTTGGCTCTTGTTCTAAACAATATCTGTGGTCGTTCATATTCGCAAAATTCTGCTGCATCTTTTTCTAGTGCTTCTCAATCAAGTTAGTGACGAAACGCGCTCTGTAGCGCTGTTTGTTCGCTTTCGGCTACGGTAGAAACATGACGTCACAATATGTCGACCTTCATAGAAGGGTGTGCCCGCGGTTATGTAGATATAAATGACTCATTCTAAGGTAATACAAACATAACGGTTCATTAAGTAAGGTCTTTATACACCACTGAAAACATAGTTATGGATCTTGTATTGCATTTCTGTCAATAGATCGTCATTACACACTTACCAGTATGACAGGTACAAAAGGCTTACGACTGTGGGAAGGAGCGTCGACTAGACGACAGGCAAGTACTCCAAGTATGGTTGGCTTTCTCCCAGTACAACAGGTACAGAAGGCTTACGGCTGTGAAGGGGGGCGTCTACTGGACAGCAGGCAAGGACTCCAGGTACGGATGGCTCTCACCAGTATGACAGGTACAGAAGGCTTACGGCTGTGGAAGGGCGTCGACTGGACAGCAGGTAAGTACTCCAGGTACGGTTGGCGCTTCCCCGTATAACAGGCGCAGACGAATTCGGAGGGACGGCGGAAACGTTGACGGGGGTGGCAGATGGGCAAGTCCAGGCAGTCGTCCAGCTCCTAAAGTCGGGCGGGCTTAGAATTCACAGCTACTTAATTACTTCTTCGGAAAACTCCAGACTGTAACACAAGGCAGGACTGATGGGCATGTGACAGAACTCTGTACATTAGGCATGCAGCAACTTCACTTCAAACACACACGGTGGGACACAGCATTTCCACACGTCACTCTCACCCACTCCGTGAAATTAAGGCCACGGCCCTCCTCCTTTTGTATGTCTTGAAAGCGTGGGGACCGATGAAGCTCCCGAGGGGAAATCCCGCCGAAGGAAAACTGGCTAGAGGAGAAAGTTCACTGCCTCGCTCTGAACAATGGGGACTGTAAGAAGAGAGAATTTGGCGTCAATGATCACATGTCACAACAACTGTCTTCACATTCAGGCGTCTGGACTCCTCTTCTATTCCAACTCTTCTCATATACAATATATTGGGGTGTAAGTCAACATTCAAATACAGCCAGTGAAAGGTTGGTACTTATCTTCACCCAGGTGGGTAGACTCAATGCTACGTTGTATATGTATCGCCCTCTACCTCTCTGTTCTTCGCCACCCAGTTCCTCGTAGCAGGCCCCTTTCCACAGAGTGGTCTCGCCAGCCGATTCGACCCACAGAAAATCTCCCAGCCCACCTCGACAGGAACAAGACAATGCGCAGCCACGACCCAACACGAGAGAGAACGAACCTCCTTCTCTTCTCCCCGCTCTGCTTTTATCTGTCTCTGAAGGTTACGTGTCCCAATCATCAAACAGCCGCTTAATCCGCCGCACCTGCTGTCACTTTGCCAACAGCGGCTGCTGTTACCATGGTAGCGACGCACCCGAGGCTGGCTTGGTGTTCGGTTAAAGTCGCTCCGGGTGGGAACGTCCCTCCGCAAACTTTTTAGTTCCGCCTCTACTTCGTCACCTTGTGACACTCGTCTCAACAGAAAACACTCCTGTGAGAGAAGCCTAGTAGAGCGAGCCTTTAACATGCTGAAAACAAGCTGGTGCTCTATTTTCTTCATGGCCAGAGGTGAGCCAGGACTTGTGCCTGAGGTTGTTGCTTGCTGCGCTGTGCTTCACAATCTGAGGCAATAAGGGCCGGTGGAGGGATGGAGGGTCTCATCCATGGCACCATTTCCAGGATTCAGCTCTGGGCTCCTCATCCTCAGTGATAATGATATACCAGTCTGCAGAAACTTCAGAATCCTACAAAATGCACAAAACATAATAAAAAACAGACATGTTAACAGCACAATGTCATTTGATTTATGTATTACAAGTAACAAAATTATCTTACTTTTTATTTCAGGTTTTCCTTTTATGAGCTCAATAAACTTTTACATGTTGAGATTGATGCTTAGGCTATGTGTTAACTCACTTTTTATCCAACATAAATGTTCCTCAATTTATCAACAGTACCAATGGACAAATAAAATAGATGTGGCCAAGTAGTATAAAGATACATGGTTTCTATTTTGTGTTAAAAATGTTCGTGGCCCCTTTAAGAAATCTCTCTCTTCTCGCGATATGATTCACTAGTGTTGGATGCGTGCGCGCGACCAGAGAAGCCATTTCAGAGTACAGAAGAGCTTCATGTTGTTGTGCGTGCATCGATCTGATTTACTGGTTTAAACTATCGTCTTTCTGGATTTATTTGGAGCACATGTGTGACGAGTGAACCTCGTGGTGATTGGTAAAGGATTGGCCACTGCCGTATTCCAGTTTGTTATTGTATTTCAATTAGATTTAACACATTTTTGGTTTGGAGAAATATATTTAAATCTGACCTGCTGCAGTGCATTACGCCGTATTTCAGTTTGGATTAATGTTAAGTATTCTGTGGATTTGTGCATTGATCCACTGGTTAAGCTTGAGGTTTTTCGTGACATTATGTCATCTTCAAATTTATTGTAAACTGTTTTCAAAACTTCTGTTTTTTTTGTTTAATTAGTGAAATCTGATTGTGAAAATCTAAATTGTGAAATCTTGTCAAACAAGGCAAACCTTTGACTTAATTAGACTGTTATCTGTCTAATTGTGCTCCCATTGACCGCTGTCATTTATTTTAAACAGCAGTCAGAATAAAACCCCGATTTAAAACACATAGCTTGCTTCCGGTGTGTATTTCTTCCATTACACCCGGTTACATAGATAACGTATGTTTAGTTACTTTATCATATAATATAAAGCAGTGTTGACAACAGTAAATTCTCCTAGACAATAGGACACATACCAGTACATCACTCACTCAGATGTCTATTTCATGTTGTGATGTGCTCATCATCTGCGATACTTATCGACGATTTTCCTGTCAGATGTTAATAGACATTTAAAATAAGCATCTTTAAGATGTATATGGTTTATGTAAATCCAATTTAGAGACGTAACGTTACATGTGCTTACTAGAGCTCCCCTGTCATAATAATAAAACGTGTAAAACCGCAAAATCACAACTATACTATACTGTCTAACATCTTTACACCTTCAACAGTCTATAGTAGTTCAACACATGCGATTTTAACACAAGGGACCGTGTTTACTCACATTTGAAAGCACCCGCGTCGATGATCTCCGCAATGTTTGATAAATGATGTTTTATAAACAAAGTTCGGGAGGAGCACGTTCAAATAATTGATCCAATTATCACATCATTCCAACCAGCTGTCAACAATCAGTAATCAACATTTCTATCCAATCAGCATGAGTGGAGACCTATATACTCATTTGACTCACCAACGTTCCTCGACAGTTTTTCAGCATCCCTCCACCACCCCGTCTCCTCACACTCGCCTGGTTACTTCCTAAACCAGCAATACGGGGGGAGTACTCTGGGTTCGGGCCGAATACCGAGCCCGGAGCCCCATCCTCGGACAGCACGCCAAATATGCATACCATTTATTCCATCTGACTTATTTGTAAGTGTGAACTCGTGAATGACGTATCCTCTCACGTGGCCTCCTGGGATAGAAGAGTATCCATCCACGAGCTCTTCAGAATCTGGGCAGAAGCAGTAAGCCATCCGGGAACTTCTCGCCTACTCTTTTATGAGTACTGAGGTTTCGGACATACTACCCCTTTCACGTACTGTTTTCTCCTACTATATAGTAGGAAAGTAGGCATATTCGAACGCACTATAAGTATACGCACGTCCGAATCTCGCGAGAATTAGTACGTCACCCAGGTAATTCTCGCCTACTCTTTTATGGATACTAAGGATTCGGACATACTATTCGCACGCCTACTGCTTTTTCCCTACTATATAGTAGGGGAATACGCGGTTTCGGACGCAGCCATAGAATTCGAAAAACAGTATGCGAAAAGTCCCCGGATGGCCTACTACTTCCGGCGCTTGTGACAGGGCGCATGAAAGAACGAGCTGAGAGAGAGAGAGTCCCGGTGTTACAATATATTCGGTTCCTGATATATATTGTTCCAGTGGGTGGGGCTATGATGAATATTCATGAGATCATAACGCGGGCGGAGCGACCAATACTACAGGCGAGTGGAACAGAAATTATTAGCGAGCGCCTCAGAACGCGTTTTGCTCTAACTACTCCTATAACTGGTCACATTTTGTAAATAATTAATCGGTTTTGTAGCATGTGTTTACCTGAACTATTACAGAACAGGGGCCCGTTCTTCGTACGTCGCTTATTACATCCGAGATCAAATGACACATCCAATATGATATCATTGTGCTAATCATGATCCGGCAAATTGGGTTCTTCAAAAACACCTGTTGTTTATGATTAGTATCGCTGGATTGAGTTATCCGAGATAAATGCGCGTTCATGCGCTGGTTTAAAAGGGGATATGTATTGATAGTAGAAACATTGATCAGCAACGCTGCTATTGGCTGCTCACCGCGGCCAAAGAGAGCTACACTTTTTAGTTGCAGTATATATTTTTGTATTTTAATAATTTAATTATTACTTTGTTAATTTTTAATGTCAGAGCCACCGTCCAATAGAACATGGGAACAAGTAAAAGTGAAGTACAAGAATATTCTACAAAATAGTCGTCTTTACTAGGTACTTATACTAGTCTCTTTTAAAAAGCACTGTTAAATTATGTGTTTGTCTGTTTATAACAACGACCAAGAAAAAGGCTGAGCAAAAAAAAAAAAAAAAAAAAACAGGAGGTGGTCCTGCACACCTTGGGTTGAATGTGAACAGACCCATTGTGAAGGGCATTCCGGGTTTAGCTCTTCCTTAGACCCACAGCCAGGGACCAGTAGCAGCAACAGATGTGTGTCCTTACTCAACTGTCAAATAATTTGTTGCTGCATTAAATTAGGAAACACATATAATCCAAATGGCTGGTACAGTTGTTTAAACTGTTACATCTTGAGTAGCAATGGATGCTTTGACTTGTACAGCTAAACTTATGGCAATGAAAAAATATTTTGCCATGAGTTATTGATCACATTTTTTCCCAGTGTAGTTCATTAATGACATTCTTTTGTGCAGTTTTACATAATACACCAACACTTTCATTTCGTTCATCTGGATGATTTCGTTCACTGTTTAAACAATCACTGTGTAAAAATCCTGGATCAGGTGGCCCCTGTCAAATCAAACCTGTCTGCTCGGAAAAAATCGTGGCCTTGGATAAATGAAGAGATTTTAAATCTTAAGAGACTATGTCGAAAGACTGAACGCTTGTGGAAATCCACTAGCCTTGAGGTGCACAGGCTTTATCTCAGGGATCTTGTGTTGTCCTATAATGTGACGGTTGAAAAAGCCAGATCTGAATATATTCGTCAACTGGTAACATTAAATAAAAAAAATCCTAAAGTCCTGTTTGACACGATCAATACACTTGTTTGTCCTGCTGCCCCAGATATCCCTGTTTTTTGTGAAGCTGACAGCAACGCCTTTTTGGGATTTTTCACCAACAAAATCAAAATGATTAAAGATAAAATCCCGTCCCATTCGTGGGGTACCGCTGCTGTCGTTGAACCAGTCTCCAACATGTGGTCCACTTTTAGGACTGTGACGGTTGCTGATATTTCTAAATTGGTGACCAGGATGAAGCCATCTTCCTGTTCATCGGATGTCATTCCGTTTAGGCTTTTCCAAAAAGTGTTTTTCCAGATGCTTTCAAGCATGCTATAGTGGAGCCACTACTGAAAAAGGCTGGTTTGGACCCGTCGGATTTTAATAGTTTTAGGCCTATTTCTAAGCTCCCGCTTTTATCTAAGATCATTGAGAAGGTAGTCTGCGAGCAGTTGACATTTTTCCTGGACAAAAATAATATCCATGAGCCATTTCAGTCCGGTTTTCGTAAACAACACTCTACCAAAACGGCTTTACTGAAAGTGACAAATGACATTATGATGTCTGCTGATTCTGGAAAACACACTGTTCTAGTTCTTTTAGATCTGTCCTCGGCCTTTGACACTGTTGACCACCAGATTTTGCTGACAAGATTGAGGGATCAAGTAGGGATGTCAGGGTCAGTTCTAAAGTGGTTCTCCTCATATTTATCTGGGCGTAGCTTCAGTGTTACAGCTAACCAAATAAGGTCGGAGTCTGCGGATTTGCTTTGTGGAGTGCCTCAAGGCTCTGTTTTGGGCCCTGTTTTATTTTTGTTGTATTTGATCCCCCTGGGAAAGATCATACAAAAGTTCCGCAATGTTTCTTTTCACCTATTTGCGGATGATATCCAACTATACTGCAGCTTTAAGCCAACAGAGATCTGTAAGTTACACTCCTTGCTGCTTTGTCTTGTGGAAATGAAAGAATGGCTAAGTGTTAACTCTCTGCAGCTAAATGCAGACAAAACAGAAACACTGATTATTGCCCCTGAGGATGCAATCCCTGGGATTAAAAAATACCTGGGTGATTTAGGCCAGTCTGCTAAGTCAAGTCTTAGAAATTTGGGAGTCATCCTGGACAAAGACTTGTCATTAGTGCAGCACTGCAAGCAGCTGACGAGAAACTGCTTCTTTCAATTAAGGAAAATCTCAAAAATTAGAAACATGGTCTCACAAAATGATTTGGAGCTTATCATTCACGCTTTTGTGTCTTCTCTTTTAGACTATTGTTATAGTTTATTTTCATGCCTAAACCAGAAGGAGCTCTCTCGACTGCAATTAGTACAAAACTCTGCAGCTAGAATTCTGACACGTACTAATAGGAGGTCTCATATATCCCCTATCCTAAAAGAACTTCATTGGCTACCAGTGTCTCATAGGATAAATTTTGGTTTTAGTTTTTAGAGCTTTGCATGGTCAGGCTCCCTCTTATATTAGTGATTTGATTCAGCGCTATACCCCTGTGCGTGCTCTGAGGTCTGTGGATCAGAATCTGCTGACGGTTCCGCGCACTCGCTATCGTACTAGAGGTGACCGATCCTTTCAGGCTGTTGCTTCTAGTTTGTGGAATGACCTCCCTTCATCTATGCGCTCTATTGACTCTGTTGATGCCTTCAAATGCAGACTAAAGACTCATCTATTTGTACAGGCTTTTAATTAGCTGCTTGTGGGTTGATATGATCATGTTCTGTTTATGCTTTTATTTTGTATATTTTTATGATATAAATGTTTTTATTGTGAAGCACTATGTGGCCTTATACCTGTGAAAGGTGCTATATAAATAAAGCTTACTTTAATCTGTTCCCCAGAAAGTGGTGAAACGTGCAGTAACTTTTTACATCAAAAGGGAAGCAACACTTTGTAATAGCCATTTGTTTCCATTGCACAGGACAGTGAAGAAACCCTCTCAGATCACTGTCCTTTGGAGGAAGTGCCTGTATGTGCATAAATAATTTATACTAATTTATACTGTGCCTATTATTTCTGACTGCGATGTGAGTTGCACACATCTACAGAAGAGTCTGCACAAAGAAGTGATACAGAGGTGGGCAATGTAGTACTTTTCCTTTTTATTTGTTGCATGAGGCATGTTGATAGTTTTTCAACAGAAAATGTAGTATTTTGATCATCCGCGAAAGCAGCTGTACGGGTCCGGTGGACAGCGGAGATGGAAGAACAGATGGTGGAGATGTGGCAACAGTATGAGTGCCTATTTAATGTCTCCTCAAAAGAGTACCACAACCGGAACGACAAAGAGAAGAGCTGGGAGAGATCGCTTCAGTTTTGAACATACCGGGTAAGTGTAAAAAGTTGCTAGCGCACTAGCTAGCAAATGTAAACATTAGATCTCGGGCAATGATCATCTGCTACATTCAGGTCTAACAAAAGATGGATTGCACATAGTTTGTTTGAATAATATTACTAATATTTTATTACATTAGTTCAGCTGGATTTAGAGAGGAAACACAGTGTATGTCAGTGTCAGTGTATATTTTCAGTGGAGGAGGTGAAAACAAGAGCAACAACATTACGGACACAATACACCAAGCTGCTCAAACCCAAACCAAGTGGGAGTGGGGAGAAAGGGCTCACTCATAAGCAGGCTTGGCTGTTGAGGAATTTGGAGTTCCTCAAAAAACATGTTTCCCAACGCCCCAGTGAGACCAGTGTAAGCAGAGCAGTATTACGGACAGGCATATTGTGTGCTTAAAGGTGCTGTATGGAGTTTTCAGCGGCATCTAGCGGTGATGTTTCAGATTGCAACCAATACGTTTTACAAGCGAGTGCTCGTGCGCGTGCTTTCTTTCGTTTTTTATTATTATGTAGAGTTTGTGTTGGAGTCTGTGTTGTGCTAGTCGTTTCCTAGTATTAGCAGACTCCATGTCATAAAGTTGCAGTGTCGTCGCTGTTGAGTGCAAAGTCAGTAGACGAGACGAGACTCTCGGGAGCGCGCATGCAGGTCTCAGTCACGTCACTGGATTTCACTGCAAATCCGACTCGGAGACTTCACATAGAAATAGGAATACTTGCTTTCAGAGGTAATAGCAAAACCCGCCAAGTGGATCATTTTATTGTGAGATTACAACCCCTTCACACACAGGTAATAAAAAATGGATTCATTTTAGTAGAAAAACATTTCAGGATTTTTCTCCACTTGCTATTGAAGTCCATTGTGTGGAGAAAAAGATCCTGAAATGTTTTTCCTCAAAAAACTTAATTTCTTTTCCACTGAAGAAAGAAAGACATGAACATCTTGGAAGGCATTGGGTTGAGTAAATTATCCGAAAATTTTCATTTTGGGGTGAACTAATCCTTTAAATACTTGCACTGACAAAAAAATTGTTTTTCAGCTTGATCAATCTGTCAAAGACTTGATTGACGGGCAGGACATGGATGACCCCACCAGCGATGAGGACATTATAAATACATCTGAGGCACCAGGTAAAATAACAATTGTAGATGTAAAGACTAATGAAATGCTGAAAAAGTGATGACCGATTAGTTATGTCATTCAGGGTGCCAAGTGTCCTATTTTCAAGTTTGCACAAAACAGATCAAGCAGTAACATTTTCCTAACTGGTGTATCCAAAATGGTCAATGTTTATGATAATGTCTTTATTCAAATTATTAGGGGCCAAGCACTGAAGGTGCGGGCACCTATTGTATCTGTTCCCGTTCTTATTCTTCTTTTTCTTTTTCTTTTTCTTTTTCTTCCGACTGGGCGTCTATGGCAGCCTATAGAACCGTTTGCGGGAAACTTATGAAAATTGGCACAGTGATAGAGGACAGCCTGAACTATCACCATAGCAAATTTGGAGTCTCCAACTCATTCCCTCTAGCGCCACCAGCTGTCCAAAGTTTCACTCATGTTTATGCTAATAACTTTTGAACCATAAGGGCTAGAAACAAAATTCTTTTTTCCTCTGATTCCTGAGCTCATGGCAATTCGATTGCACCCTATGACGTCATTTTCCGTCATAATAGTTTTCCCGCCATTTTGAATTTTCCGAAAAACCTACTTTTTCAAACTCCTCCTAGGCCGTTGCTCCGAATTTCACGAAAAATGAACCAGATCATCTCCAGACCTTGACGACCAAAAGTTATGGAATTCAAGTTGATTCGAATTACCGTTCTCGAATACCGCGCAAATAAATTTTACGTAGCGCTTGCAAAAACAGACGTAAGGCCGTATCTCCACAACGCTTTATCGGATTCAGACCAAATTTGGTACATGTCATCACAAGCATGACCTGAGGCTACATGCTGCGTTTCGGCACAGCGCCACCTACTGGTCCGGAGATATGAAGAATTTATGTTTTTGCTTATAACTTCTGAACGGTTTGTCCAAAAATCACAAAAGTGGTCTCGTTAGATTCAGGGCGTCATACTGAGTCGACTGATATCCAATTTTCCCATATCGGCCATTTTGGCTGTCGGCCATTTTGAATTATGTGCTAAAATGCTGTATTTTATGAACGCATGAACGTATCGTTACGAAACTCAGTATGGGTCATCAGTACAAGGCCCTAAAGGTACTCAAATATTTATGAGACAGCGCCACCTTTTGGTCAAAAGTTATAATGAAATTTCCAAAAATGCTAATAACTTTTGAATAAATTTGCCTATAGTAATGACACTGGTCTCAATAGATTCCTTGGGTTATGCTGAAAACATAGATACCAATTTTGCCATAGTCAGCCAAACTTCCTGTCCGCCATCTTTATTTTCTTTTTAAACCTACTTTTTCGAACTCCTCCTAGACCGAACGTCCGATTTTCACCAAAATCGGATCGTGTCATCTCCAGACCGTGCCGAGTAAAAGTTATGGATTTCGTGTCGATACACGAAACCGTTTTCGTATACCGCAGTGGCAAAGTTGAGGCATGATGCCAAAATGACTATTCAGGCTTTATATCTGCAATGCCTTGACATATTGACACCAAACTTTGTATGTGTCATTGTCACTTCACTCTGACCACATCACATCAGTTTCGTAATTGCGCCACCTATTGGTCGTAAGTGATAATCATATTGTTAGTTATTGTATGTGATTTTCAACCATTTTGCCAAAATTCATCTTTAAATGTCTTTAATTGCTCCTTTCTGCAGTTTGTCTCACACTTTCAGCCATGTAGGCATATCTCGTCGTCTGCTTTTGCGCTTGGCCCCGTAATGGCTGCTTGCAGCTATATTTTATTTTATTAATTATTCTTTACATATTATTATTCTTTTACATGTTATGGAGGTATTTAATCATTTATAACTATTCTACTATATGCTCTGATATTATTTCTAAATGCAACATCTTTGGATTATATTCTGTGCTGTAATAACAATGTGATTTCTCTTACTTAAATTTTTATCTCATAAACCACAGCACCACATCCCTCTACACAAAAAAGGAGGGAAGAACTCACCACCTCTTTTCCCACTCCCAAATCGGGATCGAAACGTCGCAAAGGGGATGCAGATTCTGTTGAGCGACAGAAACTTAATTTGTTACAGCAAGTTACTTCAGTTCTTGCCACTCCAGATCCTTACAGTTCCTTTGGACATCAAGTTGCTGTGGAACTTAAATTAATAAAAAAATCTAAGCATACAGACTAGGGCAAAGAAAAAAATTATGAATGTTTTGTTTGAGGCCCAGGAGGCTGACCAATCCACTCCATCCTCATCCTCACACATTCCACCAGCTACACACTCGCCTCTTGCACCTACACAAATGCTCTCCTCAACCCCTTTACACACAGCCACAACATCAACACTACCATCAGCTCCTGCCTCCTCAGGGTCCCAAACTATTTCAGGATGTTAGAAGATTTGGATGAGTAGTTGCAGATAAAATATGCATTACGATATACACAAAGTTCATCACACATGCACAAAACTTCATTAAAGGGATATCCACACAGTATTAATTTTTGGGTGAACTATCCCTTTAACACTTTAACACTTCATATGACTATGGCATTTGAAGTTACTGTAGGAGATGTGTAGTTCAAAAGTGAAAGCTTTTGACAGTTTTATTTTCGAGTTGGCAGTTTAATACTTTTGTATGTTGAAAATAATTGAATAAAGAACTGAAATGTAATCATTAACACTGTCTTTATTTTAATAATAGCAAATAGATATGCTGTGAGTTTTTAAAATATAATTTGTTTTTAAAAACAATATTTTATACAATACAAAATTACAATATTTTAAATTTCATAAATATATGGCAGCAGAATTAAATAAAGCATTTTACAGCAGAACAAACAAATACCACAAAAATATAAATGTAATCTTCTAACTGTACATTGCTGTGCTACACCTAGCTAATGCTTATGTTTATCAATTCTCTAAACTTAGTCTTCTTGCCATGGCACCTGGCCAGCAGGTGACGTAAAATAATCCTTCAGGACATCACGTTGCTGCTTAGCAGTGAGGGTGGGGTTTCGTGCCCTTCCAGCTTGAACATTCTGCATGGCCCCCAGGCCATCTCTCTCCTCCATGCTCCTTCGTTGACTCTGTGGTCTGCATCCTCCCAGTCTGCTAGTGCTGGTGGCATGTAGGCCTCAGAACGGCGCTCACAAAGGAAGTTGTGGAGGCATGCTGAAGTCAGGGTGATCTTTGTAACACTGTCTGGGTAAAGGAGGATTGTGGAGCGGAAAACTCGAAACCTATTGGCGAGAATGCCAAAGGCATTTTCTACGACTCTGCGTGCCTGTGAGAGATGGTAGTTGTAGACTCTTTGGTTGTGGTCCAGCTGCCTGAAAGGGTAGGGCTTCATCAGATCTGTTCTTAGTGGGTAAGCCTCATCCCCCACAAACATATAGGGCAGCAAAACATCTGACCTAGGAAGCTCTTCTGGAGGAGGAACATTTAGGAGCCCCTTGTCCAGCGCTTTCCTCAGGTCAGAATTGGCAAAGAGCCCAGCATCTGAGACCCTGCCCTGAGTGCCAACACTGATATAAATAAACTTATAATTTGCATCAACAGCTGCCATCATAAGAACAGAAAATCTGTTCTTATAATTGTGCCACGTGCTCCCACTGTGGGCTGGGGGCTGAATGTAGATGTGCTTGCCATCAAGGGCACCCAGGCAATGTGGAAATTGCCATTTTTCAACAAAGTTCTTGGCAATTGCTCGCCATTCGTCCTCTGATTTTGGTGTCTGCAAAAATAAGAGCAGAATGATAGATTTATTTACAAGGTGAGAGATTTCTCCTCACCTGATTTAATAGATTAACTATTGAATCTCAACCCCACCTGTACTGAATTTCTAAATTCGATAAAGTTACAACTTATGCCAACCACATCTATACATTCTGTTCTGTTTGTGTTTTCTCCTCTTTCAGTTTGTCATTTTCAAACTATGTTGGTTGTCTGCATATTTGTAAATACTGTATGTCATAATGTTTGTTATTGTGATACTAATAATACAAATATTACGGAATTCTAACCTTTAGAAAATCATCTTTCAAGACCTGATGTAGTGCCGCACATGTGTCCTTCACTATATCAGATACAGTAGTGGCCCCAATTCGGTAATGGAAACTCAATGATTTGTAGGTTTCACCTTCAACAGAAACTAAGGTGAAACTTCAAAATTAAAATATAGCTCATTCATTTCATAAATAATTTCGCTAGTTGAAAATATCACAGGTTTAAAATGGAAAATGTAAGTAGACTATGTCAAAGCCATTTGTATGTTTTTCTGTTTCCCTGTTTTGTCAGTAATTTAATCTCACTCCATGACAACACCATTTGAGATATCCAATATCCAAGCACAATTTAGCATCCTCAATGTTTATTGACATCATGTTGACTGAGTTTGGTGGCCAATGCAGTTCAACGCAGACTATAAATGATAAGTCTGTTTGTTTTAAATACAAACCTGTTGCCAAGAATCTGAGGGTCAAGGAGAGCCTCTCCCTGGCCATAATTGCCCGCCTCATCTTGGTGTCCTGCCTGGTGATCAGTGGTTCTACTCTCCATAGCAGGATTTCAAATTCATCTGATGTCACCCGCAGCAGCTCTTTGAAGCCTGATCTGTCCTCCAACTATCCAGGAAAAAAAAAATCACATTTTTAATAAGTATATATATAGTCAAGCCTGAAATTATTCATACCCCTGGCAAATTCTGACTTAAAGTTACTTTTATTCAACCAGCAAGTTTTTTCTTGATTAGAAATGACACAGGTGTCTCCCAGAAGATAAGACGATGTACAAGAGGCATCATTGCGGAAAAAAATATTACTCATCTTTTATTTACATTTGAACAAAAAGGGGCATGTCCAAAATTATTCATACCCTTTGCAAACTGTCACAGTCTATGGGAAAATCTAAAGATCTATACCATTCCAAATAGTCAAAACTGTTCTAAAGCATCCTAATTACCCTGATTCATGGGGAACAGCTGTTTTAATCAACTCAACAGGTAAAAAATAGGAGCTCTTGGCTGTTGGTTTGTGGACAGTCATGGTTAAGACAAAGGAGCTCACAGAGGACCTGCGGCTGCGCATTGTGGCTGCTCACAAGTCAGGAAAGGGCTATAAGACCATATCTAAATGTTTTGAAGTTCCAGTGACTACAGTGCAAAGTATTATTAAAAAATACAAGACGTTCCACACTATGAAAAATCTTAGAGGACGTGGTCGGCCAAAAGTGACACCTGTGCTGGCCAGGAGGATAGTGAGAGAGGTAAAAAAGAATCCAAGGATCACCACCAAGGCCATCCTGGTGAATCTGGGCTCTGCTGGTGGCAACATCTCAAGGTTGACAGTCCAACGGACACTGCACACCGCTGGGTTCAACAGACGCAGACCAAGGAGGACACCACTTCTCCAGATAAGGCACACAAAAGCCTGTTTGGCCTTGGCAAATGCTCATCTGGACAAAGAAGAAGACTTCTGGTCTTCTGTTTTATGGTCAGATGAAACAAAAATTTAATTGTTTGGCCACAATGATGTAGCCTTCGTTTGGCGTAAAAAAGGAGAAGCCTTCAACCTAAGAACACCATCCCCACTGTCAAACATGGTGGTGGGAACCTAATGTTTTGGGGTTGTTTTTCAGCCAGTGGACCAGGGAACCTAATCACAGTAAACGGCACCATGAAAAAGGAGCAATACATCAAAATTCTCAACAACGTCAGGCAGTCTGCAGAGAAACTTGGCCTTGGGGACCAGTGGACATTTCAGCACGACAACGACCCAAAACACACAGCAAAAGTGGTAAAGAAATGGTTAGCCGACAAAAACATTAACGTTATGCAGTGGCCCAGCCACAGTCCTGACTTAAATCCCATTGAGAATCTGTGGAGGGAGCTAAAGATCAGGGTGATGGCAAGGAGACCCTCCAACCTGAAAGAGTTGGAGCTCATCGCTAAAGATGAATGGGCAAAAATACCAGTGGAGACATGCAAAAAGCTGGTCAGCAATTATAGCAAGCATTTGATTGCTGTAATCGCCAATAAAGGCTTTTCTATTGATTATTGAGACGGGTATGAATAATTTTGGACATGCCACTTTTTGTTCAAATGTAAATAAAAGATGAGTAATAATTTTTTCCAGAATGATGCCTCTTGTACATCATCTTATTATCTTCTGGGAGACGCCTGTGTAATTTCTAATCAAGAAAAAACTTGCTGGCTGAATAAAAGAGACTGTCCTCCTCCAAAAAACGACCGTAAAGGTCGTTTGTGCAAGCAGCTTATTACGACCTATACTTACGTTTTAAAGTTAAACTCCCTCTAGCGCTCCTTTTAATAACGACGGTGTCGTTTGTCATGAAATGGCGTTTGACCGTCGTTACCAATCAAAATACTATTTGTTTTATCATTGTATTTACTCGAGATTACTTAATACAGAAAACTGAGATGTGTAATTAAAATTTATTTCTATTTTTAATGTATTGATGTGCTTTTTTTTCTTCTTCAAAAAGCCGTATTGGAAAGTAAAGAACCACATCAAAATAATTAAACTCTTATCAAATATTTTTTTTTTAAATAACTTAAAATAAACCTTTTGTAACAAAGTAAAATAAAAAACGCTGAAAATGTTTTAAAAGTGTCACAGGTCGAGGTGGGCCAAGCCAGACTGCACCCACCCCTGGACCAGGATCACCCTGAGGAGCGCGTCAAAGGAGGAGGCAGGAGACAGAAATAAAAGAATGACAACTTTATTTAATGTCTAAAAGCAATTTGAAAATCCTATCTAAAATCCTCTTCCTTCCTCTTCCTTCCTCTTCCCAAGGATCCAAGGCAACGCCGTGGTAAGTTTATGGACAGGTAGGTATCACAGGTGAGTAGACGGTCGGAGCTCACTTCCTTCTGGCGCTGGTGCCAGACTCACAGTGGTGAGTAACGAACAGGTGGGTATCCCAGGTGAGTAGACGGTCGGAGTTCACTTCCTTCTGGCGCTGGTGCCAGACTCCCAGTGGTGAGTAACGAACAGGTGGGTATCCCAGGTGAGTAGACGGTCGGAGCTCACTTCCTTCTGGCGCTGGTGCCAGACTCACAGTGGTGAGTAACGAACAGGTGGATTGCAGAGCTACAACAGACTCAAGTCACAAGCTGAGCGGGGCTTTCGCTGGGGCAGACAGCATAACACTTCAAGCAGAGGTAAACCGTTCTCACGTGTGTTGCAGGGACAGAGTCACGAGCTGAGCGGGCCTTCACTGGAACAGACGGAATCACCACTTCAAATAGAGGTGAACAGCTCTCACATGGGTGGCAGGAGACAGGGTCACAAGCTGAGCAGGGCTTTCACTGGAACAGACAGAATCAACACTGCAAATAGAGGTGAACAGCTCTCACATGGGTGACAGGAGACAGAGTCACGAGCTGAGCGGGCCTTCACTGGAACAGACGGAATCACCACTTCAAATAGAGGTGAACAGCTCTCACATGGGTGGCAGGAGACAGGGTCACAAGCTGAGCAGGGCTTCCACTGGGACAGACAGCATAAAACTTCAAATAGAGATGAACAGCTCTCACATGGGTGGCAGGAGACAGCGTCACAAGCGGAGCAGGGCTTTCACTGGGACAGACAGCATAAAACTTCAAGCAGAGGTAAACAGTTCTCACGTGTGCTGCCGGGGGCAGAGTCACAAGCTGAGCGGGGCTTTCACTGGAACAGACAGCATAAAAACTTCAAGCAGAGGTAAACAGTTCTCACGTGTGCTGCCGGGGGCAGAGTCACAAGCTGAGCGGGGCTTTCACTGGAACAGACAGCATACAACTTCAAGCAGAGGTAAACAGTTCTCACGTGTGCTGCCGGGGGCAGAGTCACAAGCTGAGCGGGGCTTTCACTGGAACAGACAGCATACAACTTCAAGCAGAGGTAAACAGTTCTCATGTGTGGTGTGCACACGGGGGCTTTTCCTTCTGACATCCAACAGGTGACTACAATCGATCTCACTAGGCTCTTATGATGAACGGTAGACCAGCATGACACATGGGGAGTGCACGGCGATAAAATACAAATCTTCCACACACACACGACAGTCCAACTCCAAACATGCAACGTGATGGGAAACGTCAATTCCAGCACTACAAATCCACTCTTCAAAGTGCAAAATAAGGCCAACACTCACCCAGAGGTCTCGATCTGAAGAGCCGATGATAGTCAGAGTTGGGACAGATGTGGTGAATAATTTCCTCACCACTACAAGCGGGCTTCACTTCGCTGTTTTCAATGGTCAAGGGAGAGGCTAGAGATCGACAAGGAATCAGTATATTTCACTCAGTGCGATGTATACAACGTGATCCAAGCACTCCAAATCAGTATCCAATTTAGTGTAGAAAACATGCGTTTATGAGATTCAATTTGTCAATCACTCATCTCACTCTTTTCCAATCCAGGCGAACGAATTCCACTCTTCAAAACCGCCCTCGGATCCCACAAGCGACACTCCTCTTCTTTCACGATGATCCTTCAGCTGCAACACTCCACAAACGTTTCCCAATGGGAGAGAACCACACCAGATCGACGGGGGAAGACAAAGAAAACAACAAGCCCACACGGAGAGAGAACACTCCAGATCAACGGAGGAGAAAAACAACACACCAGCCTTCTCTTCCACTTGTGTTTTATTCTCTCAAAATGCTGGCGTGGCTTCAATCAGGCACTCAGAGTGAAGTCCCCACACCTGTTGTCAATCTGCCGTTTAGTTGTCATGACAACAGACACACACACCGGCCTGGGGACAGTGTTACACTGAAAGTGCCCTGGCGGGAACACTTTTCTTTGTAGAATAGTTCCGGGGATTATTTGTCACCCCGTGACAAAAGCACTACAGATGATAAAACCATGATATATATAGTTTATCATCTGTGCTTTAAAAAAAATTCAGCGTTTTTATATATATTTTTTTCAGGTCAGCTAATGTTTTTAACAATATCACCTTTAACCACGTTCTTGTGGCGTTGAATAAAAATAAAAATAATAAATCGATGAACCAAGAAGAAGAAGAAGAAAAAGAAGAAGAAGAAGAAGAAGGCGCGGCGGCGGCCAGGTTTTTTCCTGACAGTCGTAGTAGTAGGTAAGGTGTGTATTTTAAGCATGTTTAAGTGTGTTAGTTTTTTCGCAATTCATGTGGAACTAAATAAGTACATTTTGACGTCTGGGTTACAATTCAGTTGCGATTGCCATTTTACTCATTAAGAAAGTAACTGTTACGTTCCTTGCTACCTAACTTACTATCTAGCTAGCTTCATCGCTAGCATTGCTAGCTTTCATGCAAAATCCTTGGTTCTGTAACTATCGAAACAGGATTATTTATGGGGCCTTTCCTAAATTATCCTTTTAATTTATTAATTAAAATAAATTCAGTCTGTAGCACAACATAGTTCAAATGGATGGCAAATAGTAATTCGCCTAAATTATTCTAACGAGACCAAGACTTGCATATAAACAACATTGTCTGACTAATCAGATCCTCTGTCATGAACTGCAATTTCTGTCATATTGCCACAAATAATTTCAGCCTAATGTATCCCAAACTGTAAATGTTTTCTCTTTAGAGAAAAAGGTAGTTTCCGCATTATACAAATAGTATCAGGTCAGAGGTCACAACTACAGCTATCCAAATTATTAAAATTCAGGGTATCAATTAATCTAGGTACATAACATTTTAAAGAATTTAAAAATATAAAAAATGCAGTAATGGCAAAATCGTTTGAAGGAATCCAGTTCATTGTTATTGCCTATTTTATTGCCACAAGTCAAGTCACCTTTATTTATATAGTGCTTTTTACAATACAGATTGTTTCAAATCAGCTTGAAAAAAAACTGCAACATTAATTTAGTTAATTCATATAGCCGCTCTGGAGAAAACAGTGATGTCATCATCCAGCTCAGTTCAGTTCTCATATAATGGTGGTGTCAATGCAGGCAGATTAGTAATATTGTTGAATATTAAGTGTATTTTGCACTTCACATGCAAAATAAATAATACCCACTAGTGCAGTGGTTCCCAAACCTGTCCTGACGCACCCCCAACACTGCACATTTTCTTTGTCTCCCTAATCAAACACACCTGATTCAACTCATCAGCTCATTATCACATGGGTTAATGAGCTGATGAGTTGAATCGGGTGTGTTTGATTAGGGAGACAAAGAAAATGTGCAGTGTTGGGGGTGCTTCAGGACAGGTTTGGGAACGCTTCAGGACAGGTTTGGGAACCACTGCACTAGTGCATTATATGTATAGGCACACACAGGTTGACAAGGACCAGTCAGTGCCCACTCTTACAGAGTCCTGGTTGTTTTGACTAATCAATCTCATCTGTTTGTTTTCAGGTTTTTGTACCCATCCTTTATCACTGAAATATTTTACAAATCAATCGGTTCTTTTAAGAGCCAGTTTCTTTTTCCTCCTCTCTCTCTTTCTCTATTTCTCTTTCCGGTTTTGTATTTCTTTGTGCTTTTACTTTAACCTTCAATTATTTCTATTAAAAAACATCTACAAATGGCATCAGAGTCATTAAAACAATTTAATGAATGGCTGGAAGCGGCAAAAACCATGGCTGATAAGTTGGAAACCCAAAAAGTAAAGTTTTTCATACATTTTCTTTAGCATGGTATTTACCTAAATTTAAAAGAAAATGCCTCTGCAAATGCTTCTTCCAAATATATCATTTAGTTTTTTCTTTTAGACTAAAAAGAAAAGGAAAAAAAAGGGAACTGAAGTCTCCAATGTTTCCTGGAGGAAGAGAGACCAGCATGGGAACATCCTACCACAACGTGTTCGGAAGAATCGATCTGGTCAGTAAAATACACATGCATACTGTTGTTCACAAGTGTCTAAGCTTTTGGTCAGCAGTAATGTTTTCTATATCATTACATTTTGTGTTTACAGTTAAACCTGCCAGCACTAGGGAGCTCTCAGAGGTTGAGGAGGTGCAAATTATTGACATTCCGCAAGAGGTCCCTAGTCTTGGTAAGCATATTGAATTGAAAGCCTAAATAATTTCAGCTTTTATATTTAAATTTAAAATGTCACATATAGGCAACTGTCAAAAGTATGTAATTTCCATCATGCATATGAAGTGACAAAGCCATATAAGAAATTTCTAATTTGCTTTATTAAAATGCGTTATCGCAACTGGCTTTTTCCTTATTATGATGATGATGATGATTTATTATTATTATTTTTATTATTATTAATTTAGATCAACATCTTCAGAGGCTAAAAAACCTGCTAACTTCTGTCACTGTTTCTGCATCAGTGGAAGTAGAAGAGACACCCACCATGTCTGCATGGACCAGAAGACAGGTCATCTCTGAAAAAAAATTCAGGGCTGCAATGCCAGAGATCTTAAATTGCATGTTGGCTGCAGAGAAAGTAACCCAGCATTGCTGTCAACAATGCAAAACTGTTGATGCTGTTGTCCGGTGCCTAGACTGTGTTCCCTCAGGAAATCATTTTTTCTGTTCAACATGTGACACTGAGATCCACAGAAAAAATGTTTTCCATAATAGGGAAGCTATGTTTGATGTTTTTTTAAAACCCATTCCTCCAACATCCTTCGTGGTGGTTGATGAAAGTGGCCAATATCAACTCAGTGAACAAGGTATGTTCAGATAATGTAGTAGGTGCCCTCTGCAGTTTCCTTTAACTTAATTTTTTAAACTTTTTTTACTGAGTAAATGTGTAGACATAACTGATATTACTTTCTGAAATTTGATTTACTGCAGTGTGTATGCTTCCAATTCCTCCACCGATGCAAATCTGTTCCTGTGGTCCAAACCATGACTTAAAAATTATCCCAGGAAAGCAGACTGTATTGGTGACCATCAACGGTATTGTTTTGTCACTTCCTTCTACCTTTTTATATCCGACCAGATGAAGTCAAGCATAATAATGGCTTACTATATTCTTTTGTCCTGTGCTGTACAAATACTGGTCAAATAGTAAACACATGTTTGTTTTAAGGTCCATACAACCTGTGTCTGCCGTGTATAAGCTGTCCACTTTGTTCTTCCAAATGGACTCCTGGGATTAGTGACTTGCTTGAATATAGATACTGGCCAGCAACCACCAGCTGCCAAATGCTGTTCAAGTTTGATCTCTTCACATCATTTGAGCAGATGAAATTAGCTAGCCCAGCTTTATCCCAACAAGCATTTCTCAGAATGCTTGAACATCGATCTCTTTGCACTGGTCGGGTTAGAGCTGTTTTCATTTCCAAAGTGTTGAAAAATTCCAGACTTCAAAATAATTTATTAACCAAAATAATACCATCCTTCTTTCCAGATGGGTAGTATTTGTGGTGATACCTTCCACAGAGTCTTTCGGGAGTTTGCCTTCTGCAATTTTAAGAAAGAAGATCTGTGCCTGAGTGAGCCCTTTAAATGCCCAGCATGCACACCAGATATGCTGGCTATATCTGCAGACGGTAATCGAAAACATTACCGGTTCAAGAAGTCCAAAGGGTAAGTGGAATCTTTTTTTTTTTACAATTTAGATATAGAGTGGTGCTGTGGTCTTTTTGTGTAGCCCTGCAATAGAGTGGCAGATATGTCCATGCTGCATGTCACCTCTCACCCAGTGCATGATGGGATAGGCTCTAGACCCCCCCCCCCATGCCATTACCCTCTAAAGGAAAAGCAAGTATAGCTATTGGTTGGATGGACTGATAGTTATTTATAGAGAAACTATGCTTCACCTTATTGCTGTAAAAAGTAACCAAAATTTTGTGGCATCTAAACATATTTCTTCGACACAAAAATGTTGGCTCTAGTCATTATATAATTATACTTTTATTTGAAATTCATGGAAAGTAACAATGTGTCAAATGTGTGATTGCTTCACATTCAAACGTAAATGCTTTTACAATTTAAAAAGTGTTTGAAAGATATAGCACTGTTTTAAACAAGCTTGTGATATTACAGTTCTATGACAACAATCTGGTAAATTGTTCACAAACTTTGTCTCCCTTCTGTAGCTTGAAGACATGAACAACAATAAAGATGTTATTTATTTTTGTACTTTAAACAGTATGTTTTTTTACTTCTTACACAAGTTAATGCCAAATTACAGCATTCATTTCCACAGGACAAATCTAAGCTGATACTCTAAACACAGTGTTTCAGATCAAATGTAATTCATAGACTAAACTGTGTGGCACATTTATGGTTACCGGTATTTGCCATATTAATGTATGTGAATGCAATGTTTAATCATGATTATGTTATTGTTTTGGCGATTAATTCCTCTTATTTAACAGGACAGACGAACCATCTCTTTTTGATGGACTGTTTATTGCACAAGATGCCAAAGTATCTGCCTTTGTTGACCAAATAAGAAGCCAGATGTTTAGTGTAAGGATTTCTTCAACTCTATAACCCTTTTATTTTATTTTATTTTTTACTTGTCCTGGGATTACATGTAACATATTGTTTCTACTTTCAGAGGACAGGTCATGATGTTTGCGGACCGGCAACCTTTACAGCAGGCAGAGAAACATCACAGAAGTCCAGGGCCAAGGTGGATGAAGAGGGCCTTGAAATCGCTATGTGCAGACATGGAATCTTGCTGCAAGGCTTGAATCACTACCGTGGTGAAATATATGCCTACCCAATGTTCCTGCAGAAGGAGCTGGCACAAGCTGCAAATGCAACATTCTTTTGTATGGACATTGCTTGCAGGTAGATAGCCATTGCCAAATGATAACTGAAGTTTTTACTGCTGTTTTACCTTTATTAATATATGCCATGCATGGGAATAACACCATGACTAGCTAAAAATCACACATTTTATATATTACGGAATTAGAAGATTAATATGGCTACCATGTTATCAGTATTGATACCACAAATAACCATACATATGACTACATACTGTAGTGTTCTTTGATTGGTTACAGGAATTGTACAAGTCACATAGGTCCTGGTTTGTCTCCTTTACCAGTGTTGCAAATTTTCCCATTACAGGTACTGGCCTTATTTGGAAAAGATGGCAGAGAAGTTTTCTGAGCTCCGACCACTTACCATGATGAAGCCTTTCCTATCTGTAATGCATGCCAAGGCTCACACGGGCAAATGTGAGGTACAGTGTGCGAATTAAGTTTACGTTTTAACGCATCAGAAAAATTTAGCTTGATTTTTATTTCTGTAAATATGCACATTTCAGAAAAATTAGTGCACATTAGTGAAATACTTTAATGCAGTGGTTTTCAAACCTGTCCTGGAGGACCCCAGCACTGCATTGTGTTCAGTATGTCTCCCTTATCTGACACACCCAATTCAGGTCTTGCAGTCTCTACTAATGAGCTGAGTTAAATCAAGTGTGTCATATAAGTGAGATATACAAAATGTGTAGTGCTGGGGGTCCTCAAGGACAAGTTTAAAACCACTTATTTAGTGTGTGTAGATCTAGACACGCACACGCACAAAACGCTTATTAACTTTTAAAACATAGTTAACATTACTATCAGTGATCATACTGTACTGGTCATTCTGGATTAACAGCAGGGCTGTTTGTAGGATATGCTTCCTAAACCCTTCCAAAAGTTCCAACTGCACAATTGCAGTTGTGAAGGCTTTTCTTTCATTATTATCCTACCTCAGAACATTTTATATTTTCACATATTAAACATCAAAATTTGCTCATGGCACCAAATTCAATTGAGGATACACAAACCAGATTTGAATGATAAAGGTCTTGATCTTCTTTGGAGCAGGTAAGGTGGGGCGGTAGAAGCCAGGATGGGGCAGGAAATACTGTTGGTGAAGAGGTGGAACAGGTCAATAGCTTCCTTTCAAGGGCAGCTCTTACTACAAAGTACATGACCAAGTCAGGTTGGTTGAAAAAAGGGTTAACCCTTGTGTTGTACACACAATGGTAGGATTGTACAATTGATTTGTTCTTATCGGTTTTTTTTTATCTTATATTTGTTTTTTATAGGCAGAGGAGATATGATAACTGTGCTTGCCATGGGATGGAACCATAGGAAGGTGCAGAGTCTCCACAAGACACTGGCGAAAAGATGTGTCAAAGTAAGAAGCCTACACTGCACGTTAACCCACCGGGTCTGAGGTGTTTTCTGTGCCCTGGAGACACTATAATCAAGAAAGTGGTTCATCCATTGCACTCCGGCTATGCTGATCCCTGCAAATTCCCCAAATGTATAATCTTGACTGCATAACTGTGATCGTGCTCTCCCTGCATTTTTTTCGGGGGCATTTATGGTTAATTTTGCAGTGATGCTATATTTTCTGTCCTTTTTTTTATTTTTTTAAATAGACTACACAGAGAGCAGAAATGGAAGCAGCCAGTCTTGAGAGTCTCAAACTGGAGTTAAACATCTCTATGGAGGATGCAGATCGGTGGGTGTGTGATGTCAAGCAATGGGCAGCCACTGGTATGTCATCTAGTCGCTGGTGTATAAATTGGTACTTTATTTCCATATATTTGTCTATGTTTTTGCAGTGATACTGTTTTCTGTAATGGTCCACTTTGCTTATTTCTGGTTTTCAAGAGAGACACAGTACTCACAGTAGCCAGGAAGAGCTCCAGACAGAAATCGATGAGATTATTTATTCCATCCGAAGAAAGAAGCATGATCTGTATCGACAAAATGGTATTTGCTACTACATCACTCAACTTGCATTTTTTTTGTTGTTTTTTTTTTCCTAATAATCTTTTTTTAACCTTACAGACAGCAACCAAACAAGGCAACGCAAACGGAGAAGACTTGGTGAGCTCAAAAAGACACTTAGAGAGAAGATAGTGCTGTACAACACCATTCCTGGCTGTGAAGAGGAAATTGACACCGAAGCAGCATGCCGTCTCTCTGATGATTTTATTCTGCCCTGGGAAGCACAAGGAGATGGTAAGTAATGTGTTGTATTTTTTTGCTTTTTTAAATTCACAAAATTCAGTTGATTTGTTAATAATAATAACAGTCAGCAATTTAACACTGCCACCCAGTAAAAAAGGTGCAAAATACAGTAAAGACTAACACATTATATATTCTGTTGTTATCTGAAATATAGTCTGTAACGTTCCCATATGAAGACATAGTGATAATCTGATAGTTATTGTTACTCCTGTAACACATTCTATACTAGTAGTGGTCATCACTTTTTTGCAATAACCAAACACATTTAGGATGAAAGCCATATCTATCCTGAAATGGCAAAATCCAACCCAAGCATGAAATAAATCTGCCTACAAATTAGACATCCTACATCATTCAATATGTCTTGAATAAAAAAAAAACACGTATCTTAATACTGGGATGAGCATTTCTTTAACTTCCTGTTATATTGTAGTGTGATGTTTCAGTTGTTGTCAATTAGGTGTATTTGCTGCATTATTATATGCATACTTAAGGGATGATACAGTTAGGATATTGTCTATATTACTACCCTTATACATTTTATAAAGTTATTCATCAATATTATTCTCAAGGTGCTTAAAATGCCTAATGAAGATGTAAAGCTGAATATGTTGTGTTAGAGTTTTTAAAAATTTTCCCCTCCACTTTTATTTTAAAAAATAGTGTTGAGTCTCCGCTTGAAGAGGCGACTGTTTGACCAAGTCATGCTGGTCAGGCGCATGGAGGAGGAGAAGATCATAATTGTAAAGGAGATGACTCAGCATTATCAACATCTAAAAAAAAAATTGGACAAACTGGACCGTCTCCTTCGGGAGACTAAAGAGGACATCAAGATCCATAGTATGTACGATAAATATGTTTTTTATTTAATGTTAAAATATGTTGATGCCACTAACCAGGATGTTGTAGTTTACTGTAAATATTGCTTCAAATCTAAAATTTTAAATCACAATTCTTGTTAGCTGTTATTTTTTTGTTTGTTTTGTGTTTTTCTGAAATGCTGCCTATTTATCAATGTAAATTTTCTTCACTTTTTACTTTAGATCCGCCTAGAGAGCTGACCGAAGAGGGACACAGGGGGCTGTACTGCTGTATCTTACACAAGCGGTACATTCTGCAGCAAAAACTTGCCGCAGTCACCAGCACCTATGGCAGTGTCAACACAGACCTGTCCTTCTTCATGCTGGAGGAAGATGTTGAAGAGGAGAGTGAGGACAACAGCAGTCCAGAACTTTCTGAAGAAGAGTTTTAAAGTTTTAGCACAAACATTGGAAGCATTGGATTCATCATCTTCCCAAAATCAGACTCCTGGGTTGAGTCTGGAAATTAAATATTTTTCAGATTAATAAAAAAAGGAAAGTCATTCTAACCCTGAGTTACTGTGTCTGTTGTTTTTTTTCTTACACCAACATGTTCTAGTTCTTTGCAGATTTGGAAGATTTGGCTCTACATTATACATGAGCCTCTGTCACCATTGTTACAGAGGCACAGCTTGCTTACTTGTTACTTTTTAAACATTTCAGATTTTGCATGTGGCATTACATTACACCTTAACTGTTAAAAATAATTATTTATTGCACATTTAATAAATATTTATATTAACATATACATTTGGTCTTTAAGCCAATATTTAATCTTAAGTTTTATATCCCATTTTAAAACATTAAGTAATTTGAATAAAACTATAAGATAAATACTATTTATTTTCTACTATTGATTTTACATGTTAATATTAACTACATTAGTACTCATGAACAACAATACAAAATACTTAAACAGATTTTGTAGAATACAGTGTATTTATATTTTATATATTATAAATATATTTTAATTTATTATTTTGCACCATGATCTATGTCCTTAACGATAATTAACGTCATAGTGCACCGAATGCTGATGCTGATATTTTTTTATTTTATAACCTATTTTTTGCATTTTGCTCACAAGTGGCCAAAGCAGGATATTAGTTCATAACAATAAATAAAAGTTAATGTACACATCCATATAGCTTTTTTTATTATTTGCAACCAATAATTAAACCGAGACAAGCATATGCAAATATAATGCCTGTAATCATCCATTTACTCCTTTGATATATTACAGCAATATATCCTGTATATAGATGGATAGCTGGGGTTAGGGTTAGGATTTGGTACATTGGTTGACTGTGTGTGTGAGAGAGAGAGTGAGTGTGTGAGAGAAAGAGAGTGTGTGTGTGTGAGAGAGAGAGAGAGTGTGTGTGTGTGTGTGAGAGTGTGTATGTGTGTGTGTGAGAGAGAGAGAGAGTGAGTGTGTGAGAGAAAGAGAGTGTGTGTGTGAGAGAGAGAGAGTGAGTGTGTGTGTGTGTGTGTGAGAGTGTGTGTGAGAGAGAGAGAGAGTGAGTGTGTGTGTGAGAGAGATAGTGTGCGTGTGTGAGAAAGAGAGTGTGTGTGTGAGAGAGAGAGTGTGTATGAGTGTGTGTGTGAGAGAGAGAGAGAGAGAGTGAGTGTATATCTGTGTGTGTGAGAGAGTGTGTGTGTGTGTGTGTGTGAGAGAGAGTGTGTGTGTGTGTGTGTGTGTGAGAGAGAGAGTGTGCGTGTGTGAGAGAAAGAGAGAGTGTGTGTGTGTGAGAGAGAGAGAGAGAGAGAGAGAGAGAGTGTGTGTGTGTGTGTGTGTGTGTGAGAGAGAGAGAGAGAGAGAGAGAGAGTGTGTGTGTGTGTGTGTGTGAGAGAGAGAGAGTGTGCGTGTGTGAGAGAAAGATAGAGAGAGTGTGTGTGTGTGTGTGGTGTGCTTGTGTGTACTGGTTTTCCTACGATATGGGGGACCAAATGGGATTTTAATTTTTTTTGTCAACATAAGGAAACAAGCTCATAAATCATGCAGAATGTTTTCTGTGAGGGTAGGTCTTGTGTAAGGGGAGAGAATATAATGTTTGAACAGAATAAAAAACCATTACATCTAGGAATGTCCCCATAATGATAGGAATACCAGTGTGTGTGCAAAGGGTGGGACTCCACACAAAATCATGATTAATTGATAAGTTCTGTAATTTATTGTTTTTTAATGTGTAGCAAAGACAGGGATTTTCCATAACAATGATTAGATCTCTCAGGCCAATAAAAAGTTTTGCAATAAATGGGTGATTTCATAACAGAGGGAAATTCTAGACTACATTACCCAATTATCTGGGTAATGGGCGTGGCATGAGGAAGAGCATTGGTCTTGTATTAATAGTATTTAATCACTGTCTTCCTTGTGTTCTTACCTGCAGAGAAAGGAAGTACCAGCTTCAAACGGTTCTAACTCAAGGCCCAAAAATATATTGGTCTATCCTCCCATACACGCATTATAGATTTAAAAACACATCTTGACTGTGGGCTAATAGGTCCTTTATGCATGTACAGTGTTTGATCTTAAATGACAAATATAAACAATCTTAAAAATTAAGAGTATATTAAGGAACAGAGCCAGTGACATATTTCAAAACATTTTATGAGTCCAGTCATCAAACACAGAAAACAGATAATGTGCTGTACAAAGCAGTAACAGAAACAGAACACAAGAATAAATCATAAATGATAACACTGAAAGACAAAAAAGAAGTGCTGAATGCATATTTTCAAACAATTATGTATGTGTATGAGTGTGTGTAAGAGAGAGTGTGTCTGTGAGAGAGAGAGAGTATCTCTGTGTGTGAGTGTGTGTGTGTGATAGTGTGTCTGTGTGTGTGTGTAAGAGAGAGAGAGAGAGAGAGAGAGAGAGAGAGAGAGAGAGTGAGTGAGTGAGTGAGTGTATCTCTGTGTGTGTGTGTGTGTGTGTGAGAGTGTGTGTGTGTGAGAGAGAGTGTGTGTGTATGTGTGTGAGAGAGAGAGTGAGTGTATCTCTGTGTGTGAGTGTGTGTGTGAGAGAGTGTGTCTGTGTGTGTGTGTAAGAGAGAGAGAGTGAGTGAGTGTATCTCTGTGTGTGTGTGTGAGAGAGAGAGAGAGAGAGTGTGTGTGTGTGTGTGTGTGAGAGAGAATGAGTGTATCTCTGTGTGTGAGTGTGTGTGTGTGTGTGTGTGTGTGTGTGTGTGTGAGAGAGTGTCTGTGTGTGTGTGTAAGAGAGAGAGAGTGAGTGAGTGTATCTCTGTGTGTGTGTGTGTGTGAGAGAGAGAGAGAGTGAGTGTATCTCTGTGTGTGAGTGTGTGTGTGTGTGTGTGTGTGAGAGAGAGAAAGAGAGAGAGAGAGAGAGAGAGAGAGAGAGAGAGAGAGAGAGAGAGAGAGAGAGAGAGAGTGTGTGTGTGTGTGTGTGTATTTTCATATGATATATTTTCGAACAATTACATTATATAATATACAAAATACATTATATTTATTACATACCTGAAAACTATGTCTTATTGTACAGAACCAAGATCAAATTATTGTACAGAACCAAGCAACTTTTTCCACTTTTTCCCACTGTAAGACAGCAAAAAGTGTTAGTCACAATGTTCATAACTGGAATATAAATACTGTTCACAATCAATTGTAATCTCATTCTTCAAGACAAAAAAGTGCAGTTCTCAACAAAGGCTTGATAAAAAAAAAAGTAAATACTTGAAACTAAGAGTGGTTGAAAACATTAAAGAATAGATAAAAATAAAAAGCACACCACATTTCAAATAATATTTTAATTACATTGAAGTCTGAAGTCCTGATCAAACTGCAACTTCAGTTAAAACTGTTTATGTAATGTTTATTATTTTTCTCTATTTATTTAAATTTGTATTAGTTCTGTCAATTTTCTACAGTACAGTAAACTTCAAATAATATACATACCATCCAGAGCAAGGATGCCACTGCACCAACACCTCCGCTTGACCCTTAGCAGAAAAACAAAGAAACATGGGGTAATGTTAATGACATTTACTCACAACACATGAACTTACAATCATACATCTGCTGAATTGTAAATACAACATAAAATCCAAGTGAAATTAAACAAAGTGAAATTAATAGTTAGTGTGACTAAGTCTGTCATAAGAAGCATAATACAATTTTAATTAATAATTATTAGCATAATTCACTTTATTACTATATTATCAATACAATTTTGTAATATATGGAAATGCAGTTTTTATTTGTCACACTACCATTGCTATGGTCAAAATTTTAAATTTGCACAACTTAAATTGTGAAGTAAAATATTTCTTATTAAAATCCACGGTTTAACATTACAACTTGAATTATATGAATACTTAAACCTAACATTAATTATTTAGCATATTTTGTAAAAAATAAAATTTTGCAAATACATTGCAATTACAACATACAAAATAGCAAAATAATATTGTTATTGTGAATGTTTTTTGGGGTCATTATTTCAGTATTTTTAAACGCTTTTTGAAACAAACCTCCCTGATTCTTTTCCTCAATTTTTTTTTGTAGGGAAAACTGGTTGATTCTTTGTGCATGGGGCATTCTGAAACAAAGTAAAATATGGTTATAAGTTGTAACAGACATAAGTAAAAGAAAAAGTTCAACAAACAATCAACAAGAGGGCTTGGGCACTTTATGGTCATAACACTGAATAGCTTGCTATAAATATGTCGCAATATGTGCAAAAGAAAATATTACAATATGTAAATTTGTAGAATTCTAACCCAGTCCTTTTCAAAAAACAATGAGAAAGGCCCTGTTCTTTCAGCTCTAAAACTGTGATCGCATTGCAAAAATCAAACATAGCTTTGATTCATATGTACAAAATTGTAAAAAATAATCAACAAATCCACACATACCTTTGTGGTCTGCTTTCCTCTTTATTTGTCTTTTTTTTCGTGAGGTAGATATTGGGCCTGGACTGCCTAGCTCAGTGGACAGTTTAGAACAGGTAGAAAGGGTAGAGGCTGGAGGCAGAGGAGAGGCCGGAGAAGAAGATAAAGGACTAGACTGAGAGGAGTTGAAAACAGGATGAGTCAGGGGGGAGACTGGAGGAGCAATGGATAAAGACATAGGAGAGGTCAAGGAGGTGGTGAAGAAAACAGGAGAAGCCAAGGAGGAAGATGCAGGAGGAAGTAATAGAATGTCAGACTCAGGGCTGAGCAGAGCTGTGGACTCTGATGCTGGGTCTGCTGATGGAGTCTCTGTCTGTGAGCTGTTTATGGCAGAACTCTCTCCCATGCTGCTTGCTACTTTATCTGCAATAGCCACTGTTGGAAAAATAAAATTGTGATATGGACATGAGAATAATAATAATTGAATAATAATTCAATATTATTATATTATTATTATTAATAAATATTCAATAAAAAAATAAATACATTAAATAAAGTTTTATTATGGTTTTATATAATATAAGTTTTATTTATTGTATTATTACGTTTAAGTCCACCTATGGGTTGTATTTATTAATGTAATATCAATTTGACATTATCAAAATAATACCTCGCTCAAGATTTCTTATGTAATTTCCCCTATGTAAAAAGGTTGGGAATATTGTTTTTATATAATTTTTTTAAAACCTAAGGTGAGAAAAAATTAAGTCTGCTTGGCCATGTGCAAATGTATATACTGTCCATTAAACGAATTACTACTGTCTTTTCAAATGAATTCTCAAATCAATTGAGGATACACTAATAAGCAATGAAATATGTGAACATTTTGCATGCATTGCAAATTTGTGTTTATTACCATTAAGAAGACTTTCATACAACCTCTTTATTGTAAGAAAAGCATCCTGAGTATCTTCTGTATCCATCTTCCATGGACAGAAGCACTCAGCAGAAAAACCATTTGAGGTTCTCCTGGCAAGGAGAAGGAGTGGGAACCTCTCTAAAAGTTCCCACTTGTGGAGCTGGAATGAGACAAATTTATAAAACTGAGAATATGATAAATAACTACAAGTTCGCACACTCTCTTCGCAGAGAGAGAGAGAGAGAGAGAGAGAGAGAGAGAGAGAGAGAGAGAGAGAGAGAGAGAGAGAGAGAGAGAGAGAGACTTGAAAACTATTTGAATTCACTGAGAGTTCAGAGATAAATAACACATTTATATTTGAGGCTGTCATATCGAATAACGCATGCACGCACGCACACACACACTATATGTGTTCCTAATATTCCTTTTCAAGTTTTGGCTTCTTGCCTATGCATTTGAAATTAGCTTGAATTGGTTTTTAGTCATTGTGATTGTACAGTACTTTTTATTCTATTCCAGGGGTGTTCAATCCTGCTCCTGCAGGGCCACTATGCAGAGTTGAACTCCAACCCCACTTAAACACACCTGAACCCGAAGTTGGAGCTAAACAATGCAAGACAGTGACCCTCTAGGACTGAGTTTGGACATCCCTGGTCTATACAAATTATTTTTTATTATACTTTCTAATGTTATGCTCAAACTTCTAATTTAGTGTTTTTTTATCAGACCTGAGTACACTGGAAAAACACACAAATGTTACACCTCAGTCGGTGTGCACTGGAAAAAAAATCATGTGTAAAAGCTAAATATCAGGGATTATTGACTTACTATTTTATGACTAACATCTGAAAGATAAACCTACCAGTAGATTTGTTGCATCATAAACTTTGTTCACACTGCAGTTTTTTTTTTGCCGGTCCTTCCATTCTTGGGAAAGCTGCTCCTTTTTTTTCTCAAGCTTTTGCTTGTATGGCTGCTTGGCACTACAGTGTTGACATGTTTTGCTTGCTACTCCAATTTTTTTTCTGCATATGTAGCAATCCTTTAGAGTAGGCATCTGTAAAAAGAAACATAAATGATATGTGTTATGAGGGGATAATAATTTTTTTTCCAGCCCTACTATGTTGACAAGAGTCACAGTCTCTGAAAATATTTTCACCACAGTGACCTAACTTTCAAAACATTTAAAGAAAACTGCAACAGTATAATGCTACTCAGAACCTGGTTTTGAAAATTGTTTTATCAACTTAAAGTCGACATGAAATCAAAATGGAGCCTATTTACTTTGTTAGCGCATATTGCTAGTCTTGAATCCGTGCAAGTTAATACACAGAAAAAATTTGTTTGGCGTGGTAATCTTCAATCAAAATCTGAAAAGTTACTTCCAGTCTGGAATGGGGTTCCTTTTCTGCTGACGTCAGTTTGACGGCTTGGGTTGAAAACGTTTAACCACTCCCTCAAACCGTTAGTCTGCTATGAGCAGAGATGGAGAGGATAAGCGCTAAAGTAAAACCCTGCCCAATATTCCCTTTCGTTTGCAACTTCCGGTTCACGGGACTTTAGGACATTTTTTGTATTTGTGGTAGCCTTCTATCGAAAGCATCAGAAGAGGGCTAGAGGTTTGAGATAAAATGTTATAATAAATAGTTATAGATGGCAATAGACTTCACAGATATGAATGACACATGTTTGTTATGTAGTATAACAGATGCATTCATCATAAAAACATGCACACATCGACTCATGTAACCTACTGGTGTCAGATATGTTGCAAAAACTGGACTATTGTTTTGGAAAGGTTTTAATATGTATTTTACATATATGTGGCCAAACATAATACCTAAGTTTTAAGCACTGTCATCCCTCACAGTAAAAATCATATTATATTATCTAACGTTAATGTTAAATGATGATTAATGATCTAATGAAGTCTATTGTAGATATAGATATTCATACATGCATATAACCATGCATATAACTAAGACATATTTGTATCATATTTGACATGTTTCAGTATAATATAAAATAACAGATACACAGTCAGTTTGCTCAAGGGTTCACAGACTGGCTTAGACTATTCCAATAAGGCACAAACACATACACCCACATTATATAATTGATGAATGTGACCTAACACAAAACCATTGAGGCACTGTGTTTGGTAAATATAATATGATCGTGCTTAAGTGGATAAAAATCAACATCAGATGACTTTGGTTAATCACCTTTGTTTTCTGTCCTCTAGCCTTGTATGTTTGTTCCGTTCCTGGCTTTGCACCTGTATGAAGAAATCAGAGAAAAATAGCACAATGAATATATTGGTCATATTATTATTATGAAGAGCTAAGAGAGAGAAGAGAGTTAAACGTTTTTGCACTGTTTCTTTTAACAATGACGTTCAAGATCTATTCTATTCTATTCACACACACACACACACACACACACACACACACACACACACACACAGTGTGTGTGTCTGTGTGTGTGTGTGTGTGTGGAAACAATTCCATTCTAGTTATTATTATACATAATTCTATTATTTTATTAAAAATAATTATTTTATTTGAAATAACAACCATTACAACTATTTTATTTACATTTTAATTATTATTGTTTATTATGATTATATTTGCTGTATTTATTTATTAATTTCCACAGTTGGATATTTCTGGAAAATATGATCTCAAATATGAATCGTACGTCAATTAATAATGAACTGAAACGTAATTCACATATCAAATACTTTAAAAAATAGTATTTGGATGATTAACGAGTCAGATTAACGAAATATATGAACGTTTTAACAAAATGTGTGGACTTTTTATATGGTCCCTTACACACACCTTTCCAATTTCCGAATAATTTCACACTAAATACTATCTTTAAAATGCTGATGTGATCTGGTCAAAAGATTTGACCCTCAAACATGTTAAAATAGGCTAATGATAAAAATCACGTCCCTTAATGATTTGACACGCGACGTATAACTTTACATTCTTGAATAGACGACATTAGGGCGCTATATTAGTCCAGTAACAATAATCGATCTCTTTTGAATATTGTTACGATGGATATAAATAAAAGCGAAGTTTAATGTCACGTTCACGCGCTGTCTAACTTTCCCATTTACTTTTGAATATTTAATTGTTTCATATTTCAATACAACGTTATTCCCAAGTAAAAACCTGCTGTAACACAACTAAGTTAACTTTAATCACCACAGAGCAAGATGAAACAGCACAAAGCGCCTTGCATATTTATTTTGTTCTAAAATTCGTATATTTTCATGTTCGCTGATAGCATAACCTACCTGTATTAGCCTCAATTATATTAGAAAACCCACAATGCATCGAGGCGACTCTATGTGGCATATATCCCGCCGCCTATAGGGGCACTATTTTAGGAAACGATGCATTGGGTCGTATTTGAGGAAAGGCGCAAACGACCATTATGATCGTATAAGTTGGAGGACTTGTTGGAATAAAAGTAACTTTAAGTCAGAATTTGCCAGGGGTATGAATAATTTCGGGCTTGACTGTATATATTTTCCACATTTGAGTGACACTAGCAAAAAAAAAAAAAACTAAAAAAAAAACTTCAATATCATGTATAAATATCACTACACTTGCTGTGAACCATCATTAGTTATTTTGAACTGTCTTGAGCTTCTATCATTAAACAGCAGACATTTTGCTTTTGGTTCCTACTCACAATGTTAACAATCTGTTTGTAATCATTTTTAGCCTATTCAATTTCATTCAGTGTAGTTAATGCTCTGTAATTAATGTTAGCTTTTCAACGTTTAAGATTCTGTGGTGGCTATTTTATGATATTCATTGATCTTTAGTGAAATATAGATGATTCAAAGAGTGTCACATGTGTGTCTCTCACTTGTAGTGAGAGAAGATTCTGTTTATGTACCTGGGGAGGCAGAAGGGAGAGACACTCCAGAGAACAGACGAACAAGGACCTCTGACCTAGATGTCAGAAGGCCATTTGGTGAAGGGGGGGCTTAGTGACGAATCTAAACTAGTGTTATGGCTTCCTTGTCTATGGAAAACCACTGGATGGAAAACTACTGTGGGAGGAAGGCTCTGCGGAGAAGGCCTTGAAACTTATAGATAAAAGGTGGTTCAGTCTGTCTGGGGGTGTGTCACTCTTCTGCACAGGGTAACAACTGTGTATTAGACTGCTCCTATTCTTGCAAGAATAAATACTTCTAATTTATAATTTGACTCTGAGTGTCTCCCTTACGCAGTGATGTTTGTTTGATGAATTTTTGCCACAACAATTCCTTGTACAGTATGTATAGGCCTAGAGTCCATAATATCAACTGATTGGGAAAAAAACATATCAATAGGATACAGTAACAATCTGAGAGAAATTGAAATTGAGAGACGGAGCAATCCAACCTATTTAATGTTACATGTCTGCATCTTACACGAAAAGGAAACAAATTCAGTGAATTTGCCAAATTAACGTTACTTGCTGATCACCACTGTTACAACTACACATTCTTGGTGACCAGACCTGTTGCATAAGGTTGCTACATTTCCTGCTTCTATGTTGGAATACAATAACACGGTCCATGGGCGTCGAAAGCCAAAAAAAAGTGGGTGGGTCCTCCCCCAGAAAAATGTTACTGGAGTAAATGCCATTTCATGTATTTTGGTGCCTTTTAATTAAACAAGTAAACTCCGCTTCACGTCGGCCTGTTTTTTGCCTCCACGTCGTGCACAGCTTATATGCACTGCTATCTGTGGATTAACACGCTGATACCATCAGCAGTGACAATTTAAAGCTGATGTTTGCAACACAATATTTGACTGGAAGGGTACAACGAGCGGTTATTTTCGTCAGTTGCGGCTCGTTGAAAAATATGTAGCGATTTCAGCGGAAATTGAGTTTTATTCATTAGGGCATTCCTCAAGTTGAATGGATTTTACTGACTGCGCTCTGAAAAGCGAACAGACAGCGCTGAATGTAAAAGTGAGTGGGTCCAATGTATAATCTTAAGAATATCTTGTAGTGTGTGGTGTGCGACTATTTTCAAATCTTGTAGTGTGACAAGATTTGAGCATCTTTACGATTTAAGGGAAGAAAATCTGCAAAGATTCTCCTTAAGAGTGTGCTGCTACCAGATTTCAAAATCGGTTAGGATTTTAAAACTCCTGTAGTGTGAGCCAGGCTTAAGTGCTAATATTTCACACAGAGTTGCTGACCTTGCATAACAATATATCTTATTGCAGGCAAAATATGACTTGATCACTGGCTTTTCTTTACAAAGATTAATTGAAATAAAACTCTAACACAAATAAATATGTGACAATATATCATAATGTATGTAATTTTATATTCAGTATACACTTCATAATATATGTATATGTGATCCGATATAGTAGCCTACTGTATGTGTAATTTATTGCAAATATATTTACTCATGCAGCATAAACAGACGTATATAGAGAAATATATAGTGTAATATAATTTTTATAGTTTTGGTAGTTACATTATCAATGTTTCATATTTTCAAACTAGGTAACAAAAGCACAGGCACACCTGCATGTACTAAAGTATTAGCCAAGAGATATCACTGTTCTGAGGAGTGCTCAGCCATTACTTTTATATATAGTAATTATAGTCTTAATTGTGTTTGGCCGATCATGAACCAAACCAAAGGCTCTACTCTTCTATCATTTAGAAGACTATCATTTATTTGCATGTAATGAACAAGGTGGCACCTAAGGCTAATTGTATGAATATAGCAATCTTTTTAAATTTTAAGACCAGTTCACAAAATGTTTCCCTTTTCTCCCATACAATTAGGCCTATTTCAAAAGCAACTACCACAGCACTCACTCACTAACACCGTGTCCTAACCAGACGCGATGTGATAAGATCCAGCGACAAATAATTTGTCTGTCCGAACCATAATTTATTTTTTGTTTTGAAAGATTGTTTATATTTCTTGTATGTATCGACTTGTTCTGTTTGTTAATAGTGCAAAAAAACAACAACTAATTTGTCTGTCCACTCTACAAATCAATAAAAACCCAGAGCCAATCAGAACAAGTGTGGGCGGGCTCTCGCGGCGAGTGTGCACAGCACCAGAGAGCAGTGTTGCCAACTTAGCGCCTTTGTCGCTATATTTAGCGAGTATTCAGACCCTATTTAAAATGTAAAATGTACTTTGTCTAAAATAATTAAATCACTTAACAAAAATAAATCGCTGCATTTATTTTGACTCACACAGCCTCAGTCACTCTTCTCGTCCACTTACTCATCTCGTCGTGTTTGTGCCTTTCTGTGACATAAGATAAACTAGCTAGCTAGCTCATCATGTCGAAACTGTACACACAAAAATACAGAAAGGAGTGGGAATCAAACCCTGAATTCAAAGGTTGGTTAAAGCCGTTTATTGGAGACAATACACGGGCATACTGTTTGTATTGTAAGGCTGATTTCTATACCAAACTTAGCGATGTAAAAAAAACACAAAGCAACTCAAAAACACACTCAAAAGGCAAAGCCTTATAATAGTTCCACCCAAAAAAAACCTGCCATTTATGATTCAAAAAATTAATTCTGCTAAAAAAGCTGAGGCCACCATGGCATTAGCTATTGCTGAACACTGTTCCATGCTGGGATGTGATCATATTGGAGAAGCATGTAGAGCTGCTTTCTCAGACTCCACTGCTGCTACCAATTTCAAAATACACAAGACAAAGTGCACAGAGATGATTAATGGTGTTCTAGCACCATACTTTCTGAAAAAGTTGGTTGCAGATGTGGGTGACCAACATTTCAGCCTCCTCCTCAATGAATCCACGTACAAGTGTTTCTAAATACCTGGGGGTTGTGATAAGGTACTTTAGTGACACCAAGCAGACAATTGTCTCAACATTTCTGGGGCTTGTTGAATTGGAGGGAGGAGATGCCAGATCTATAGCCCGTGCTGTTGTGGCTTTCCTCGAAGTGTGGTCTAAAAAAATAGAAACTCCTGGGGATAGGGACTGACAATGCCTCTGTTATGACGGGGATTAACAATGGGGTCCATAAAGTCCTGAAGGAAGAGTATGGCCTTAAAGATCTTGTTCTTATTCACTATGTGTGCCACTCTCTGCAGCTTGCTGTAAGTTATGCTTCCAATGACACCATCCCCCGAAGCGTGGAATACCTGGTACGAGAGACTTATAACTGGTTTTCAGTGTCTCCAAAGCGCAGAGATCTACAAGGCCATACAGATGGTACTCAACCAGAATACGACTTTTAAAATTGCGGGTGTGTATTTGCTGCCTTTGACCGCTAAGAGGCGCTACAATCACAGACTTTGAAAAGTGTCAGTTTATTCTCTCTATTGCGTAATCTGCCGCCGCGCCGCGGCTCATTGAGAGTGATTGAAGTGGTACTATCAGATCAATTCAAGTGAAACATGTAGTTAAATGAATTCATATAATCACAACACTGAAATGAAATGTAATACATTTAATAAATAATGAAAACATTTCAGCACAAAACATTGCAATAGAAAAATATTAGGCTACATCAATGAGGCTTTGTAAGAGCATAAGACGTGATGTTAAAAGCCGTCCAATAATAGCTCTGTGGACAACACAACAGCACGAGCTTCACGGAGCTTCACGGAGCTTCAAGCGATGCGAGATCGAATCTCAGCCTTGGCTGACAGCGTTAAATGTTTTACCATTCTTGATGCTTAGATAGGTAACTGTTTATTGAAGTCAAGTGTTTTGTTTAATTATCAATGGCACATTACAACATAAATTTGCTACATTCCAGTAGAGGACAGACGAGAAAACTGATGAAGGAAGATTATCAGCCGATCGCGTCAGAAAATGAAAATGACGAAGCTATCTTTAATCTGCTAAATTATTGTTTTGTGAATCATTCACGAAATTGAGATGAATTACATTGATACCCGCCATAGCAAAGGAAGAAATTTTTAAAAACAGATCCTGGACATTTCAAGGTTTAAATAAAGTGTCGGGGGCAGTTTATTTATTTAAAACAGGGTTGCATCGAGTTAGAGTTTATTTTTTAAGTAAGAAACAGAATCTTATTCTTGCGACATTTTAAATCTGTAGGCTATTGCCAAAGAAATTGCAGCTAAATAAACAAACAGTAGGCTTGTCTACAAAACGAAAATAGTTCAAACAAGCAACATAAATTAAGATCATGCGTTTTTCTTTGCTTCTTTCTCGCGCTGGATCTCTTTTATTTTATTTTATTTAGTCTCCCTGCACTGCGCGCGCGCCGGGTCTCTCTCGAAATTAAACATTTCAGGGTAAAAACCCATCATACAGCTGATAATACTGTAGTATGTCGCTGTGTGTCATCCAGACAAATCACGAAAAAAAACTGTAACAAATGATTTAGCCTTTGTTGCTTCAAAGACACAGAATGACTTGTTGAATTCACCGTACAATAAAACGAGGTGGATCGCGAATAAGCGCTCTGTATCTGCGGCTCACTTGCATTCGTTTAGTTGGCAAGAACGCGTTTCGTCGATAGTTCATGTTTAGATAATGCCAGATTGTTGACGAACACACACACACTGCTCAAACATGTTAAAATTCTACAAAACCAGTTGAAACAAATGGATTGAACACTTCAACTGAAAGTGTGTGTGAAACCCCTTTAAATACAATACATAAAACTACAATATTTATAATTTAAGGGCCTACATTTGGACACATCGAGAGATTTATCTTTAAAAGTATTTTGCCTTTGCCTGGTCATCAGGCTCACTCTGAGAACATTAACACCTCCCGAACCCCCAACCCCCCACAGGCTATCCGAGTTTGACACCGACTTAAAACAGAGAAGTCGCAATTCACACTTAATTCTAGACACAGCATTAGGCTAGTGTGGCAACACAGAGGTGCATTTGAAGGATAATTTGCCAACTACGCCACTCAGGGAGTTACACCCAGAGAATGTAGTGTCTCTAAAAGGACACGCAAGTTCGTTCACCAATAATCGCTCAGAGACATGGGTAACAATACAAAACGGTTGACTTTATTAAGTTACACAATCACTTTAAAACAATCATTAAAAGAAATCAGGCCTCAGTCAAGCACAGCTCATCATAAGGGTTTGGCTCTGAAGAAGTCACAGAGACACCAGCTAACTGGGGCTTACCAGCAGGGTCAGGCTATCCGAGAGAGGCTGCCTATAGCAGATAAATCATTCCTTCCACCAGTGCACGCAAACACACGCACTCACACCACACGGATGGACACAGCACACTGTGAACACACCACCACCACTTAGAGGGAATAGAGAAGGCCTCCCCGCCTTTGGCCCCAGATCCTGCGGCACAAGAACAGAGTAATCTTAATATGAGCCACTAAAAATGCACAGAGAATAATTTAGGCACTGAATTGCGCTACGTCGATTTAAATTAAATAACTAAACCCAAAATAAGAATTAACAAAACGAAAAAAAAGAAATGCACAAGGCCTATTTGCCCCCAAATTACAAATCATAAATTAAACAAAGGGTTAAAGAGGTGCAAAAGCAAGACAATGGATTTCAGTTTACAGAAAAATTAACTAAATTGATCGCAACAGTTTGCAGGAAAATGCACTAAACTGGTTAACGGTTTACAGAAAAATAAACCAAACCGATCTCAATCGGTTTACAATAATTAAGCAGGAAAAAACAAAATACAAACTAGAAAAATACAAAAAAAGGATGAAGTTGCATTTAATAAAATAAATGAAACAAACCACACAAAATAAATGCACTGCAAAACGAATCCAAAAAAAAAAAGAAATAGCTCTTTGCAAAATAGAAAACCAAAAAATACAAAACAAACTATATCAAAATATGCAAAGGCAAAGAGCAAAGAGTATCACTTATTTTTAAATGTAAAAAAAGACGACAAACCAAACAAGGGAAAATAAAAATGTAAAGCAAAATCAACACAAAACAAAACAGCAATGTTATCCGTGGGCAGGACGTGAAACGCGCCCAACTAGCAGTCGCAGCAGCGCGAGATCTGCAGGAGAAACGAATCCGTTGATTTTAATCATACGAGAGGGAAATGGCGATCAAGTAATCAGCTTACGCTCTCCAACGTTTTAAGGAGAGCACCTGAAAAAAAATAGAATGTCACCATTTAATATTACTATTATTTAGCCTCACCCGAACTTAGTAAACGCCTGTTAGACATACCAATGATGAATATGATGCGTGCATAATCAGGAGCGCACACACCCAATAACGGTAGTCACAGCCATAGTGCGTCCGCACGAGAAACGGAACAGCTGACTCGCACTTTACGAAAGGAAATGGCAATCAAAAGCCTACTAAGGTGCAAGAAAACACACGCAACCCGGGAAAATTAGTTACTAAATTTAAAAACAATCTCATAAAGTCACCAAGCGTTCCTACTAGTGATGTGACATTTGAACCGAGGCGTCGGAGCTTGTGTCGAGAAAAAAGGGGCGTGCCAGATGAAGCCGCGATTCGAGGCTTGTGTTGTTAACGTGAAAATCACGTGACCCATGACAAACGAGGCCTCGGTTTGTGTGGATACGTTACCGGTTCGTTCTGAGTGTCGTTTCCGGATAAAGGGAGTAACCCCAGAGTGCAGTCTGGACGATGGGGCGGGGCGGGGCGACACTTTGGGGCGGGGCGACACGTGTCGCTCCGCCCACCAACAATTTCATTGGTTTATAATACAGCAATCTTATTGGAGTAGACACTTGAGGCATGAGCATGCGCATTCCTTTATGTACGATTTTATGAATTATCTTCTACGCAGTTTGGCCGTAGGCTACTACGCATGGCAATTTCAGTAATGATCAATTAAATAATGTTTTTTATTAACTTAATACGAGTTAAACAGTTAATACGACTTAATAAGTTAAATGAAGTTACTGTACAACAAACAATCCCTTCAAGGCAGACCGCCGTGCAATATAGCCTATACGTGCTGCTAAATGTGGGAAACGAATTCTACATTCGTGGCCACGATATATACCTAGGTCTATCAAGTGGAGTCAAGTCAAAAAATGTAGTATAGCCTAGCGCTCACATCGTTTTATAGCAGCTTTACAAAAAGTAATATAGGCCTAAGCATTAATATTGAGCAGTTATAGAGCTGGGCGATATAAAGAAATATGTTGCTGATATAAATCATACGATGGTTTAGATTTAGCTAAATTATATTTAATAATTTACCCAGCAGATAAGTCAATGGCATTTTAAGTGAGCAATATCATGACTGCATTAAATTACTAGCATTGCAAGGAAAGATAGCCTATTAGGCTGATAGTAGACAATATTTTCCGAATGTCATGCAGGGCTGCGTCATTTTACATCATTAATTTATGCTTCTTCATTTTTCCATTAGGATTGGTGAATAAAAACAAACTCGGGATTTTACACTACATAATGATAATTCACTGTATTTCAGTATAAGACACAGTTCCAAAAGTGACAAATAAGACAATAATAGGCTACCAAATAATACAATATTTTCTTTTTTTTTGCGTACAATGGGAATTTATAAACCTGCAGTGCTGAAAAGTGAAAAAAATAATTCTACTACAGATATTATTTAGATCTATAGCAAATATTACTATTGATGTGCTCAATTTAAGAAAGTAGGTATAAATAAGTAACTATTTGAAGTAGGCTACTGTTAGGCAGGCCTATGCACAGATTTACAGCTGTGATTTTTTTGTAATAGTTAGGCTACAGCTATAGCCTATGCCAGTGTTAATATTTGAAACTATTTTTAACAGGTAAACAACAAGGAAATATATGAGTTTGCCATTAAACATTTTATTTGCACTTTGTGCCAAAAAATGCAAGCATTGGAGAACAAACCTCGTTAAAAAAATCAACAAAAAACGGTCGTGCTCTAAATTTAAAAAAAATGTAAATTTTACATTTTAAATCAGCTGCTTGCGTTCGGGTTTGTCCGATGTCTTTCCTTTGATACAGCGATTTATCATAATTTGCGTAAAATCCCGAGTTTGAGCTGACCACCGACCCTGATGGAAATATGAAAACAACTCTATTAAGTAGGCCTACACTGAGGTGCTGTCAGCAAGCGTTCGTTTTTTTAACAATAACTTTGTCTATTCTGTGTCTTAACAATAAAACATTAACCAATAGATCTTAACTAAAATTACCAAGGTAAACCGATAATAAGATACGATTAGAGTTAGCATTGAATATTTCTTTAATATGGACAAATCATTCACAAAAATAGTACATAAAGAATGCGCATGCTCAGGCTTGAATCATCTAGGCCAATAAGATTGCTGTATAATAAGCCAATTAAATTGGGGGTGGGCGGAGCGACACGTGTCACCCCGCCCCAAAGTGTCGCCCCGCCCCATCGTCCAGACTGCACTCTGGGGTACTACGATAAAGGGGGTTCGAAACTCGCGCCACCTTGTGGGTGTTGTCAGGAGTAGTTGAATCAGTTGTAGTAGAGTCAGAGAGTTAGAGTTACAGTTAGATAGTTGTGTCGTCGTCATTATTGTGTCATATATGTGTTAGGGCTGTATATTATTAGATTATATCAGGTTAGATTAGTTATAGTATATTGTTATTATTAATTATAGTAGTTATATTATTGTTAAATTAATTAGATAAGATTATTTGGATTGCTTTGGTTTTTGGATTTGGACTGGACTGCTTTTTGATTTGGATTGCCCTTTTTGATTTGTTTGCTTTTTGTGACCTCTTCCTTTTTCCTTGTAATGGAGCCAGCAAGAAAGAGGAAATCCTCCCCTGTCTGGGAGTTTTTTTCTTTGTACCTCCATTATTAGGTGACCTTTGGCATCTGCTGGATAGCACGGTGGATCACTGTAGAATGAGCTCAAGTGCAACAGCAGATGCTACTGTAGAGGTGGATCGGTTCCATGCGAAAGGATCTTTTCCAAGGCTGGAGAGGTTCTGTCCAAGAAGAGGAATCGTCTAAGCCCCAACACACTTGAAAAAATTCTGTTCCTCAATAAAAATAATGTGTGATCCTTCCTTCACCCACCCCAAACTGCAGTTTGTTCCTCTAAATCCATAGTCCCATAAGCACAACACTGCACTAAAACTAGTAACACGTCAATGCACAAAACACACCAGAAACAATGCTTAACATTTCCCACCCCACACTTTTCTGTTGCAATTTGCATTATTACACTCCCTCCACCATTAGCACTGCACTCAACACAGTCTCACTTTTGTTGTTCTTACTGTCACTATCCAAACAATTTATGAATAATTAATGAACTGTGTGTGACAGTTGTCTCTGCACAAGTAAATTCAGACAGAGAGAGAAACATATTTTATTTGATACACAGGCAATGGAAAAATGTCTGCTCAGGTCATTGATTCAGTATTCATTTATTGGTCTGCTATTTCTTTGCACAGTAGCTAGGTGTCACTAGTGAGCCATAATGAATGAAGCTTCGAGTAATGAACCTTTTGGTGAAGCAATGGGCTGCGAGGTCTCAGTGGTTCAGGAAGCCTCATTTTGCCATCACTAGTTCCTACCTCTCTAATGTCCACACCTGATGCCGGAAGCAGCCACAGTAAAGTGTTTGCGGCGCGTCAGTGACGTCGACAAATGACGTTGACCAAAAGCGCAGGTCTATCGCACTTTATATATCCCCATGGTGACAGCCAATTGACTTACGATCCACATATAGTTATAAGGGAAGGTAAAGAGCTTTCCCACCACACTAGTAAAGTGTTGATAATGAAAGAATTGAATTATTTAGGCTACATGTAGGCTAGTAGGCTAATATTTCTGTCATAAAAGTTTATTACTAAACATTTAATTATTTCAATAATTGAAGAAATAAAACGCTACCTCGGTTTGGGCCAGCTTTTTCCAAGCAAACCTAAAAACAAACGCATGTTCATTTGTTGTCATGAATACAATGTTCAACTCACTGTTAAATTCCACGGGGATCTTTGGATCCTTACAACCAGGGTGCGCGATTTGTGAATTATTATTATTTTATATATAAATCTCGAACCACAGTGCTTCGTGGTGCTGCTGCTAAACTAAATAATATTTATAGAATAATTATGAACTTAAATGAAACAATATCGCAACATTTCGACAAATACATTATCTGATCTGTTTTTACAATTTAATTCAGGGCGATTTAGCCTAGACTACATTTAATTATAGCGAGATTTTCACCCTTGTCCGTTCCTCATTGGGAATGGCTCACATAATAGCTAGTTTGAGTAGATCCTCTGCACCTCTCGGTTTCATACGGATTACCTAATCAGATAACATTTATTAAATATTTAGACATTTAAAGGCTTTAGACATAGCCGATTTCTTATCGTGACTGAGCGGAGGAAAGTGGGTTTCGGTTCATTTTTGTGACACACAGTTCCCAGAGACAGAGACGACAGATAAACTTTTGTCGTTAGCCTAATATGAATAAAAGTTTGCAGTGTTGAACGATGTAGGCTACTCTACTCTGATCTGTATGACTAAAAAACTACAGAGTAGCCTAAAGGGCCTAAGTTATTTTAGATGTCTGTTATGAGAAAAATAAATCCAAATGAACGCGCCGCCGCGTCTGTCGAACACTAATTCAACATGCCAGAATAAAACCCGACTTTAGAACAATGGATAGCGCCACTCTGCGTGGTGTGCCAAAATACTTAATTATAAACTTCAATATTTCATTCAAAATAATCTCAAAACGCTTTGTGACATTTTGAAAGCCGTGCATGCATTAAGGCCACTGGAACCATGAACGTAACTGAAACTGGTTCTGATTTTATTGTTTGTCGTTTAAACGTGCCTGTTGCATATCTTTATTTTATATATTTTAAATGGTCTATTGTAATTTATAGCATTGATTACTGTGGAGGGAGGGGGGATTAAAATAATTCAGCAGAAGCAGGGATGTTTAGACCAGAAGGAAATCCCCGTCCCCCCTGGCAAATCGCACCTTGCTTAAAACCATGTTTTTACAAACTCTTTATAGGCTAGGAACCAAAAAAAAAAAAGGCTATCCTGTATAAAAAAAAAAATGTTTTGTTTGTTTGATTGTCTGCATTAATAATAGGCTATGACATGCATTAATAGGCTAATTTAAAATGTACAATAGTCTGTTTGTCCGGGATTTGAACCCGTGTTATCCAAATGATCGATACGTAAGTTCTACCACTCGGCCATGAATTTACTCACTGAGAAATGCCCGGTTTCTCCAGTGTGTGTTCTCCAGAAAAACGCTCTTCATTCGTCTCATTCCTCAATAGAATCGTAAAAAATAATCAGCTTCATTGCACCTAATTTATTTTTGTTATTATTATTATTTATTATTTTATCACGCTGCTCCCAACGGGCAATAGGCTTATGTCGCCCACCGACGTCTAGGCTACAATATGAAATAAAGCCTAGGCCTTGTTCTCGTCTCTATTTTTTAATTATGATTCTATTTTTCTGTCCTAAACAATGTTCTATAGTAGCCTATTTCATCTGTTAATTGACATTAACCCCGCTTACATTTCAAAATACGGCAATAGCTGCTGTTTTGCACCATGTCCCTCTGCGCCACCTGGCGGTCATTTCGTGAATGACTTGAATGAAATGCGACTGGATTATTTTTACCGCGATAGTTTTTCCGCGGTGCCTGGCGCGGCGGTAATAGGCATTCTGGTTGAGTACCATCTGTATATGAGACCATTAACTGTGGGGAAAAACCTTTACAAATAACAAAGGTCTGTGCCACACGTTGGCTCTCCATTGAACCTGCGGTTTCACGGACTTTGGACCAGTGGGAGGAGCTTAGGCTGCATTTCTCAGTCACAAGTCCAGTGAACACTGCTACATGGCTGAGGTGTTATATTCCATGTATAGTGATCCTCAAAACATTTTGTATCTGACGTTTTTGAAGTCAGTGCTGGGTGAGGTACAGTTGGCCATCAAGGCTTTTGAGGGGTGAACAAGTAGATCCTCTTAAGCTACTTGACAGCTTGGTTAGCCTGATAAAGTCTGAGTAGCAGGGTGCTGAATCCACTGGCAAAAATTGATGTTCTTAAAGGGCCAATAGATGGATACATCAGTCCCAAACCGTACCTTGGTTACCTTTTTAAGTCAAAGGCAGCTAAGCTCCATCTTGTGCCGGAGGATGAAATCAATGTCCGAAAGCGGTGTGTAGCCTTCATCATCTCTCTCACTAATGAGTTGAGGGTGAGACTGCCGGACAACATCGAAGCATTGCAGTACATGTCAGTTTTTAATGTGGAGGAAACTTTAAAGCACAATAAAAGCCCTGGAGAAATAGAAAAAATAGCCAAGCTTCTCGGCTACTCCCCTGCAGACATAGACAAGATTGTCCAGCAATGGCGTGCCATCCACCTTAGTAAATGGAATGAGACAAAAAACACACTGAGTTTCTGGAGAGAGATTAGGAAGTTCAGAGATGCAGCTGATATCAACCCGTTTCAAGAACTTGCCATGGCTGCTGTGTCTGTGTTGTCCTTACCACACTCGAATGCTGAAGTCGAGAGAGTATTCAGCCAGATGAGTGTGGTAAAAAGCAAGCTCAGAAATCGGATGTCCTTGCAGACCCTTAACTTCATCCTGTACATCCGATATAGACTGAAGCTGTCTGGTGAGGCTGGTTATGAGCACCAGCTCCCTGATAATATTTTGCAGCTTTTTGGCACATCAGCTGCTTACTCATTTAACTCCCTCAGTTGCTGAACCTGCCATAGAGAGCCTTGTCCAAAATGACGATGACACACTCTTTCTGTGAGTCAGCACAGCCTGTGTGTATGTGGAGGGGTGTCTGAAAAAAAATACAATTAACCTGAATTAGGGCCAGACTAGTTACCATTTTCTCTACTATATCCTATTTTTTTTCTATTATCTCTTTTTGGTCCATTTAGATTGTTAATCTAGATTGTATAACCTTTTTTTTGTTACATATTATAGTTAAAAATTTTAATGTTTTACTGTGACTTCTTGTAGGTTCCTAAGTGAACCATTAGTGTAAACCCCAAACTTAAGAAAAAACGATTGTATACAAAAAAATGTAGTTATAAATGTTAATGTTTTACTGTGAGTTGTAGGTTCCTAATTGGACCATAAGGTTAAAACCCAAACTTAAGAAAAATAAAATTGTATACAAAAAAACTGGTTAAAAATGTTAATGTTTTACCGTGACTTATAGGCTCCTAAGTGGACCAGGTAAAAAAAAAACGTTACAAAAAAAATATATATATATATATATAAAAAAAAACGAATTAACTCCGCCAGAGTGTCTCTTTTGGGTCACTTTTGCCGGTCCCAAGCCCGGATAAAGGAGGAGGGTTGTGAATCGTAAAAAAATAAAATAAAGAATCGACATTAGAAGTTCATTTGTGGTTCTAAACATATTCAGGGTGGTTTTTACTCACCCTTTGTCTCCCCAGCGACGTTACTCCTCTCTACAACATCCATCACAATTACATGCACATGGTCAGTTATGCAAATTAGGCGATGACGTCATTTAGCGCCTTCTAGCTACTTTTAGGACAGCCAATAGCTACTTTCCTTACTGAGGAGTTGGCAACACTGCCAGAGAGTAATCTTGACGGCAATCGCAAGAAAATGGATAAGTAGGTAGTAGCTACTAGCGTGACTACGTCAGACTTCGTACTTCCGCTCAATTTCATTTCGCTTCTGTACTTAGTCTGAGACATCGACATGTCTCTCAGTTTTCCTCCGGCCTGAAAACAGCCGGCCAATCAACGAAAAGAGAGCGGGCTGAGAGCCGTGACGTAGACGCTAAGCGCCGAGTTTGAGATAGGGGAAATCGAAAACGACCGCAGATATGGAGACAAGGGATGAAATTCGCAATGTTGTGGAGAATAATCCCGGCATTTCCAAACTGAAGGACGAACAAGAAGAGTGTTTGGTAAACATTTTGAATGGAGGTGATGTCGATATGTGATATCTTAGGTCTCTTTTATCTGTCGAGCTCGAACTGGCACCCTTTTGACAGGTCAGTGTCTCCTTTTTTTTCCAGTTCGTAAATATTGCCATGTCATGCTGTAATCTTGCAATTAAGTTGCAGCATTTCGGACAGACTCGAAATGAACAAAAAGCTGTGTTTGACATAAATAATCCTAACTTTGACAGTTGGCTGCAAATATTTTCATGTTTCTCTTTACTGTCAAATAATAGTTTAGAGGCCCCGATTGTGCCGTGGATGCGTAGATTTACATCACATAATCTACAAAAGTCGTTGACAGCCATGTTCACCGGTATTTCTCTCGATGGTTTCGTTTTCGCATTATTTATAATGTGTTTACAGTGGCAGTTCGATGCTGCTGAGCTGGCGCATAACACACGTCATAACCAAACGTTATGTGATTGGCTTACGGGTAACCAATGATTTTATACTTCAGACGAGCGCGCCCCCGCGATAAAGAAAACACTTTTCAATGATGCCATGCCAGACTCTGTCTATGAAGCAAAGCGAAGTAGCAGAGTTTGGTATTACCAGGCTAAGTAGCTACATAAACAAATTCACAAATATTACACCACACAGTATTCAAATACATAGGCTACTGAGTTACTAAAACAATCTTTGTCAAATAAATTGTTTGTTCACAGTTTGAACGTTCTTGTTTCCATTTGTTTAATTTCAAAATCTGAGGTAAATAATCCATTGTTGCTTTTAACATTAAATAAAGCACATAAACAGTGTCTGAGATTATCATTCCCACACTTTGTGTTTGTTGTTCCAGCGCGACGTCACAGAAAAATATGAACAGTTTCTAAAACAGCGGGTGGTTAGGACAAAAACTCTGATCAACATGGAAAATACACATTGCGTTGTTGTGTTGCGTGTAGTTAGGACATGGATTGTTTTGACGGCTTCATTGCAGAGTATTTCACCACAAACAACACAATGGATTTGGCGCCACAGAATCGCCTGTTGATGTAAATCCATATCTAATGTATGAGGCATCGTATTACGATTGAAGCTTGACCTGCTTTTCCTTTTCGAGTTGGTCATCGCCCTTTCTTTTACACGAACAGTCCGCAATGAAATGGGCCATGGAAGTTTGCTGGGACCCGATCATCTCTCCACATAGTTCTCTGCCACTTCACGTGCTCCGCGCTTTAAAATCCGGTCAGAAACCTTATCTCCAGAACCAATGAGACGCTAAGCAATCGCAAGTCGCTCAAAGAAACACATTTTGATTTATTTATTGTTTATGTTTTGGACATGTCATAGCACTTAAAAAAAAGAAGAAAAAAAAGACAATTACTATATAAAAAAAGAAAGAAAATCAGGTAATATTTCAAGGCCCGGTACAAACGGGTTCACGGACCGGGGGTTGGGAATCGCTGATGTAAATGACACTCTCACCAGTCTCGAGAAAAACGATATCTCTTTAAAAAGTACACTAACGCGCTGCGCTAAAGGACTTCCCGTATCATATAAAGCCGCAATCTAATCTTGTTTACATGAAGTAAGCCTGCTCGCGAGCAGGTTTAAGCTTACGGAACTGTTGCTATGACAGCAAGTCCAGGATAAGCTTCGAAGAACCAAACAATCCAAGATCATGCCAAATCGCCAACAATCAAATCCAGCTAACTGAGTTAGCAACGTACAAGAACGGGCACCTGATCACTAAGCGTTGGAAGACAACAAACCTACAAAAAATTTATATTAGTTGTTGACATTTTATGATAGTAGAACTGTTTCTCATGGTTTTTCTTTTTAATAAATATTTACAAATATATTCTTGTTTTTATCTCCCAAAGTTGTCTGCATATTATTAAAATAGCCTTTAAATTCTAGCTTATAGCTTAGCCTATAGCTCAAGATAACACAAGAACTTGGAGTTGCATGCTTTGAATGTTGCTTTGTACTAAACTGAAAATTCTTTTAAAACACAAACCTCATACTTTAAAAGTTATCATAAATGTTAAGCTTCAGTTGCATTAACAGTTGTTTTCTCTAGCAACGTTTTAGAATGTTTGTCAAATAAAGCGATAATAGTGACTAACCATTAAACATAAAAATGAGGCCTACATCTTATCAGTTTAGTAATGTTATCATTCTTATGTCATCTTTTTGTAAATAAGTGAACACAAAAACACATTGGTGTAGAAAACTCAGGAATAACAAAAATGAAGGAAATGTAGTTATAAATACATATTTGAATAATATATAGGCCTATAAGATGTACTTTTAAGACACTATCTAAAAGTAATTTTAATTTAATGAATGCATGATTTAAAAACAAAACAAAAAAACATTTTACACAGAAATGTTGAAGGAGATGTTGTTTATCAAATTTAAACAGATAGTGTTTGGGATATTTAGATTACTTTATGTATATTGTATTATATTATTAACATGGTGCTCTTCTTTAAATTACACTACTTTTTTAATTATATGATCACCCACTCCTGAGAAACTTCTTTTGTGACCTGAATTTCTGGTTAAAGTTACACTTGAATGTACGTCGAGTTAAGTGTTGGGACGGAGGCGACAGAACTGAATGTACGATACCATATTTCTTCAAAAGCAGATCGTGGAGACATTTTAATAAAATCTATTTCAATGTCTGCAGCACTGCGGCATGTTAACGAGTAAATAACCATGTTAATAAGTAACAGTATTTAATTTGGTACAATATCGAACATTAAGCAAGCTTACCTGATCGTATCGGTCCGGGTCCAGAAATGAGCGGTGTCCGGGGCAGTACGTTGGTCTACCACCCGTTGATCTCCCGGTCATCCAAAAATCGATGGATTTTCAATCATATTTTCCGGTCAACGATATGTCGATGACTTTTCAACCACAGGTCGTTTCCCGGTCAACTCTAAATCAACGACTTTTCAACACATTGGCAATCGCCCGGTAAACCAAATATCAATGCTTAATCAATCATAAAGATAGCTATCTATCAATGTTGTTCCAATGTTGTTGCCATCAACATTAATAACGTCAGGTTTCATCGATATATTAATGGTGATTCAACATTTATTTTGCATTGAAATTTCAATATCAACCATAATAATAATTCAGATGGAAAATCAATATTTATTAAATGTTGGCTTGCTGTCTGGGTAATTAGGCCTACATATAGTTAGTGAAGCATTCAACATCCAATTATCTATGGAGATTTGTTAAAAGAATAACAAGTCTCAATCACAATTCATATAAAAAAGCCTACCTATCTTTGTTGGATTTGTCATTTTGGCTGTCAATATGGATAAGGAAATGTTTCAAACCTTGTAAGAGTTAAAAAAATCTGGAAAGGTTCCTCATGGTGTTTCTAAAATGGAAAAATATTTCCTTCTTAGAAGGGCAAAGACCTTCACAATCAAAGGTTAGTTAAGTCACACTTAGTGATTTCTCTGATAGTCTCTTCATTACCAAAACTTTCAACTACTTTCAGATGAGATTTTATACTATATACGGCAAAGAGGAGAGGGTGTACTAGCCAAAGTTTTGGACTCAACAGAGGAGGCCAAACGGATATTTGATGAGTTCCACAGCAGTCCGATTGGTGCACACTGTGGTGTTCAGAAGACAACTGATGCCATTAGTAAAAGGTTTTATTGGCCTGGCATGACCATTGATATTAAAACCTGGGTAACTGCAATTAATTGACACTAGTTTGTCTTAATACTTTCCTAGCTCTATCAAAATGAAATTAAACAAAAAATGTTTTAGGTTATGCACTGTGCAGCATGCAGAAAAAACAAACTGAAATCAAGGACAAGGCTGAAAATACCCCTATTGAGGTAAGTTGTGTGTTTGTTTAAGGAAGAATATTCTCACTTTAAGTGAGTCAATACTGTAACGATTTTTTTTTTTTTTTTTTTTTTTTGTGTCAGGTGGCTGAGCCATGGGACATTGTTGGCATGGATTTAGTGGGAAAGCTTACACCAACTAAAGAGGGCTACCAGTACATTTGTGTAATGGTAGACTATTTCACAAAGTGGTGTGAGCCTTTCCCGCTAAAGACCTAAGAGTGCTGAGGAGGTAACAGCCTGCATTGTCAAGCTGTTTTACAGATTTGGTGCCCCCAAAAATGCTTTTGACTGATCAAGGCAAAGAATTAGTGAACAAGGTTTGAGATTTACTCCTTTAAGATTTGAATAATTGGAAAAATATTAATAATTAAAGTCTTGTGTTGGTTTGTATAGATCAATATGGGTGTCTGCCAAGTACTTGGTATTAAAATAAGTTTATGTGCCCCATACCACCCACAGACCAATGGACTGGTTGAAAGATTAAATGGCACAATTCAGAGGTATGAAAGTGACCATTCAACTGATAAAACAATACATGAATGGCAGATGAAGAATGCATCTCTGCTCTTGTCTGTTCAATTGTATATTTTACTCCTTTATCAGGTATATTTCATTGAAATGCATAAGTCTCACACATTGTATCACTATAGGTGATTAACCGTAAGACTTGTTTTTCAGGTCTTTGAGTAAGCCTGGTGGGAAAACGGCCAGACACATGGGCAGATTATTTGGAGGCTGCAATGTTCGGTCTCCGAACTAAAAAACAAGTAACAACCGAATTCTCGCCCTACTTTTTAATGTTTGGCCGTGAAGCAAGGTGCCAGACAATTATGAGGTAAGCACAATACATCTAAATATTTTTTTTTTAAAACATCCTGCAATTGCCAATAAAATCCAATTTCTTTATATAGATCAACGAAAGTGTGGAGGACATTGTGGCAGAGGAATGCATTACAGAATGCATTAGAAGGACAGGACAGAATTTTTAAAACTGTGCAGGACAACATTAGTAATGTGTAAGGTAAAGTTAAAAAAAGGAAATTGGAGAAAGGAATGGCCATTGACATTCAGGTTGGAGACAGGGTCCTGCGGCAGATATCAGAAGCAAGCAGAGAAAGGGGGGCAAGCTGGACCCAGATTATTTGGGTCCATACACCGTTACAAAAGTGGATGGCAAATCCATTGATGTGGTGGATGATGAAGGGAAACAAATTCCAAAAATCAATATTGACCATTTAATTCATTTTTAGGAGGATCCTCCTCCAAAAGTTTTGCCCTCCTGCTACTGTGCCTTCAGTCCCTCATGTTCCTCCCAGTCCCCTGTTCTGCAAGCACCTCTCAGATTCATGCCTTCCCTTCACCCTTTTACCCTGCCCTATACACACCTTTCCCTGCAGCATGTACCACTACCTCTCAATGTGCCCTTTTCCATGCCCCTCCCTCATGTCATAATGTATCCTGGAACACAGTGTTCTGTTATTTTTAATCCAACACCTGCTGGCCCACCATTTTTAAAATCCATTTCTGCTGCCTGCCTTGACCCCCAGCCTACCTCCAGTCCTGCCACCCAGTCTCCACCTTTACCTGGCCTTGACCCCCAGCCTACCTCCAGTCCTGCCACCCAGTCTCCACCTTTACCTGGCCTTGTCCCCCAGCCTACCTCCAGTCCTGCCTACCTTGACAGATGATATATCCCAAAGAAAGAAGAATTTTGTATGAAACTCCGTTGGTGAAAGCCGAGGCAAACTGCTTCACTGCAGAAAGGTTGTAAGGTAAGGACAAATGTATGAAGACACTCAAAATGTTGGTCTGTTATTTTTATTAATCTTCTTTTCTTCTACCAAAGTGAATTTATGTCAAACATTGCCACACAGCATCCAAAGGGATGGGAATTCATATGGTGTATTTGTCTGCAAGGTACAGATTTGTATATATATATATATATATATATACCTTGATGTCTTTGTTTCCACAGAAGACCTGTCCGACCTATGCTTGTCATGTGGGGACAATTATCTTCACACACAGGACCACATTGACTCTTGGGTATTTTAAACTGTTCTTTATTTTTATTTTCTAACTTTGCTAATACATTTTTTCATAATGTCACTGTCTATTTCAGATTCAATGTGACAGTTGCTGTGGCTGGTACCATTGGAAATGTGTGAACCAGCCAAACAAGAAACGGGTTTTTATTTGCCCTGGGTGCCAAAGCCCTTAATTTGGTACTCCCATCCACAGCATGATTTCAATACACCGTCAAAAATGGACTGTTTTATTTTTAATCCAACACCTGCTGGCCCACCATTTTCAAAATCCATTTCTGCTGCCTGCCTTGTCCCCCAGCCTGCATCCAGTCCTGCCACCCAGTCTCCACCTTTACCTGGCCTTGACCCCCAGCCTACCTCCAGTCCTGCCACCCAGTCTCCACCTTTACCTGGCCTTGACCCCCAGCCTACCTCCAGTCCTGCCACCCAGTCTCCACCTTTACCTGGCCTTGACCCCCAGCCTACCTCCAGTCCTGCCACCCAGTCTCCACCTTTACCTGGACTTGACCCCCAGCCTACCTCCAGTCCTGCCACCCAGTCACCACCTTTACCTGGCCTTGCACCTCATCCTACCTCCAGTCCTGCCACCCAGTCGGTCGTACAGCATTCCCCCCAAATACCTTATTTTTCAGGTATGTGTTGTATGCGTTTTCCTTCATAATTTATATTTCCTACATGTAAATAACATTTGTTCAAGATTTTCTTTTCTATCTCTCTAAAGTGTTGCAAGACATATGGGCAAGGAAATTCGGTGGGAAACTTTGCAGTAAAGTTGGCCCGTACAAGGTCTTAACCTGGAATTTAGAACGCCTTAAACCTGGGGCGAAACTTGAAAGTGAGGTTTGTGCTGCAGTTAACATGATTGATAAATATTCCTGTAGTTCACTGTCATTTTGCTTTTAGAATAGACCGTATTCTGTAGTCATACAGTTATACCTTGCAAGTATGTCATCATTCTTTTTGACCACAGGTCATTAATGCGTACCTGACCTGCCTTGTGAGGAATTATTCAGGCAGAGCATTTGTCCTGGATTCCTTTCAAGCCACAAATATTTGGAAGATGAAGGCCAGTTTGATGAAAAGGGTAAAAAATAAAAAAAATCATGATGCCATTCAAGTAACTATCATGTTCTCAGATAATTTGGTAATCTGTCATATTTATACCTGAATGCTGTAGATGGATCTAGAGGCATATGATGTGCTGGTGGGGTCAAGTTAACGAGACTGACCACTGGACACTCCTGGTTTGTTCCTTTATTTTCCCTCCATCTTTTTCTGTAAACTACAAAGGCTTGAATCTGAGTCATTAATTCATGAGCCCATCTTGACAGATGATATATCCCAAAGAAAGAATAATTTTGTATGAAACTCCGTTGGTGAAAGCTGAGGCAAACTGCTTCACTGAAAGGTTGTAAGGTAAGGACAAATGTATGAAGACACTCAAAATGTTGGTCTGTTATTCTTATTAATCTTCTATTCTTCTACCAAAGTGAATTTATGTCAAACATTGCCACACAGCATCCAAAGGGATGGGAATTCATGTGGTGTATTTGTCTGCAAGGTACAGATTTATATATTTATATATATATATATACCTTGATGTCTTTGTTTCCACAGAAGACCTGTCCGACATATGCTTGTCATGTGGGGACAAATATCTTCACACACAGGACCACATTGACTCTTGGGTATTTTAAACTGTTCTTTATTTTTATTTTCTAACTTTGCTAATACATTTTTTCATAATGTCACTGTCTATTTCAGATTCAATGTGACAGTTGCTGTGGCTGGTACCATTGGTATGTGTGAACCGGCCAAACAAGAAACGGGTTTTTATTTGCCCTGGGTGCCAAAGCCCTTAATTTGGTACTCCCATCCACAGCATGATTTCAATGCACCGTCAAAAATGGACTGTGCCAAATAAAAATAAAACCAAATTAATCAATCTTTTGTCTGTTTTATTACAGTTAAGTGCACTTACCTTTGGATTGTTACATTGTTTTGAATTATGCCTTAAAACATAAAAGTGGCTTCTTCCTTGTTTCTTTTCCTGAGTACTGTTCAATGCACAGAGCAAGAAAACATCTCACAGACGTTACATTCATGGAGCAAATCCTAACCATAATGTGATGTAGTAATTATTGGCTACCAAACTTGGCTGTTATTACATTATGAGGTCAGAAAAGGGAAATATTACTACAGCAGAAATGCAAATAATAAACTACTTATTGCAAAAACTAAGCATAACATTACTTTAGTTGGACCTTGCTTTCTAATGTACACCAATGCGTTTGTGTTCACTTATTATGATTATGTGAATGGATCAGCTTTACTTTAGAGGTTACACGTCAATACAATTGAAATAATTAACACTTAATTTCAGAAGTTTACATAGTGATCAGGTCTGTAATAGTTCAGGTAAACACATGCTACAAAACGATTAATTATTTACAAAATGGTGACCAGTTATCGGAGTAGGTTAGAGCAAAACGCGATCTGAGGCGCTCGCTAATAATTTCTGTTCCACTCGCCTGTAGTATAGGCGGATCTTTTGTGACGTCATTGTTTATGTTTGTCGCGTTGCATCATGGGAATCGTGTGGCAGGAAACACCGCTAGATACCAGTAATTTGATTGTTTTGCACGTTTGGAGGAGGATTTAGAGAAGAGGATGGTTCACTATTGCTGTGTGGTCGATTGTACGGCTCGTTGGGGGCCTGATAAAACGTTTTTTTTTTCCCATCGAAAAGGATCGCGAAAAACGAAAGAAATGAAAATGGTTGCGTGTAAAAATATACTGTATTGTAAAAGTGGGTTGGAGAGTGACAATGAATGGAGCACAGCAGGTGATGGGAATGAATGGTTTTAATTCGTTTAATTAGTTAGGGCTTGGTGTGCTTTTCTGATGTGGAAGCGGCTGGATCTGATGTAGGCTTGAAAGCTTCTGATGACCAGCGACCAAGGGTTTGAATTTGTTGTTGGGGAATACATTTTTGTGCGGCTGTGGTTGCTGCTCCGATACGAAAGGAATGACTTGAAAATTGATTTGCTGCGATACCGGGACTGGGTGAGAACTGCATTAAGATGTTTTTTGAAAATGATCATGCGCTTTTTCCTTGAAAATTTTCTGGTAGCCACACCTATGGGGCTAATACGAAATTTATCAAAACAGGGGGTGATTCGAAGGGGGCCGATCATAAAACCTGATTCAATTTATTTTTTTATTAGTTCGTCAACAAGAGTCAACTGTCTCTTGATATATATCATCTTGATATCAGCATGTTCACAATTGTTGTGAACATTATTGTTGCATAATTGATTATTGTTATTGTTATTAACATTATTGTTGCATAATTGATTATTGTGTGCATAATTATCCTATAGCTTAATTTGCTAACAGTTTAACATTATTTAACTAATTTCAATTAAATGATAGGGTGTACCACGGACAAAAATGCATGCACAGGCCATCTTTGCAGATGCAGCACTGATAAGGCAACATTTTTAATTTTCTATCACATGTAGGCCTTCTAGTGCGTCGTCGTTGTTGAGCCCAGAATAGTCGGCACGGGACTTATCTTTGAGCAACAGTTTTCTGGCAAAGCCAGCATCATATTGGGATTTTTTTCCTCAAAACAGTCATCCTTAAAATGTATAGAACAAACGCTTAAATTAACACTGCCGTGACTGGGACGTCCGCAAAAAATAAAGTGCATCCATTTTTCCCTGACGTCTGGGATCTTTCGGCAGCGTATTCAAAGATGTTGTTTGTCCACAGCCAGGAACAGCACATCTGCGGCATCGTCATTTTACTGTACACAGATCCACTCGCTGTCCGTCGACTGAACACTTGTGAGGCGCGCGGGGGCGACAATGATATGAAATGAGCGTAGTTGTCTTGCGCTTAAAGCATAGTTGTCTTGTGCTGGAGGCGGTCATATGCAAACGCTGGTACGTCACTTTGCACCGTGACGTCACTTCTTACCATGGATCCAGACGAGCTGTATTTAGAGCTTGATTAAATAAATGATTTGTTTATAATGGGGAGGTGTCTTAAGCTATGAAACTTGCAGGACGTTTTAATGGTACAAAGACCTCTTATATACCAAAAGATCAAGCAAATTTGGTTTCTCATGTCATGACCCCTTTAAGGGCCGCATGCATTGACTCAAGGACGTCAATATCCTGCCACGTTGGGATCAGGTGCCTGCTTTTTTAGTCAGAAGACAGAACTTGTCAGAAGATGGCCTTTTGTTGCTCTAGGACCCTTGCCACCATCTTTTGTCTTGAGCCTCACCTGGGGCCCGTTCTTCATACGTTGCTTAAAACATCCGAGATCAAACGAGACATCCAAGATGATATAATCGGCCTAATCATGATCTGGCTAATTGGGTTCTTCGAACACACCAGCCGGTTATGATAAGTATAGCTGGATTGAGTTATCTGGGATAATGCGCGTGCATGCGCTGGTTTAAAGGGGACATGTATCGATAGTAGAAACATTGATCAGCAACGCTGCTATTGGCTGCTCACCGTGGCCAAAGAGCACGCACAGTTTTTTCTCCGCAGCAGAGCAAAAGCTAGTAGCCTAGTCGAAGTTTATGCGGAATTTTAATGTTTAATGAAAACGCCAGGGAAGACATCAAAGTCTGTAAAAGCCAGGAGATGGGGGCTGGCAAATAGTAGCAAACAAATTAAATTCAATAGTGGGGACCATGTTAAATGTTTCTATCACTTGTTTCAGTATATACATTTTTGTATTTTAATTTAATTTCATAATTACTTTGTTCATTGTAATGTCAGAGCCACCACCCACTAGAACATTGGAACAAGTAAAAGTGAAAATGGTAATCTTTACTTAGCTACCTATACTGTTCTTGGTTTCTTTTAAAAATACACCGTTATAATGATGTGCATGTGTTGTTCATGTGCAGCAACCAAGAAAAAGGCTATACAATTTTTAATAAAAAACAGGTGGTGGTCACTTACTCCCCGACAGAAGGGCTGGCCCTTAGGTTGAATGTGAATTGACCCTATTGTGGGGGGCATCTCTGGGGGCAGCTCTTCCTTAGACCCACGGCAGGGACCAGTAGCAGCAACAGCTTCATTACTGGTAAATGAGCTTTTAATTATCTTAGTACACTGTAAAATAATTTGTTGCTGCATTAAATTAAGTAGGCCTATTATCCAAATGGCTGGTCTAAAGCCTGAATTGCTTTACTTTATGAAAGTAAACACTGCATGTAGGCTAATGTAAAAATATCTATCTAAAAGAGCACACGGAGTACTATTGCTGACCTTGCATAATATCTCTTATTGCAGGCAAAAGATGGCTTGATCACTGGCTTTTCTTTACAAAGAATAATTGAAATAAAAAAGGAACTAAGCATATTTGTCTTGTCTTTTATTAAACATTTAGTGAATTTAAAAAATGGTGTCCCACAATTATGTCCCGTGCCGCTCTGCTACTAGGTCCGTCCAAGTGCACTGCTGGAGATCATCATCAGGCTGCACCTCCACCACAGGGATCCTCTTCCTTTCTGATGTGTAATTGTCACGGGGTGACAAAAACCTGAACAGGACTAAGATCCTGGGGAAGGCACTGCAAATTGGTTGCCATGGCAGCGAGGCCAATTGCCTGAGTGACAGCAGGTGTGGGGCAATTACAGGGAACGCTGTGAGAGGGACACATATTCAGATGGGGCTTTAAAAGCAGGGAGAAAACGGACTGTGGGGTGGTTCTCCTCCCGTGTAGTACTGTGTTTGTCAGCGGGTCGTTCTTTTTATTATGGCTGGGCTGTGGAGTGCTGGAGATCGAAGCTAAGGAAGAGAAAGGAAGGAGTGAAGGATTTGTCAGCGAAAACCTAAGGAATATCGTCAGCAGTGGGAAAGACGCAAGTGATGAGTATTGGATCCGTTGTTTATATGCACTAACACTGAAGTGGTGTTGCAAGTTTGGAAGTGTGTGGCACGAGTGAATTATTACACCGAGTGAATTGTTGATCTGTCTCCAACTTCAGTCTTCTCTTTGCCGAATGTAACGACAGCTGCAACATTCTTCAGCTTTTCTTGGAGCGAAGTCGAGCCCTGGCCAAGGACTAGATTCGATCTGGTGGGAGAAAGGCCAGTGGGTGAGTGCTGGCCCTAATGCACGGTGTGTGAGTGGAATTACAGTGCCTGAAGTGACGATTCACCCGGTTTGTGCTGTGAAGTGAAATTGTGGTGTGGAGAAATATTAGAAGTCTGCCGTGCACTCTTCCCATTCAGTCTTCCACCCGCTGTCTCCAGGGGAAGGTGTCGACAAATCAAGAGCCCCACTTCCTCCGTGAGAAGATCCGGCCCTGTTAAAGCTGAGTGTTTTATATATCGCTGGACTGTTTAAAACCGTGCTGTGTTTGTTCCAGTGTCCAACGAAGTGGAGCGTGTCGCTCAAGTGTTCTCCCAGCCTGGTGGTCTCCACACCGCCCCTATTGGAAGCCTTTGCTCTGTTCAGACGAAGAGAGAGGTATATCAGTTGAAGTTTCATGTACTATTGGAACCGTTAAGACCTTCCTGTACTGTTTCAGTGTTCAACGAAGCGGAGCGTTTCCGTCCAAGTGCCCTCCCAGCCTGGTGGTCTCCACACGCCCCTATTGGAAGCCTTTGCCCTGTTCAGACGAAGAGAGAGGTATATCAGTTGAAGTTTCATGTACTATTGGAACCGTTAAGACCTTCCTGTACTGTTTCAGTGTTCAACGAAGCGGAGCGTTTCCGTCCAAGTGCCCTCCCAGCCTGGTGGTCCCCACACACCCCTATTGGAAGCCGGTTGCCCTGCTCAGAAGAAGAGAGAGGTATATCAGGAGAGAGCTTCATGTACTGTTGAACAGCGAACCTTACTGTATCGTTCCAGTGCCCAACCAAGTGGAGCGTTTCGTTTCAAGTGTCCTCCCCGTCTGGTGGTCCCCACACGTCCTCCATTGGAAGCATCTGCCCGAAACGGAAGAAGAAGGTACCTCAGCTGAGTGTTCACATACCGACGAACGGTTAAACCCCGCCATATCGTTCCAGTGACTCGCCCGCCCCCACACTTGTATACTTACCTGGTGACCTACCTGGACGGTGTGAGGATTTCTCCGGATCCCCATTCAACGAGCCCCGGCCCGCTACGATCGTTCCTCCCCTCCCATCCCAGGAGGTCCAGAGACGCGTGAACTGCCCTGGCGGCAAGAAGAAGTTTTAATTAGTGCTTATTCAATTGTCCAATTTTAATACAATAAAGTACTGTCATTATTTTTATCCCCTTGTCTGTCTGGTCCTTGACCCGTTCCTCGAGGTGGTTCCCGGTTTTCAGGGGTGGGTGCAGTCTGGCTTGGCCCGCCCAGTCCTGTGACATAATGATGTGTAATACAGCACATGTAACAATAATGTCACAGTCCCTGTCAAGTGCAACCCTCAGACTTTTCAGACACTGAAATTTTCCCTTTAGTTGCCCATGGTCAATTTAAAACTGTGCCCTTGTCCTGGCTAGAGCTCCATTGTCCGGGTTGTGGGTCAGGGAATGGGGTCATAAAATACTGCCTGCAGGAGTGCAGGTATAGCCCCAGGTATGATCTCCAAGCATGTTGTAATCACCTACATAATGAAAAAAATTGTTATGTTAGGCTCAGAATACGTGTAGCCTATGTAATACGGTGTGCTTGATATTTATATTTTCCGTTTCCATGTTCAAATAATGTGCTACATGTGACTATGTGACTGATATGGTATAGTGTCACACACCGCCAAGACATTTTAGTCAGTCAACTGCATACTTTTTGATTCCATTCCTTTTTTTAAATTTGATATAATAATATTACTAATCTGATATATTTAGAATTGTAATAGTAACTTACCTGCACATTTACACTGTTCACAAAATCCTCTTCATTGAGGCCTTGATGGGAACGTGTGTACAGTCTCTGGCACCATTCACGTTAGTGAAGCCTGACACAAAGGCTACTGTAAATCATACTTATTGGCTAAGTCATTATTGCATGATCTACATTAAAAAATATAATGTACCTGCATTGGCAAAAAAAAAAAAAATCTGCTTTACAACCATGGGTCTGGAAAAACCATAAAACCCCCTAAAAAAAGCTTGAGCGCGAGGTAAACTTTGTGAATGGCACGATAGGCAGCACTTTTCACCAAGTTCACCGTATCACTCGCAAAGAATCTCAGGGAAATGCACACAGTTTGTGCTGTTGTTAAAGCCCGACTCCGACATTAAATGTGTTGTTCCAACAAATTATGATACAAATGACACTCGCGAGTCGAGAGAAAAACTATATCTCTCTAAAAGTACGCTATCGCGCTGCGCTAAAGGACTTCCCGGATCACCTTCGCTTATAAAGCCGGGATCTAATCCTGTTAACATGAAATAAGCCTGCTCGCGAGCAAGTTTAAGATTGCACACCTGTTGCTATGACAGCAAGTCCAGGATGAGCGTCGAAGAACCAAACAATCCAAGATCATGCCAAATCGGCAACAATCAAATCCAGCTAAGTGAGTTAGCGACATACGAAGAACGGACCCCTGGTTAGTGACTCTGTGACCAGCTGGTGTGTGCCCTCCCCCCTGGCATTTCACACATTTGTGACTACTTGTCTGCAGATTCAAATTCAGAATACAGGTTTGTGACTATTGTCTGCGAGTGCAAATCTCAACATTCAACTTCAGATTTTATTTTTTACAGGTTTTCACATCGGAGCTGTGAGTGTACATGTTAATATACAAGTACGAATATTTATTGTACAAGTTCTCAAATTCACATCATACTCTCGAGTTTTGCTACTCTTTTACCTTCATAAAGGAGCGGAAGCATAAAAGGAGGAGCAATGACAGTGAAGGACGAGAGAGGCCAGACCTGGATTTTGTGTTTTGTTTCTGTTTTATTATGTGTGACAGCAGTCGTCCGTGAGGGACTGCTGCCTTTACTTTCTTTTTGTATTTGATTATCCATTTTATTAAAGTTGTGAAACGTTCGCCGGTTCCCCCCAAAAAAAGAAAAAAGATCTTTCCCCAGTTACAGGTGGGTTTTATAACACTACTGTGATGTGAATATGCTACACTAGATGGAAGCATTGGACAGTGTGAAAACTGGCGATCAGGTTTTTTTTTTTTTATGCTTTATTTTCAACAAATAGCATGTACAAGGGTAACTTTTACATTACATCAGAAGAACATATCATATGCTTAAAAATACAATAGAAATTACAAAAAAAAGAAAGAAAAGGGGGGAACAAAACAGATAGAGTAGGCTACATAACTATATTGTTGAATAAACATAAATAGGTACTTTTCATATGAAAATCTTAAATGAAGAGCATATTGCAGTTGTTTTAATTGCTTTGTTGTTTTTAGATTTTGACATCACATTTATGCACATTTTAATCCCCTTAAGCACTGTAAAATTCAGTTTGCCATTTGTTAATTTACATTTGTGAATATGAAATGTGATCAGGTGTTTGGATGAAAATACGACTATAGAGTCCACCCATTCAAATGCAGGATTTAGTAAACAAACCTTATAAATGTGCACAGAACACACATTTAAATGCCTTTGTTAGATTGCATAACATTTTCAGAAGTCTATGGAGCAGAACAATTTCTTCACATTTTTAACACAATAAAATAGGCAAAGAATGCAAATACTAATGCAATTTACAAGAACATAGCAGACCCACTATATCAGTGGTCTCAAACTCAGTAACTAGAGGGCCAGCAGAACCCGTGCAGAGTTTAACTCCAACTCACCCGCGTGGAAGTGTCTTTAATCCTGAAGACCCTGATGAGCTGGATCAGGTGTGTTCAGGCCCTCCAGGAACTGAGTTTGAGACGTTGCACTATGTACAGAATGAAAATAGCTGTTTGATGTATTTTTGCACTGTGCTAGGCCATGCATAAAATGCTTTTGACAGTTTTACACAGTACATGTGCACAGACTTAAGGACAGAAAATATAAGGTGACATTTTTACACAAATGTAGACATTGGCAGTGCCCTTTTTTTTTTTGGCTCTCCTTGTGAAATATTTAATTCATTTTTTGTTTGTTTTTTCTTTTTGATTCTGAGAGCACATTCTTTATAGATTAGATTCAGAGGACTGTGAGGATCCTCTACATCAGGGATGCTCAACTTCGGTCCTGGAGGGCCACTGTCCTACAGAGTTTAGCTTCAACCCTGACAAAAGCTCTTTTCTAGTAATCCTGAAACCATTGATTAGCTTGTTCAGGTGTGTTTAATTAGGGTTGGAGCTAAACTCTGCAGGACAGTGGCCCTCCAGGACTGAAGTTGAGCATCCCTGCTCTACATCATATTTTCTAAAGAGATCATATATGAGTATGTGTCAACCAATCAGCATCAAGAATTCAACAATGCAGTGGTATACAATAAATAATTGACTACAGCATCACCTTTTGTGCACATTCAATTTCAATAATACAACAGTCCATCGTCAATTATTTCTCTCTCTCTCACACACACACACACACACACACGTGCCAATTCATGTGTGAAAATGATTCTTCATGCTCCCTCCCAACCATTCTTTTACAATTTGAGCCTGATGAATCTTGACATTGACATCCTGGAATATGGCCATGATGTGTCTTCCTATATGGTTCTTTAAGAAATGAAAAGCTACACACTCCATCAATGATAGTTAGAAGACCTGTTGCTAAACATGTTAGAAACATAATAATCACTGCAATAATTATCCAATTAAGCATCAGTTAAGCTGTTTGAATCCAAACAGCGACTTTTGGCAAAGTTGATCAGTTGAGGCAATGTACTATTACACATTTGTACAAACCATTTATTAATTGTGTGTTCATGTTTTTGCAGTACCCAATCTAAATGCATGGTGCGATTTAATTCCTTCAGAAGCATTATGCTTTGTGAGCATTTTGTTAACGAATTTTAAATACAAAACAGGAAATGCATGTTTCACAATTTTTTTAATCACAAAAGTAACAAAATTCTGCATATAAAGTACAAAACATTCTCAATTCATATTGTAACAATTCAATTATAACTCACATACTGGAATATACTGTACCCATTATTAACAGTTCAAACTGTGTTGCTGTACTGTTGACTCTTCACTGGGACTGTCATTTTTGTTATCAGATTGTCCGAAAACAAAGCATCTGTGCTTCCTGTACACGTTTTCTAAAAGAATGGAATGGTGAAAAAGTTGATTGGCACTGATCTATATCACAGGTTGTACTAAAATTTGGTTCATGTCCATGTACAAACTTCACAAGAGTCGATGTCCTTCGAGTGCACTTTGGGCAATGATAGAGTTGAGGCATGATGAGGATCTAATACAAGAGGTTAATCATCCGGAGTGAAGTTACTGGCAGTGGCTTGTCTCCCTCTTCCACAATGTTGACAATGCGTCTCTGAAGGAAAGTCAGTGTGTTTTTCAGGTGTGGTGGACATGCAATGTTGAAAGTAAAGTACACACAGAAGGCTGTTATGAAGGCTTCATCACATCTATTCCATCTACATTCACCACACTGTATACAAACTTGAAAAATTTACTTAAGTACAGTAACAAAGTATAATTCGTTACTGTCCCACTCACACAAGTATAGCCTATATGAAATACTACTTAAGTAGAAAGGCTACTTAAGTATTTAAGTAATTATTTTTATTTTGAGAAACTTTTACTTTACTAAAGCATAATTTTGTACTTTTTAGTCCACTACGGCCCCATTTACACTGCATGGTTCAAGTGACCCCATTCCGATTTTTTCCCTCTCATGTGGCACAGATCGGATTCAGGCCTCACTCATATGTGGAAATACATCTGATATGAATCGGATACGTGCACTTGCGTCTGCCATGTAAGCAGACAAATTGGATATTCCCCAGTAAATGCAAATTGAATTACATGGTCATCAAAAAAGGGACGTCAACTCAGGTGGACACCAACTGCGATCACATGACTTATTAATGGCGCGATGGAGGACGAAGGCTCAACACAGTGGAGTAATGTGGAGGTTGTATGTCTTTTGAGCCTTTGGGGCGAAGGAACGTCCCTCTGAACAAGGGCTCTCCTCTTTTTTCCCCGCCTTACGAAAAGAAAGTTTTGCTGACTTCTAAAAATAGTGCGGAAAGCAAAACACTGGATAATAATTTTGTCTGCATCTGCATCCATTGCATATCGCGCCGTTTTAATTCCTTTTCCGGGTCAGTGTCTACATTGGGTTGTTTCTGCAGTGTATAGTGTAAATACAAATATCGGATACGGGTCACTTTTAAAAGATGATGTAAGCGGGTCGTCAAAAAAACCGATATAGTCAGCAAATCGGAATTGGGCATCAAGAAATGGATAGAAATGGTAAATGCAGCCTCTGTCCTAAAAACATGTCGTTCCTCCTTAAGAAAGCCTCACGTACTCCAAGACGTAATAACTGTGTCTGATTCGTGAACTTGTTGATTCTTTTCAATGAGCCTGTTAAATCGGTTCGCATATCGCACCAAATGTTTCATTCACAAATTGGACTGATCTGGTTGCAGCTGTTCTCAAGTCAACAACTCACCGATTCAAATGATCCGTTCAGAGCGAGTCTCCAGTTAACAATTCACTAAATTCACAAGTCTGACTCAAAATGAGCCGAGAACGGGAGATCCTCGGAGCTTAAGTGGGCGAACCTGACGGGTTAATAATGCAGAATTTTAGGACTGATTATTGTAAATGAAAATTAAGTCATGTCACTCAGTTGTTCGTGAACTAAATCTGCTGTAAAAGGGCGAGCTGTAATTAGCGTATCCATAAGTTTTGTCCATTTATTTACGGGTTGATGCAAGGCTCATATTTGCTTTGAAAAATTCTAATTATTAACATAAACGTATTAACAAAAATAACATGAAATAATATTTGTTTCTATAACTTTGTTGTTTTTTCGATAACTGTTGAGTTTAATAGGAATTATGGAACCGTTTTTGTCATCATTTGTAACCCATTTTTTTTGTAGGCTTACAATAAATTATTAAAAGTTTCAACAAGTTGCGTTTGGTCGGGGTGCGTTTATATCCACGGACGGTTACCCCGAAAACAATGTCTAAAGAATTAGGAATCGAAGTTTAGCACAACTCACCAGAACTACGCAATGTAGGGGCATGTTGAGCTCGGCTTGTTTCTGCAGTTTCTCTTCTCTTGCCAGTTCTGCGAGAAAGTCGTCACCAATGTTCTGCACACACCCATGGCTCGGGCAGTGCGGCCCTTTTCTGTTTTCATTGCATTGGTGTCGGCTAATGTGATACAGACCAGTTTCCTCTCGCCCTGGGACCAATCTTGGAAGGAGGACCTGAGGGCTTCGTGTGGCTTTCTGCCGTGAACAACTTTGATTTTAGTTCCCAGTTTGCACTGAGATAGGTCTATGGTCAGGCTCATGCATGACATGTTTACGCTTGACCACATGTCAGTTGTCACTGAGAAATGATCAACGTCTTTCAAGTCCCATATTATGCTGTCCTTCACTGACAGATACTTTTCAGGGATTGCTGTTTGAGAAAAGTACTTTCGTACTCGCCCGTAGCATGGCTTTGAACGCTGGCTTCTAAAAGGTACGGAATGGCACCATTTCTTCAACCAACTAGCAAGTCACGCTGTAAGTAAGTGCTCGCCACTTTGGTTCTTCACTCCTCTCACAAAGGCCTCGGTGACTTCCAACTGTTGCTGCTGGCCTGAGGTCGTAGGCTTAACGTTACCTAAGGTAGGTGTGCTTCTCCCAAGTCCGACAAACGCCACAGGATGGTTGATTCTAAGATGTGATCTTAGATTAGTGGTATTTCCCCTACGAATTCCGAGACGAATACTTTTCTTCTACAAATAAGGCGACACAATATTTGGCATAGACACTAGATTCGTGCCATTTTTTTTAAACAATGTCATCCAACTAGTGCCGTCAACTGTAACTTATACCCTGTTCCACATAAGAGAAGTATTGCTATATCGCTATTGTTTTGTCTTTTATGCCTGTGTTTGTGTGTATTTAATGGACCATTATCTGTAACGTTCACCAGCTGGAGTGCCCTTGAGAGCCACCAGAGGGCACTCCACATCAGACTATCACTATTCACTCACAACTACACTTCCCATAATTCACTGCCCGGACTCATCATCCCTGATTCTCACATTCACCTGTGCTTAATTATATTGTTTAGTTTACCCCATATATAAGGCTGGTTCACCTCATCATTCCCTGCGAAGTCTACGTTATTCCACTGCATTTCTGAGCGTTTCCTTTGTTGTCATTGTTCCTGGTTCTTGATCTCTGCCCGTGTCCTGGGGTCCGTTCTTCGAACGTCGCTAACCTCACTTAGCTGGATTTGATTGTTGGCGATTTGGCATGATCTTGGATTGTTTGGTTCTTCGACGCTCATCCTGGACTTGCTGTCATAGCAACAGGTGCGCAATCTTAAACCTGCTCGCGAGCAGGCTTATTTCATGTTAACAGGATTAGATCCCGGCTTTATAAGCGGAGGTGATCCGGGAAGTCCTTTAGCGCAGCGCGATAGCGTACTTTTAGAGAGATATCGTTTTTCTCGTGACTCGTGAGTGTCATTTGTATCATTAATTTGTTGTAACAACACATTTAATGTCGGAGTCGGGCTTTAACAACAGCACAAACTGTGTGCATTTCCCTGAGATTCTTTGTGAGTGATACGGTGAACTTGGTAAAAAATGTGCTGCCTGTCGTGCCATTCACAAAGTTTACCTCGTGCTCAAGCTTTTTTTTCGGGGTTTTTATGGTTTTTCCAGACCCAAGGTTGTAAAGCAGATTTGTTTATTTTTTTTATTTATTTAATTTTTTGCCATGCAGGTACATTATATTTTTTAATGAATATCATGCAATCATGACTTAGCCAATAAGTATGATTTACAGTAACCTTTGTGTCAGGCTTCACTAACGTGAATGGTGCCAGAGACTGTACACACGTTCCCATCAAGGCCTCAATGAGAGGATTTTGTGAACAGTGTAAATGTGCAGGTAAGTTACTATTACAATTCTAAATATATCATATTAGTAATATTATTATATTAAATTTAAAAAAAAGGAATGGAATCAAAAAGTATGCAGTTGACTGACTAAAATGTCTTGGCGGTGTGTGACACTATACCATATCAGTCACATAGTCACATGTAGCACATTATTTGAACATGGAAACGGAAAATATAAATATCAAGCACACTGTATTGCATAGGCTACACGTATTCTGAGCCTAACATAACTATATTTTTTTCATTATGTAGGTGATTACAACATGCTTGGAGACACAGGGGCTATACATGCAGGCAGTATTTTATGACCCCATTCCCTGACCCACAACCCGGACAATGGAGCTCTAGCCAGGACAAGGGCACAGTTTTAAATTGACCATGGGCAACTAAAGGGAAAATTTCAGTGTCTGAAAAGTCTGAGGGTTGCACCTGACAGGGACTGTGACATTATTGTTACATGTGCCGCGTATTACACATCATTACACATCAGAAAGGAGAGGATCCCTGTGGTGGAGGTGCAGCCTGATGATGACCTCCAGCCTAATGATCTCCAGCCTGATGATGACCTCCACCAGTGCACTTGGACGGACCTAGTAGCAGAGCGGCACGGGACAGAATTGTGGGACAACCATTTTTTAAATTCACTAAATGTTTAATAAAAGACAAGACAAATATGCTTAGTTCCTTTTTTATTTCAATTATTCTTTGTAAAGAAAAGCCAGTGATCAAGCCATCTTTTGCCTGCAATAAGAGATATTATGCAAGGTCAGCAATAGTTACTCCGTGTGTTCTTTTAGAGAGATATTTTTACATTAGCCTACATGCAGTGTTCACTTTCATACAGTAAAGCAATTTCAGGCTTTAGACCAGCCATTTGGATAATAGGCCTACTTAATTTAATGCAGTAACAAATTATTTTACAGTGTACTAAGATAATTAAAAGCTCATTTACCAGTAATGAAGCTGTTGCTGCTACTGGTCCCTGCCGTGGGTCTAAGGAAGAGATGCCCCCCACAATAGGGTCAATTCACATTCAACCCAAGGGCCAGCCCTTCTGTCGGGGAGTAAGTGACCACCACCTGTTTTTTATTAATTTTTATAGCCTTTTTCTTGGTTGCTGCACATGAACAACACATGCACATCATTTAACGGTGTATTTTTAAAAGAGACCAAGAACAGTATAAGTAGCTTAGTAAAGATTACCATTTTCACTTTTACTTGTTCCAATGTTCTAGTGGGTGGTGGCTCTGACATTACAATGAACAAAGTAATTATGAAATTAAATTAAAATACAAAAATGTATATACTGTAACAAGTGATAGAAACATTTAACATGGTTCCCACTATTGAATTTAATTTGTTTGCTACTATTTGCCAGCCCCATCTCCTGGCTTTTACAGACTTTAATGTGTTCCCTGGCGTTTTCATTAAACATTAAAATTCCGCATAAACTTCGACTAGGCTACTAGCTTTTGCTCTGCTGCGGAGAAAAACTGTGCGTGCTCTTTGGCCACGGTGAGCAGCCAATAGCAGCGTTGCTGATCAATGTTTCTACTATCGATACATATCCCCTTTTAAACCAGCGCATGCACGCGCAATTATCTCAGATAACTCAATCCAGCTATACTAATCATAACCGGCTGGTGTGTTCGAAGAACCCAATTAGCCAGATCATGATTAGGCCGATCATATCATCTTGGATGTCTCATTTGATCTCGGATGTTTTAAGCAACGTACGAAGAACGGGCCCCTGGTCTTCCCGTTCCTGCCTCACCCTCTGGATTTGTCTGTTTGTTTGGATTGCCTGCCTTGTATGACCTTTGCCTGGATTCTGATTACGATTTTGATTTACTTTAATAAACTGCATTTGGATCCTCAACCTTCGTGTCTCGGAGCAGTTCATAACAGTAGACATCACAAGTACTGAAACCTAGCATACAATTAATAATAATCAGTAGTGGTTGGCAGATCGAGGCTTCGTGAAACAATGAAACAGTTGAACCAAATGGGCCATAATTGTTTCGAGGCTTCGAATCAATCCGACACCCGTCTCAACGGTGACACCTAGTGGTCACTTGCAGGCGTTGATCTGAAACAACGTTGACGAGCCATTACATTTATTTTTTATTGTATTTTTCTAATACGTGAAGCTTGTAACCCATAGGCTCCTCACTGTGCATAATGTTATTTTGGTCCTGCAAAATGAATATTAACCTTTTATGGCGCTTTTCCATTACCAGTACCAGCTCGGCTTGCTTTTCGCTCCGTTTTCCATTGCAGATAGTACCTCCACAATAGTATCTGGTCGTCATAGCGACGCAACACACACCCGCTACCCACACACACACAGGACAATGGAGGAAATCGAGTGTATGCTGTTTTACATAATATTAGTAATGGGTATATCACGCAATCTCTGGCCAAACTATTTAAAAATGCCGGGGTTATTCAGGATACTCCGTCTGGCACGTGCAATGATGACACGGTGAATAGTGACGATTCTCTCTGACCAATCAGCAGTCTGCCGTGTTTCACGTCACATTTTAGCTCGCTCAGAATCTCGCTGAAGGTGATATGAAAAAAAATATCTGGAAGCAGGTACCGGTACAACTTTTACACAGTGAAAAACCAAACAAAGGCAAGGCGAGGCAAGCCGGTACTGTGTAGTGGAAAAGCGCCATTAGTGAAATACTTCGAGACTTCGTTTGGCCGTAGTCACGTGACATGGGTGTTTTGAATCACGCTTCGGATCAGTGTTTCGAAACATCTGCGCTTCGGGATCTTGCAAAGCTTCGGAACGACTGTTTCGCGTCAGCCATCCCTAATAATCAAACACACACACAAAATGAATCCCCCATGTGTTTAATGGACTGTCCCTCCCCCTTGCGCGGGAAGTAGTTTTTTTCCCCTCAAGAAGCCCTTGAACAGGACAGTAATGACAGTAATCAGTGTTATTGTTTTAAATGGCGCTTTCTCATTTATGTGACGGACCCATGTGCAGTTATTTCCACACAGGCAATCAACTAATTAATATGTAGGATACTTCATTTTTTGGTTGAGTTTTTTTTTTAGTATCATTTAAATTTGTAGTTGAAACAAATAAAAATTAAAATATTTTAAAGTTTAGAATTCGGGTACGTTTACACAACAGCGCTATGCTTAAAATAGAGTAGTTTTTCCCTTTGAGTTTTCCACGTACAGACAACACCATTGTCAAAACGATCCCCATTCACGCGGATCCGCGAAAACGACTAAAAACGCTGTATTCTGCTGCCAGGCCTTTTAGATGGCGACAAAACACTATAGATTGAACAGGTAATACACATGTGCATGACGTCATCATCTTCAGAGATTTGCGTTTTTGTTGTTTGCACAGAGACCTTTTTTTTAAATTTGCACCTTGAAACCCGTTTTCAAAAGTTTGTGTTTTCAGCCACCCAAAATGCTGTTGTTGTGTAAATAAACTCCCAAAACACATAAAGTTTTAAATTTTTTGTTGAAAACGGTGTCTTGTAAACAGCCCCAGCCTTGTGTTATTGTGTAGGCATTTGCGCAGTGAAAATTACCCAAAGCACCACCTAGTGTCTAACCTATGCTAATACTGTTAGAACCCGTTTCAACGTGAATACCATAACTGCAATGGGATGAAACTTATGATATGGCAATGACATGGCAGTTCCATGTGTGGTTTCATCATATAGCCTACAGTTGCTATTTTGAGGTCTAAAACAAGGGGTCTACAACATGTAAGAAAGCCATTATAACATGTACATGAAAAATGTAGAAACAAATTTCACAACTATGGGACACCATCGCAAGCATCACAACAGAGAAAGGAACCTCAAGGTTGATATTTGGGTGTGTTTATTGCCTCAACACTTAGTATACTATATCCTTAAAAAGGATATTCCTTGAATCATATGTCTACACGAGAAAACAGATTTTTCAAATAAATAAATACATACAATGTAATTGTACGATGTGTACGATGCAGGGTTGAATCAACGGAAGCAGAATCCACATGCAGCCATAATTTATTTAAACAAACTCAAAACTAGGACTGGAGAACAGAACAACCCACATACAACATAAAAATCAGACAAACAAGAACTCACAAAGACAGGGCTGAAACACAAGGCTTAAATACAAGGGATAAACGAGCTAGACAAGATAACAAGGGGGTGTGGTAATCAGAAACACCTGTGAACAATGATCAGACAATTAACAAGACACATGGCAAACAGTGAATCACATAACAGACAAGAACAAGACACAAAACCCACACCGTGACATAGCCCCTCCCCTATGGGCGGCTCCCGACGCCCGTCAAAACAAAACCACAAAAGTTCAGGAGGGTGGTGAAGCGGAGGCGGTCTTGGGGGAGGGACGGAGGGCCAGGTCCGCACTGGGAACCGGGACCAGGATGTAGGCAAGGCGGGCCTGGATCGTGAAGCATGGGCGACCAGGGCGGAGCAGGCAGTGCAGGCAGCCAGTGCGGAGCAGGATCTGCAGACGGCCAGGGCGGAGCAGGATCTACAGACGGCCAGGGCGGAGCAGGACGCGCCGGCGGCCAGGGCGGAGCAGGACGTGCCGGCGGCCACGGCGGTGAAGACCCCTCGGGCGGCCACGGCGGTGAGGGCTCTGGGAGTACTGTGAGCTTGCAGGGTGTTTCATCAGCCAAGCCCACAATAAATGCCGTACCGCTCAAGGAGAGGGCCAGGTCGACATACCCTTCTAGGGTCCAGCCGGTATAGTCCGGCATAAATTGAGCAACGTCATCATCCAGCCCGCTCAAAAACAGGTCCATGAGCTGGGTGTCGTTTAACGTTCCCAGATGACAGCAAGACAAAAAGTCCCTCGCATACCTCTCAATAGGCTGGCCATCTTGGAACACCGAAGAAAGGAATTTCCTCAGGGCCTGGTTGCTAACAACTGCTGGATCCATTTTGTGGCGAAGTCTTCTGTCATGAACTGCTCCGAGACGAGGTTTTAGATCCAAACGCAGCTTTATTGTATGGGGCAATCCAGAGGCGTAATCCAATGTACAGGCAAGGGTCATACACAGACAGGCAGTCAAACAAAAAAACAAAGAAACAAACAAAACAGGCAGGGACCAGAGGCAAGAGAGTAATCCAGGGACCAGAGAATGATGTCCAAAAACCAAATGACAAGAAACCAGGGAAAACGCTCGGAATTGCAGTGAAACACTAGACAAGACTTCGCGGTGAGTGAATGAATAAACATGGTATAAATAGACTGAGACTAATGCCTGGCTCACACTACAGGAGTTTTAGGCCGATTTATGCCCGATTTCCCCCTCCCGAGAATCGGAGAAAAAATCTTGTCGAGGACCTCGATCGGTTCCGATGTTCGGCGCAGATTATCTGCTAATGTGAGGCGTTCACAGATCGAATCTTGCCCCTCCCGATCTTCTCTCACACAAATTGGGCCCGCCCCGATCATATCAAACATGTTTGATATTTATCGGGGTGAGCAAGATTGTGATTCTGTCAGTAGGCTACTGTCACAATAGCCACTATGAAACAATAGGGCTGTTTTGGTGAAGGGATTTCCATTGAGGTAATTTTGAGTGACTCAACAGCGCAATATGCGGTATTATCTCCATTTATTTATTTATTGCTAAATTAATTACGATGTGGTCAGCAGGCACGAAGACGAGTAGGCTAGCCTACATGTTCAGTAATGGACGAAAATAAAAACCGCACCAAAGTGGAGTAAACAGATTTTGAAATAACATTTTATATGGGAGGAAAATGCTTATGGGCTCATCTGATTTTTTTTGTAGCCTATATAGTCTACTTTATTTTGATTTTAGTATCATAATGATTAATGAATGCACGCACAATTATGCGTGAACTTAATAAATGTTGCAGATATGTTTTACTATGCACAAACAAATGCCTTTCAACTTTCTGATTTAATTAAAATTCTGAATTAAACGAATGTGCAGCAATTTGTACAAATGGAGAGTCTGTAGGCCTATTATACGTGTTGAAGCCATTAAATAAGCGCATTTAGTTTCATATTTGTTAAAATTTTATATAAAAAAATTAATCTATGTTGATTATGAAAAGTGAACCTATGAGTAAGATAGGATGCGCATAGCCTCGGGAGACATATGGGTCAGACATGATTTTGACCACTTCATTAGCCTAAGTTTTGTTTTGAAAGCCTTTCTTTAAAGTGAATTTCGTTTTGTATAAATTGTATCTTAATTTTAATACAATTTTAATCTACAAATTGCCTGGATTTAAGAAATAGGAAGCAAATATAGCAGACAATATAATAATGACATGGAGGCGCCGGCGCGTCACTTGCATTGGACGTGAACTGGAGCGCATCTAATCATAAATTAACCGAAACTCAGTGCAGGGGCGCAACTACCCAGTGTCAGAAGGGTATGCAGCAACAATTTTGGCGCCCCCAAAACGAATGGGCCGCCGATGTACAAGTTTTATGGGCCGTTAAGACAAAAAAAAAAGTATGAGACGTCGGCCCACTGGGAATCTCCCGGTAGTCCCGATGGCCAGTAGCCTACATGCCTGGTTGTCACACTTTAAATCCTACCTGTTGTCTTTCACCATCCACTTATTTAGCTGCTGTCGCATCGATTGACATGCCATCTCCTTTTCCCTCTTTCTTTTTCTATTTTTAGCCCCAGCCAGCTTTTTTGCTTTATACATCTTTTTCGACGACAACTCGTAGGCTACATGCTCACTCGCGATATTACCCTATAAATAGTCTAGCCTACTAGAAATAGGCTACTCTCTGAATAATCCATGGCAATCGTCAACTTCATCTTTGCAGACACTGACACAAAAAACACTAGTTAAAAATCAATGCACTTGTGTAACCGGATTTACAAATGCACATCTTGTGTAGCCTAATACACACACATTATGTCGAAATAATGAGATATTATGCTGAAATAACATTATCAATAGCCTAATAATACAACTTTAATTGTGATAATTAAAATAATTTAATTTTAAATATTGAGTGGCTAAGTATTGCTCATTTATTAATATTATTTATATAGCCTATAATATATTTACATTGCGCAGCTCCCCCTGTCAATGATCTAGCACCCCCTCAGCACCTGCGTAAAAAGAAATCCCTCTGGCGCTGCCCTGATATGAAGGACAGATAGCCTATTTACATCTTCTTTCCCGCTTCAGATCTCCTCCTGGGTGAGATCACGTGAGGCGCTTCCTCTGGCACGATAATCTTAATAACATTTTGTAGTGTGTGATGTGCTGCGATTTTCAAATCTTGTAGTGTGAGCATGTTTAAGATTTGAGGGAAGACAATCTGCAAAGATTCTCCTTAAGTGTGTGCTGCAACCAGATTTCACAATCGGTTAGGATTTCAAAACTCCTGTAGTGTGAGCCAGGCATAACAGGATTATGAAACACAGGTGAATGCAATCAGTGAATGAGGTACAGGTGAATGTGATCAGTGATAAGAGATGATGAGTCCAGGCAGAGAATGATGGGAGATGTAGTCTGTGAGTGAATGATAATAGTCTTGATGTGGAGTGCCCTCAGGTGGCTCTCAAGGGCACTCCAGCTGGTGACCGTTACAAGAACCAGAACAGAAGTACATACCTAACAATTACATTTTTTAAATGCAAGTACATAGCAGTTAAAGCCACTACTATAAAGTGGGACCAGTCATTCTTATATTGTTTAATTTTCTGTTGAATATTATTCAGATCATAGCTACCAAACACCTTTTTGCATTTGTGAATGTAAAAAATAGTGCATTAGGTTTTTTATGAACTGAAGTTTAATGACATTTATAAGCATTTTAATTTACATTGTTAATCATGTAATGTTTAATAAGTTCATCAGTGAACATTAACATACACATCTTATATTTCCAGCTACTTGAATTTAGATTAATGATCTGTTAAACATTATATAGTGTTTCTAAATTATTTTTTTAATGAATTGCTTTTTCTGAGTTGTTTAATGTAGGCATATGGATCTGTTTTGAAAAATGTATTTCGTTGTAATGAGTATCACTGTCAGTCATCTCAATTTTGTGAATAATTCACAAAACAATAATTTAGCAGATTAAAGACGAGCTTCATCATCTTCAGGCCATTGTGATTTTCTGGTGCGATCGGCTGATAATCTGCCTTCAACAGCATCTGGTTAATTTATTACACTGTTGTTTCAGTTAATAAATCTACTAACAAATTAAAATAACACAAAGTACAATCATTTTTATATAGACGCATAACCTGAGATGCATAGCTTTTAGAAAAACTGGGCACACAATGTTAATTGCTTAAATTTGATGCAATGATAGAACATTTGTAAATTTGTACTTTAAATTCAGTATTGTGATTAAGAAGTCATTTAACTAAAATGTTTCTCTTGAATTTATCTGCTACCAGGCCAGCTTTCAATGAGCCGGCAGATTACGTAATAGAGAGAATAAACGGACACTTTTCAAAGTCTGTGATTATAGCGACACTTAACGGATAAAAGGCAGCAAATACACGTCCCCAATTTTACCGCCGCGGGAACGGTAGCGGTAAAAGTATTCTGTACGTGGACTCATCTCGCACACAGCTGAAAACACAAAGTTATGCATGTTGAACATCACAGAAGTCAGTGTTACCATTCGTTAGTTTTGGTTGTAGGAGAAAACTAGTGAATTTGAAAACTTTTGCGCTTTTTTCAAATTCAAAGTTAAAATTCGTCTTAGTGTCTGTCACAGGAAGTGATGTATTCTTGTACTACAGTACGGTGATGACTCATCTGTGTCTCATAATTATTCATGAGTCTGCGTGTCCTTATCCTATGAGAAGACGCCTTGCTTAATTATTCATGACAGCACACTTTGATTTCCTATGACAGGCGCTTCAACAGTGAGAGGATGGCATACAGTAAGTGAGAGATGCATTAATGGATCAAAAACTAGTGATTTTGCTTTGTAAGATTTTCTGCATCGTATAAGTTCTCTTCAATAGATCCCGGGTCTTCGACACAAATGTGATTTATCCACACTGTAAGTGTACCCAGTCTTTACTCCATTTTAACCAATCAAACGCCATATACCCCAGAAAAATAAGTCTCAAAAGTTGTCAAAGATAGAACAGCATGTTCTTATATATTTTCGTTGCAGAGAACAAATACGAATGGCTGTGCATTTATTTGTGCATTAAATTATAGCTGTCACAGATATGTAATGTATGTATTTGTGTAATTTACGGTGAGCTACAGAAGCATGTGTATATTGTGTTGCGTGCAATGGTAATTCAGCCTGCACTTGTGGGAAGCTTTTAAAGAGAGCGAAATAAAACAGTCCGTCTCAGAAGAAGCCGTTGCTGTGTTGTCAGTCTCCCTCGTCCCCCTCCACTCCGCAGCCACTTCTGTAGCATATTTCTAAACCGGGGTGAAATCTGACTGCAGCTGGGGTTTCATGACCCTTTAAAAACTAAGAATCGATTGGAGAGAGAATCGTGATGCTTACCGAAAATCTCAGAATCGATCCACGAATCGCGATGCATCGATTTATTGTACCAGCCCTACTTTTCGTGTTATTGCCTCACGAGTTATATTATTTGGATAAAAGCGTCTGCTAAATGAATAAATGTAAATGTGTATATGTATATGTATTCCAGATATGGCAAAAGATGCCAAAACAGCATTTGGACCAAAAAAAAAAAAAACTGACACAACATATCCTTTTATTTTCAAGTGCACAAGCATCACATATCTTGCTACAGCATATATCAGGTAAATAGCTGGTGGGGTGTGGTCCACTCATTCTGACAGCATACGCAGCAGGAGATACTGACATTTAACTATCAAAACTACTGTGAATACATTGGCATGCCCTTACGTTTAATTAAGATTAGCTCTGATAGTCTCCAGGGGGCCTGGGAAAAATGTCAACACCCAATTGCCTCTGGAGGGGGTCTCAGCAGCTGACAGAAGGCCTACAATGGCTGCTTCTGCAAGATGTATGATTCATTACCTTCACCGCACTTTGATGAATTGTAGGCAGGTTAAGCCAGCTAACATCATTGACATAATATTTTGAAACTGTTCTTGTCATGTATATTTCCTCGTGTTCTTCTAGTCGTTGTAAGTTATCATGTCTGCCATGTACGCACGGTGGCCACTTTATCAGGGTCACCTGTACACTAGCTCATTTATACAACTATCTAGTCAGCCAGAGCTTAATTTGAGCCGGATCCTGTTCCGGAAAATGTCCGATTTTGGATTTTTGGGATCCGGCATAAACAAGTGCATTACATGATGACGGTGACTGTATGATTGTTAACTGAAGTAAAGCGCCGCGTTGGGATTCGCGCTCGGCTCGCGCTTCTGTGAACAAAAATCCTGCATGCTTTGATTGGTCTCAAACATTTTGACATTGACGAGCGTGTGTTTGAGTGCTGAAGCCGCTCGGATGAGAAGGTCGGTTATCGTCGCGATGGGCGAATCATTGCAGCACCAAATTAGAGTTAATATTAGGGAATTATTTCACAACTTTCATTATATAGGCTACACTAAAAAAAAGACGACTGAGGTCCGGACCTTGGGGACACATGATGGGTACGACCCTGACTGGGTGTTTTTTTTCATTCACATGAGATTGGATTAGCTACTAAATGATGCGCATCAGAGGGGATTTAGAAGTGGGTATACGCAATGCCGACTGAAAAAGAAGTGGGTATACGCCGTATACCCTGCACTACACCACTGCGTATAACTTATGTTGTCAGTTCATTTGAGCCTGTTATTGTATTAGTCTATAGTTCTTGCAAATTTAAATTAAGTTAACTGGTGATTTTCGTTGTTTGTATTCTTCACCTGCCAGCTAAATTGCACGTGGCTGTTGATTCGATATAATAGCGATATTTACACAGAGTATTTACACTGCTTTAAGATAATGTTATCAATAGTTGGGTGTATTGTTATTATTTGCTATATAATTATATTTATAATATATAGTGAACTTCGTTTTTCCGAATTTCCGTAGCATGTTTGCTACTCAGCATCAATGGGCCACCTCTTTCTGAATTCCCCTATAACCGAGCCTTGGAGTTATTTTTCCAAAAGCCAAGAAAAATTAAATGCGCGCACAGCAAGGCTGCCAACTTTGCCACTGAGGCCAACTTTGCCATCCTGCTAATAATAATCAGGATAGCAGGAGACACGAGCAACGGGAGTTAGATCAGTCAGAATTAGATATCGATGTTGTGTAAAAGGCAATCAACTGACTGATTTTTGGTCTCCACGTAGCTATACATGACAGAATAATACACTAGGCTGCGCGGAAACTTGTGAATGATTCTCTTACAGTGCCGTCACTAGTACCTTAACCTTGCTGAGAACCCCAAGTCTTTTATTTCTTTATTTATTATTTTATTTCTTTATCTTGTGATATGATGTTTGTATGTTGTCTGATTAAGACATTTCATATTTTGTACCTGGACATTTATGGTTGGTAACTTGGAAAACTTAAGTTTTAAGTAAACTTAAACTTAAGTCAGTGTCAGTCACAGTGCCTTTTAACTGCTGTTTTTCATCCGGCAATTATTTATTTACAAATTAAGCACTATCAGCCAAACATAAAAATGAATAAGAAATTTGATCTAAGTAACTTTGGTAGTGGAATGATGGAAGTTGATAATATAAAAAGTCGTGTAAACGTACTCTCAGCCCAGACGGTAGGGTAGGGCATTCCTCCAACACTAACCCTACCTCTTTTTTTTTTATACATTGTTTTATCATGTGAAGGGACCGATGAGGGGTATTTTAGTTTTTAATAGTGGAAAGTAATAGGCTAACATGAAGAGTCATTTTGGGCTTGGAAAGAACTTCCAAAAGATAATTTTTTTATTCCTCTTTTTAGTCAACTTTAACATGGGTGTGTTCACTTGTGCTAAGCCATCTATATGAGACGTTTTTTTCTCACCCGTGGTCAATTCCATGTGTGAGGAAGAGAAAAATTGAATCGAAGCTGTGAAGGGATCATTATACTCTTGTGTCTACTTTTGAGAGGCATTCATCAAAGCCCCGGACGATCTGGGATTATTGCAGAAAATTGGGATAGTTTTAAACCCCGTTCATGGAGATACTAGAGATGTTCTGTGTCTAGAGGTAATTGATGGTCTTGTTGGATTAAAGGCCTGCACCAGGTTTGTAGAATCAGCGTCAAATCTTGAAGGTTTATGGATTAACCGGCAAGCTCATGTATGGATAATGCTTTTACCCGGAATCCCAAAGAGTAGAGCGTTGCTGTAGTGCAGCCTCGAGGATACAAAAGCATGGACAAGTTTTTCAGCATCTGATAGACCAAGGCCACATTTACACATAGCCGGGTATTTAGAGAAACTAATATTTCCCCCCTCTGTTTTCAATAATTAACATCGTGCACACAACCCGCATAAATACGCCGTCGAGCGCCATCATAACTATGCCAAACCTATGGGCGGCAGTGTAAGGAGAAGGATAAAGCCATGCAAGCCAATCAGAATCGACAAGAGATAACCTAAAACCCCTTTTCTCCCAGTTGACACGACAACATATAACCGGCGTTTTCAGAAATCTCCACTTTGGCCGGAGTTTTTAGAAATAATCGTTTTCTGGGATAAAAACGCCGTTTTCGTGTAAATGACAGGCCAAAACGCAGAGAAATATCTGCGTTTTCCCATCGTGTAAACGGGGCCCAAGTGTGGGACGGAGTTTTGCAATGTTCCTGAGGTGATAGAAGGAGGTCTTACACAGATGTTTTATGTGGGCGTCAAATGTAGTTGAGCATCAAATCTTACCCCCAGGTTGGTGACTGTCGATCAGTGATGGGAATAACGGCGTTATAAATAAACGACGTTTCTAACGGTGTTATTTTTTCCAGTAACGGGTAATCTAACTAATTACTGTTTTCTTCCGTTACAACTCAGTTACCGTTACTGACAATAAAATGCGCCGTTACTATAATTGAGTTCACTGAAGCAGTGTTCATCCGATCGGGCTCTTTCTCCGCCATAGGAACTGCAAACTTTTTTCTCTGGTGTGTGTGTGTGTGTTTCGAGGCGCCGGACTGGACAAAAGCGAACCGAACGTCGTCAGCGCGCGCGAGAGACCTAGTGTGTCCGAGCATAATATAGTTTATCATCTGCAACGTTTGAATTAGTTTACATGGTTATAAAATAAAACTCCAAAATAACTTGCAGGGAACGTTCCCAGAAAACATATTTGTTTGACCGGTTGTGAACACGTGTGGCAAACACGGCTAGAATTTGGCTTAAATAACCTCTGATGATGACGTTCTCTGTAGATTATAAAAATAAAACCCCAAAATATTATATTTTATTTTTATTATTTATGTTGGTACATTGTTCAGTATTATATTGAGAACACTTTTAGTTAAACTGTTTACTTTTGTGAGGAAGAAAATACTTCAAGTAGGCTATACAGTATGTCTACCAGTTGTAAAGGTTTTATCATTTTAATTTACACTAGAAAGAGTGTATGTATATTTTTTATTACTTACTTTTGGTACATTTCTTAAGAAGCATACCGGTAATTTATTTTTGGATTTGTTGGCCAGTTGTGATCTGTGCAATAAATATTAAAAGTTCTAAACCATCTATTGTGTTTAGTTGTTTCACTAAAGTAATGACAATATTTTAATATTTAATGTTTCTCATATTGTCCCACAGCAACATTAAACTAGTGTAGATCAGTGTACAATGTTTTATAATAATAATTTGTTCTATTTAGTGTCCATTTCATTCATTCAACATATTTAATATTGGGGGTATCCAAGATATTTCACATATTTAAATTATTATTATTATTATTTTAAAGTAACGCAGTAGTTACTTTGCCTGGTAATTAGTTACTTTTGTAATGATATAACTCAGTTACTAACTGAGTTACTTTTTGTGAGAAGTAAAGTAACTATAACTAATTATTTTATTACGAATTTACTTATTACATAACATAAGATTTTTTTTTGGTCCTCACAGATAATCACTCATAAATAAAGCTATACATAATAACCGAAAAAGGTGTAGGCTGAAGCCTCTGCTTATTAAGCCTACCCTTTATACATAATTATCAATCAAATGAGCGTCACTTTTTCCACAGGTATTAATTAATACAAGACAAGAGAGAAAAAAAAGAAAAAAAAAGAGAAACATCGAAGTACATATTTCAGATACTAGTATAATATGTACATAAGGGGTAAATAAAAATATTTACCACCTTATTTTAAACATTTCCTTGAATTTACTAAGTGAATTACACAATTTTAAATCATTGTGCAAATTGTTCCATAGATTAACCCCTTTGACAGATATGCATCTATTTTTTATATTAGTTCTTGCCCTTATTTTTTTTAAACATATGCATTCCTCTTAGTTTATACTGACTTTCTCTTGGATACAGTTTGGAAGCAAACTATTATAGACCTTATACATTGTCTGTACAGTATCGAAATTAACTAAATCAACAAATTTTAAAACAAAACAATTGTTTTGTTGGTTCGTGACAGTCAACGTGTTTTATAATCCTTATTGCTCTTTTTTGTAACATTTATATTGGTTTTATATATATGTCCCCCAAACCTCCACACAATAAGTCATGGATGGAACTACGAGCGCACAATTCAAAATATATAATGAGTTTTCATTCAGAATATGTTTAGTTTTATGTAATATTGCAATGGATTGTGACATTTTTCTTTTTACATGATTAATATGTGGTTTCCAGCATAATTTATGATCTATTATAACGCCTAGAAATTTATTTTCATATACTCTATTTATTTCCTCATTGTTAATCCTAATTTTAACTTTATTATTACTCTTTCGATTACCAAATATCGATTACCAAATATTATGAACTTTGTTTTACTTAAATTCAGTGACAATCTATTATCATCCAACCATTTTTTTAAGATCATCAGTTCAATTTCCACTGTATTCAGAAGCTGTTCCAAATTTTTCCCTGAACAATATAAGTTTGTGTCATCCGCAAACAAAACCATTTTTAATATTTTCGACACTTTACAAATATCATTTATATACAGGACAAACATTAAGGGGCCTAACACCGAACCCTGTGGAACTCCACAAGTGACTTTCATTAAATCTGATCTAACATAATTTATTTGTACAAATTGATATCTCTCATCAAGGTAACTTTTTAACCAAAAATAGGCTTTGCCTCTTATACCATATCTTTCCAGTTTCCTCATTAATAGACCATGATCAATAGTGTCAAAAGCTTTTTTTAAATCCAGGAACACCCCCACAGTATATTCATTATTTTCCATTGAAGTGGAAATCTCTTCCACCATCTCCATCACTGCCATTGAGGTTGACCTATTTGCTCTAAAGCCATACTGGTGTTCACTCAATAGTTTATGTTTGTCTATGAAGTTATCAAGCCTACGCACAAATAGTTTCTCTAAAATTTTAGAGAACTGGGAAAGCAGAGAAATTGGTCTGTAATTGGAAAAAAGATGTATATCACCACTTTTAAAAATGGGAATAATTTTAGCTGTTTTCATTTTATTTGGAAATATACCTGTTAAAAATGATTGATTACAAATATGTGTAAATGGTTTTGCTATATATTATATAATATTTTTTAATAATGACATGTCAATATCATTACAATCAGTTTTTATTCTTACAATTATTAACAATATCAAGTATTTCCATTTCATGAGTTCCCCTAATAAATATTGAATGGTTATTACTAGAGATATTTACTTCATCTGGCTTGTCCTCATTTCTCTGCTCCACTATCTCTTGTGCTAACTTATAACCAACATTTACAAAATACTCATTAAATGTATTGACAATGTCATTCACTTTATTTATAGTTCCTGAATCTTCATTTACAAAATAATTTGGGTAATCTACTTTTCCTCTATTCTTTTTAATTATACTGTTAAGTACTTCCCATGTTTTTTTAGTATTACTCTTGTACTTGTTCAATAATTAATGATAATAGTCCTTTTTACTAATAAATCTTATAATACTTACACATTTTTTTTAAATAAATTTTATAATTATTTTCAGCTTGTTTTGTCCTTGTTGCAATACATTTCCTATATAATGCATTCTTCTTCTTACCTGGAACAATTTGTCCCAGGAACTTTTTACCTAGGAACTTTTTTGCCCCAGACCGGTTGCTTTCTGCGTTTACATCGCGGTCTAAAGTACCGGAAAGATTATGTAAACTGCGCGCAACTGCTCCTCCCAGTCTGCGACGGACAGTAATCAGTTTTGAGCGCAAGTATTTTGTGTAAGTATGGAGGAGATTCAAACTGTGCTGCAGTTGTTTGTGATGTATTGGTTTACTAACGAGGTAATTAACAAAACGACAGAAGAGAGACGAGCACTGATACTAAAGCGTGTTCAGAAAGTTTGTAATGCTAGATATAAAATTAGACGATGAATGTTATCAACTATTGCGTACATAGACCGTGAGATGGCTGGGACGAACGCACAGAAAATGTCCTTTTCCACAAATACCCTTAATAAAGCCTGAACCTCGTCATCGGTCCAGCTGTGTTTTTTTTATTTTATTAAATTCCATATTTGCAGACAACTCTTACTGCATGAAGCCACGAACCACAATAGATTTTTAAAAATGGCAGTTAAAATAGAATGCTGCGTGGAGTCATCCAATCAAAATGCGGCGTGAACACAACCAATCAGCATGTTCAGCGCACAGGTCCCACACCCTCGAAAGTTCCTAAACTTTGAAAAAGTACTGCCTTTCGGAAAAGTACTGCCCAGCAGGGACTTTCGGAGGGGGAAATATTTACCCGGAACTTCATTTAGACCCTGGTTCCTGCGGTGTAAACACACCGAGTACCAGCCCAAAGTTCCTAGGGAAAGTTCCTGCGGTGGAAACGGCTTTAGAGTTAAGCCACATGGTGTGGTAGCACAGACACACAGGTCACAAAAGCTAAGCCATTTGGTGTGGTAGCCTAGGTGCACAAAATCTAGGTAACTAAAGTAAAGCCATTTAGTCTGGTAGCCCAGGCACACAATATACATGGCTCTTCGGAGCAGCAGCAGTACATACATCCCTGCGTGCATTCAAAGCCTTGAGAAATGAACCACTTTACAACACATCTGGCTGGAAAGCTTCAAAACTTCATCTCGCCACCACTACGAACAAGAGTCTAGGCACACTTGTCTAAGACAACAGATTAACAGGAGCATGAAACTAATAAAAATAGAAGACTACAAAACATTAGGCAAGACAATGAATTACTCAATGAGCTGGCTTATAAAGCATGTCTTAAAGTCTGGGGTAATGTGCATCAGGTGTGTGTATCATTAAAACTAAAAAGGCTAATCTGGGAAAAGCTAAGAGAACAAAAGGCAAACAGGAACTAGACAGGAAACGGAAAGTGCTGAAACAAGTGACACAGAAAATAAACTTCAAAACCAAACACATTTAGATTTACATGTATACTTCTCATTAATAAAATGTGTGATACAAACTACTCAGAGAGTTGTCATGACTGAACTAATTTACTCTACCTTTCTACCCTACCTTGCTCATTGGACAACTCCAATCCACTTAAAGGTGAACTATGCAGGTTTTTTACGTTAACTGAACAGCTTCGGAGTCATTGGAATGGTTATATTACTTTTGTCGGGTTGAATGGTGGTCGTCTCGCACCCCCTTATCACCTGTGAGCGGAAAAACCACCCTTGCAACTTTAGGCCGACGGGCAGCGTCAGGGAGTATCACGCGATAACAGGTCTCGCGTTGTAACGAATTGCTTTACGGCAAAAAACTCTGCTCAAATTCTGTCATTATTGCGCTCCCTCATGCTGTTCGAACCCCAATGAAGAAGACGTTTTGAGAAATGTCCCATCTGCTTTGATGTCGTTGATCTACTAGCCTCTGGTATCTGAGAGTCGCCAACGAGTTTTTCGACAGTGTTTTCAAATATCTATTCCGAATCTGTAGGGGGAGCTCTGTAGAGGAACCTGCAAGCAAAATGCGAAGAAATTCCCGAAACTGCATAGCCCTGCTTTGAGGCCTGTTCTCACCACTAGCATCTGTGAATCAGGAATATCCAGAGGAGTATCCAAACGCCTGACTGAAAAAAAAGATTTTTAATAACTTACAGCCTTTAATTGTCAGATAAATTTGCCTGACATCATCTTCTGCCCCTTCCTCAATCAGTAACCTGCTGTGAAGATTGCACGGGGAGAAAGCTGATCCCTTAAGCTGTTTTGTTCCTCAGTGGGGGTAAAGCTTACTAATTGAGCTTCATTTCTGTTTGTGTGAATACTATGTGCTTACTACATGAGTGTGATTTTACACACTTGTTCTGGAGTGTCTAGTACTAGTGTGATTGTCCATTCTATACACATACCCATCTTGACAAATATGATATTTTTTACCAAGGTTGTCTATAATACCTAGAGAGCTGTATGTGTTAGCATTCACATTTATTTCAATGGAAGTTGCTCTTCTGGTGCATGCAGCTGTGCAAGTGTGTGACCTTCATGCCACCAGGTTTGATATGGTAAATGTATTCAAGATATATATTGTTTTATTTAAAGTATATACACTATATTCATACCTGACCATTACTCCAACAGGGGCTGTAATGACAGTGTATTCTAAACACACACATTAAAATGGAGCTTTGCAGCTATAACAACTTTCATTCTTCTGTGAAGGCTTTCCACAAGATTTGAGCAATTCTGTAGGATTTTTTGCCCATTCATCCAGTAGAGCATTTGTGAGTTCAGGCACTGATTTTGGATGAGAAGGCCTGGCTCACAATCTCCATTCCAATTCATCCCAAAGGTGTTTTGATGACACCAACCCCTGAAAAACAGCCCCATACCATTATTTCTCCTCCATCAACATTGCAATCAGGCAGGTAGCGTTCTCCTTGCATCTGCAAAACCCAACCCACTCATCAGACTGGCACACACTTTCCACTGCTCCAGAGTCCAATGGTGGCATGCTTTACACCATTCTGTCCAAAGGTGGCATCCTATCACAGTACCATGCTTGAATTAACTGAGCTCTTCAGAATGTTTGTTAAGAATGAACAAATGTTTGTGAATACAGACTGCAAGGCTGGATGCTTGATTTTATACATTACAAGGGGTCTGATTGAAATGCCTGAATTAAGCCAATAAGAGGTGTTCCAATACTTTTGTCCAAATAGTGTATTTGATTAAGTTAGCATTTTAAAACATTTGACTCAGAGGCATACTGCACCTTTAATTTGCCTAAACTGAAACCCTGGTGTTGTGGAGCAATGATTATTCTGAATAGAGCTGGGAATCTACTGTTCCTATTGTACACCATACAAATGAATGGTTAGGTCAGGGGTCGGCAACCCAAAATGTTGAAAGAGCCATATTGGACCAAAAAAAAAAAAAAAATCTGGAGCTGCAAAAAATTAAAAGCCTTATATGAGCCTTATATTGAAGGCAACACATGCTGTAAGTGTCTATATTAGCTTTATTAGGCCCCTAGTATCAAAATGATAAGTAGGCTACAAATACATAATGAGCAAGGCGACCGTTATTTAGAATCTGTCACTTTATTGTTTCCATGGTTACGCGTCATTGCTTGTCACGTGACACAGCGCAACCACAACACAGCGCTGAATGAATGATGATCTGCTTTTATGTAATTTTTCCTTTTTTATTAAAAACATTCACACATTTATTTGCTATTGTCAAATATGTGCATGTGGATGTGTTTTGTTGTATAAACACCTTTATAACGATCGCGTTAGTTGAGCTATATGCGCGGCGCCATGTTAGTTTGTGCCACAGTTCAGAGAATCGGATCTGTTGGATTTACAACACGTCACTTCATCCACTTCTCCCGAAATACATGAAAGTAAGTGGCTGGTGAACTGGGAGAAGAATAGGGTAAAATGTAAAACTACTTACACAATGTGTATCTGATATGAATAAAACGTGTCGTCTTTTTATATTATAAAGGATTGTTATTGCTGCTTCCATAGACATCAGTGTATATTTTACAACATCAAATTCATTGTTTTTTTAGTACTTGATTCTTAAATGTCTTAAACCTAAAATAACCATTATATGGTTGAAAACACTGAATAGTTGTAATTTATGACAAGCACTCCGTCTCTGGCTCAGCGCCAGCCAACGCGCGTTTGAATTTAGCAGTTGATCATGTGATGCACTGACCGTTCTAATCACACCGGTGTGATCATACGCTCCAGGGACCAGCCAAGACTGATCACATCGGTGTGATCGTACGTGTGAAAGGGTTAAAACAAAAAATATTTTTTTTCATTTTCATATTTTTGAAAAAGCTCCAGGGAGCCACTAGGGCGGCGATTAAGAGCCGCGGATTGCCGACCCCTGGGTTAGGTGAAAGTCGCCGTCTTTGCCTTCCTAAAATAAAATTCTTGTAATCCAGCTTGGATACAATATCCTTTTCAAATGAAAGGACAAGCCCACATAGTTTACCAGGTGACATGAAGGTGTGAAAACATTAACTTTGAAACACTTTCCTCGCACAATGCCACCAATATTGGGATAGTCAATAGGATCCTGAGCTCATTTCACAGTTGGAGAAGTTGGAGAATCTTTTTGAGAAAACAAAGTGTTTGAAGTACTGTAGTTGTTCTCTTTGGAATTATTCTCAACCCGTGAAGGAAGTCCACTGTATTTATATCCGGAGATTCATACATGTTCAGATCATCAAAGTTTTGCACTGTCTTTGCAGGTCAATTTCCTCCATTTCACACAGTTTGGCCAGATCAAAAAGAAATGCCAATGGCCAAACACAATTGCTCCTGCATTGGTTTAAAATGGGTATGGAAAGCCTGATCCACTGTCACAATAAAGTATTACATTTTTGGCTAGTCCATGCTTACACTAGGTCTGGGGTATATAATGTTGGTTTTTTTTCATGCAGTTTGCATTTCACTTGTGTTGATTTAAATACAGTTTCAATGTCCATATTGCTTTCAGGCTTTCAACGCCGGGTATGAAGCCGTGCTCGAGACAAGACAGTAAATAGTCAGTAAAGTTAGTGTTAGAGTGGTGAGACAATTCAGTTGACAGACAAGAAATATTCACAGGAGTCGACAGGTAATTTTTTTGAGTCTTTATTTACTGACCTTTTTACAGGGCATAGTACGGGCGTGAGCGCCGCCACAATAGCTGCAAATGTGTAAATAATGGCAGCGTTGCCGTGAGCAACGTCCTGAGTTGAAGTTATTGCAAACTCGACTGTTGGATGAGAAGGTGTTTTTTCTTCCTTTAGGAATCTTTTACTAAGTCATTGAAATTCATGTTTGCTGACCACGGGACGTAACTGGTTGATTTTGCTGTTGGTGAATCTTGGCAGGGAGGAGTTGGAGGGTTAATCAAAGGACAAGCTGTGGTGGAATGAGAAACAGATCTGCAAACAGCACAGGATGTTACGGCAGCCTAGTGTAACGAAGTCAACTGGAGGCAAGTAGAAGAGAATCCAAGTGTAGTATTTACTGTATTTAAACAAAACAAGATTAAACATAAACCAAAGGTGTGGCATGGCATGAAACAAAACCGTGGACATAAACGTGACCATCGACTTAAACCACAGTGGTCACAGGAAACAAAACTTGACAAAGACACATGGCAAACATGAGGGCTTAAATACACAAGACTAAATGACAAGAGACACCTGTGAACAATGAACCAGACAAGGGAACACATGGCAGGATCAAATGACTTCTTTGAACAGGGATCACATGACAGACATAAAACATGACAAAAGGCTTGTTTGACTTGAACCAGCGCTGTTCAGACCAAACAGTGAATGACAACAAAGTACCGCGAGAGCGAATAGAAACTATACAGCTCCTTATGCTTTTGAATTGCTCTTGCGGTACTTTGATGTCATAAACTGATTGGTCTGTGCAGCACCGGTTCAAGTCAAACAAGCCTAGAGACATGAAATGTGACAAAGACAAGACCAACTCATGACACCTAGGAACACTCTATTGTGTAGTTCTGTCTAGGGCGCTGTGTCGAGCTCTGCGATTATCGCGAGATAGTCGTTTAATTCTCGTCTCCTGTGGGGAAGTGTGGTGCATATTATTCCGCTATACTGGCTGAAACCAATAGCAAATTCAGAAAATGAAAGAATGCGGGATGAATTATGAACTGGATTTTTGAAGGTGACTGCAAAATCGCCGCTGGCGATTTGAGACAGAGGGAGGGAGTAAAGATAGAAGGGAAGATAAATCGAGGTTAGGGCTGCAGGCCATGGACAGGAGAAAGAGTTGTAAAAAGTGACAGGAAAATGATGTGATAGCTGAGCCTGCGCCGTTGGCGGAGGCATACTCGCGCTGAAAGGGCGGCCTGTTTTGATTGAAACTGGCATTGTGATGTGAGGCGCAGTGCTGGAGAAAGCCGCGGTCTGTAGCTCGGTGGAGAGAAGAGTGGGGCCTCGTGGCGGCGGCGGAACGTGAGTTTGGGGCCTTGTGATTACTTGCCTTTTTTGCGGATTTTGAAGGTGGAGTGGATTTTGGAGAAGGGAAAGCTGCCTGGATGAAACGTACAGGTTGTACAGTTGTCCTTTATTCATTCGCTTGTTAGTTAGCGCTTGTCTCAACCCCAACACTGTCCATTTTTCTATTGCAGTAATGGTGGGTTGTGCTGAGGTGTAGGAGGATGCTGGAGATGGTGGTGGAAGTCTTGATGGTGGAGGTGAGGGCAAGCCACGGCACCTCAGGGTACGGGAAGTGGCTTCGCTAGGCCGGGGGCCGCACGGTGTTGCTGGAGGTTCAGTTGCGGTGTCCTGTTGAGAATGGGAGCTCGTTGCAGCGTTGGGATGGTGCGATGGATCCTGGGCAACGAGGGAGTCGTCATCAGATGGGAAGATTCCAATCTCTGACGTTGCACACAAATGGGCGGGACCAAATGCTGAAAAACTGTCAAGGAATGTAGGGGAGTCGACTGAGTGCATATATATATATACATATGCTTCCTCTCATGCTGATGGGATAGACATGATGAGTGTTGATGACAAGTTAATTGGATTGATAATTTTAACATGCTCCTCACAAACTTTGTTTAATGAAACATCATTTGTCATATCACTTGATAGCTTTTACATTCTCTGTGTGAAATTCCAACCTTGTTTTACACAAAAGTTCATCAGTGAGAGCTAGGACTTTCACTGCCTGCAAATATCGTGCAAAGCCGTTATACAAAACCATTGCTTTTTAACAACATGTTGCCATATCTCCCAGTGTTAAATTCAGGTTGTGACAACCGCATGACATGAGGGATTGAGAAAAAATTGGCTTGGACTTCCAGATTTTGTCCTTTTATGTTTGCCCCATTATCGTATATTTGGCCCTGACAGTCATTTATGTTCAGTCCAAGGCCCTTTAGTTCGGCTGGGAGTGCATTTGATCCTTTTTTCTAATTTGGTCATTTGCGAAATTGAAAATCAGTAAAGTGTTCTTTTTCATTTATTCTAATGATGTTAATTAACAAAACAGAGAATCGGTGACATTTGCTTTTGGTGGCTCATATCTGGTGGCAATCAAGAAGCACAACAAAAATTGTGTCATTCACAGTAACGTTTTGTGGCCATAATCAAAATTATTTCATTTTGAATCTGATACCCTAGATAATGTGCATGAGTTTCCTTATTTCTTATGCGTGTTCTTGCATAGTGGGATCAAATATGGCGTGCATCTCTATTATCCCCAAAAAGTTACCGTTGTTGTCTTCATAAAGCTTTGCATTTGTTCCTCGAAATCCTGAGCCAAATTCTGCTCAGACAAATATTATAATGAGTGTTAAAATGCACTGCCAGTGCATGCTTGTTGTCTGTTTACTATAGAAGTCATTAACCATCTGGGGACCAAGGTGTTTTTGGGGTCCTTGAGATGTTCTGACATGCCCTGACATTTGTGCTTTTTTCAGTTGCTTATAAACCTATTAATGGCAAAGGTGTAATTACACTCTATTTATCACAAACAGGGCTACCATAATATGTGAGCAACATGTATGTACATGTTTGTATTTTTGAGAGAATAATGTTTATACATGGTTATTCAAAATACAAAAAATGAAAGTGTCTGAAATAACGCCACAAAACACATAGTACATATGTTTTAACAATACTTTTCAGTAATGGATGTTATCGCCTGGAGTTTTTCCTTCAAAATGATCTGAAAATCATCCTGACTAATCATTCACATAAAACAATACATTGATTTACATTTTGTAAAACACTTTTTGTTTGGGAAGGCAATATGCGCAGGGGGCATGGACGATCCAACACCATCATTTAATAGTAAGTGGTTCACACCTGAGAAGACAATGACCCGCTTAATGAGCTTGCATAATGATCCATTCAGGTGTGTCACACAAGAAAGAATGTGAGGACAAAATAAATATATATATATATATATATATATATATATTATATATATATATATATATATATATTAGGGGTGTGCAAAGCAGCCGATATTTGTATCTGTATTTGTATTTGTTGAGGGGGGAAAAGTATTTGTATTTGTATTCGAGTAAAATTCAAAATAGGCGTAAAAAAAGAAAAAGAAATTCGTTACACTTCTAATTTACGTTATAGTGTAAGTATTCTTTAATTATATACATTCTAATAATGATGGATATGCAATATTGGTTGATATTTTTCCATAAATCCAGCAATGAAACAAGGAACGTCATTGAAAAGAAAATAACGTAACAGTCATTACCTCATCCATGGTTAAAACAATTAATAAAATACCATTGTGAACATTATGAAGCCTACATCTTGCTGTCAGCAAAAGACTGAGTAACTTAAACGTACCATATAACTCCCACACGTGCATACAATTCGACACAACTAACGTTACACACGCATTTTTAACCGAACGTAAACGTTACTCTGTCAACAGCCTATTGTCTAAATTACCGCGCTAAACAGCTGCGTAAACAGAGCGAACATGAGAGCGCCCGACTCCAGACGTCAATAATGCAGCGTAATGGAATAACTTCCCGATCAAACTCCACTTCCCGAAAGTTATAAACTGCCTCAGGAACCCAGTTAAGGTACAAAAATCTATTCAACAAAAATAGTGATGGAGTTAAAGTCCCTGTAAAGTCAAAATTAAGTATGTGTTCTGAGTTTGTCATATCATAGAAAAATGTGTTATTAGCCACCCAGCCAAATTTAAATGATAAAAAAAGCCGGCAAGTACATAAAATAAGCTATTAAAATCTTGAAAAAATGAGCAGTGGTCTCTGCTCTCAAACGCTGGGGGCGTGTCCGCCGGCTGCGCTGAAACCTGTCTGACTGACATCCAACTTCTCGAGTGACTTTATGCATGAAAGACTCGGTCTCTTTTGTGGTCGGAAGGGACTGCTTTGTGAACAGATAATAGTTTAAATTACTTGGCTAAGGAATCATATTGATCATATAAATAAACAAAAAAATCACGTTAGAGTGTTGCAGAATTTAGTAGCCTACTTACTGTGGACTACCTAATTATAACATAAGCACACAAGGCAGCCTACCCTCATTGGTGGGCACGCACTGCCGAGGATGGCACAGTTGTCGGCGCGACGGGAGGATGACGGCCGAGGCGGGAGATGGTCGGTTCGGCCACATTCACCAGTAACAGCGGATTATCAGAGCATCCAGTTGTCTCCGACGAAAGTTTATAAAACTATCCCGTGTAAAATTATCACTACAGAGGCGGGTTTTGGTGGTGATCCTCAGCTCTCCATCAAGGTGGCTCTTCCCAAAATTAATCCACCTCTTCTTGATGTGATCGTTTTTAGGAAATTTGAATAAGGACACCGATCTGTTTCGTACATGATCGCATCCAGGTAGTACGCATTTCCGTGACGAAGGCATAGCTAACTAGCAAACTGTAGGCTGTAGTAATAATAGTACTGACAGTAACTCGCGATTGAGCGCCAAACTGATGCGAATGTGCTCTGTTTATATTGTTAGAGAGCGGCCAGGCTCAGGGGCTCCAGTGCGTCATCAAGTAGGGGCGTGTCCAGGAGCTCAGGGGCTCCAGTGCGTCATCGAGCCCCCGTTTTAGCCCCGCCCAAAAAATCCGGAAAATAGCAATGGTGAAAAACTGTTTAACGGTCTAACTCCACAATTCAGTACTTCGCAGTTCACAGTCTTTGTAATATGTTTTAGCAATACATTTCTAACATTTATAATGTGTTTAGAATTTTTTTTTAGAATTGCCTTTACAGGGACTTTAAGTGTTTTTTCGCTCAGCCGAGCCCTCTCTGTTGCTGTGTGGAGCAGCCTGCGTCCGTCACTCACTCACTCTCTCACTCATCCGGGCGTCGTGCACTGCGGTCTCATGAGGAAACGCAGCTTTTTGATATAAAGTTTTTCCTATTCCCGAATACAAATATTTTTTAAAGTATTTGTTCGAAATAAGTATTTGTAATAAACACGTTATTTGTGCCTTTCCGAATACCGTATTCGGGTTTGGCTCCACCCCTAATATATATATATATATATATATATATATATATATAAATAAATAAATATATATATATATATAGAATCCAAATATAAATTAAAGTCAAAAGCACATTTTTAGTACGTAGTCATACCTGGAAACCAATCCGGTTCAAACAGCTATATGGGCCATTCTACAGAATTAGTTCAAAGTTGGATTTGGAAACTTTTCTTTTTTTTCCCACAATTTTTTGTATACATGCAAACTGTATAATATCCAGGGTAAACATTTCTAGTAATTGTGCAGTTAATTCTAATGCTGTATTTTCAGAAAGTTTTGGAATACATCCTCTGCCCAAATGTGTCACTAATAAAAAACAATAATAAATAATTTAATGAGAAGGCTTATATTGACCTATAAAGATTATTTTACATCTACCTTGTAAATATATGTTTTGCTATTTTATTAAAGTGTTCACATGTAAATCAACAACAATTACAATTTTAACAATATTTCAAGAGTAATCTTTCTTTTTTTAAAGAATCATACATATTTCAAAGTTAAGGATTCATTAGTTTGATAGCCTAACGTTACATTGGAACAAACACTATAACATCTTAGTTGATGAGTTTATTTTGTAAGACAAAACTTACTATATATTTAACATATGAGCAGAAACTGGCTAAAAAAAGCTTATTTGATGTCTATTTTACCGTAAAAACTTTATAGTCTATCCAAAACTAGTCACAACAAGTAGCAACAGCGTGCGTATATGCCGTTCATTCATCACACACAGAAACGCTATTCATATTTAAACAGTCTTTTTGCGGTTTACAGACACTATTCCATATCACGATTAGAACAAAGCATATAAGAATACACAACTTACTACTAATCCTCAACTGGATCCATTGCTCCTCGAAGTGAAACCAGCACTTCTGAGGTAAGTTTTCCAGGATTATTCCTCGCAAGATGACAGTACATTCATCTGATTAAACTTGGTGTGTTTTATCGAGCTGATGTGGTCGGTTTGCATGTTTGCATGTATTGCCTCAGATCATTTGCGTTTGAATAGCGCGCGCTCTCCGCGGGCGTGGTCACATTAAAAGATAACTAGCTATAATAAGCTGAAATGAGAACTCGCTCTTTTTATATAGATTACATAAACAGAGAATATTTGTTTTAGTTTTGAATTAGATAATTTAAAAGTACACACTTAAATTATTATAAAGATATATTGCTCATGCCTGGGTGAATAGTATTCGCTGAGTTTTGTTTATGTTTACAGACGTGCATTAGAAAAAAAGTTCACGGAGACGGAGAGGCAGAAAGCACTCCCTGTTTATTTTCTTTATTTTACAAAAGCACAATGTTTTATTTCGATTGTAAGTGGACACATAAACAAGTAGACATTTAACAGCTTATTTTTTCATATTTCTTAAGTCTTTATGACCAAAAATTACGGAGTATTTTAAATCTATTTTGCTGTTATGTAAAAAAAAACCGAGCAAAACGCGCCGGCGCATTTGCCGTCCACAGAGGGTTATTTTAAGTTTCTATTCTTTTAGTCTCCATCCATTTTACGGCACTCGTGAAATGATCATTTGATGTTTGCGAAATGTCTCCAATAATTTTTGCCCTCATTAGCAAGTTTGATCCAAGGCCGACTTAAAGGGGTGGTAAAATGCCATTTTCACAAGATGTAAACTAAATCTCTGATGTCCCCAGAGTGTGTGTGTGTGTGTGTTTGTGTGTGTGTGTGTGTGTGTGTGTGAAGTTTTAGCACAAAATACCCTACATATATTTTTATATAGCATGTTAAAGTTGTCACTTTTTGAGGGTTTGTAAAAACACACCATTTTGTGACTGGCCCTATAAATGCAAATGAGCTGCTGCAGAGGGCGAGGTTTCAAGAGCTCGTGTGTGTTAGAAGCTGCGATTACCTCACGCACACACACTAAAATGATAGAAACTGTTCTGTCTTTAATGTTAAAACGGAGTCAGACAAAGATGGAGAGACTCAAGAACAAGTGACAACATGTAGAATGCAACAGGACGTCTCTGAATGGTTAGTTGATGGATTTATGTTGCTGATGTGGAGTTAACTATCTTCAATTAGCATATTCTGTCATGGCAGGCCCAGCTCCAACGGGGGGGCCAGGGTGGGCCTGGCCCACCCAATCAGAAGCTTGGCCCACCTTGGCCCCGCACCACATAACGGCCAATCACAAAATTGGTGCGATATTCAATTCAGCTTCAGTTATTTTCTATTTTCTGCCCAACTTTTCTTTTTTCCCTCCGAGACAGACTTGGCTCTTACCTACTTTTGAAGTAAACGGACGTGCTGCACTATGAGTAAGGAATAATTGACGACAGGCCGTTGAATTATTATAAAAATAATGCACACCCGAGGTGGTAATGCGGTCACGACGCGAAGCGGAGTGGCCGTTACACCTCGGGTGTGCATTATTTTTATAATAATTCAACGGTCTGGAGTCAATTATTCCGCTTATACTACAGTTACCACACCTCGAAATATTGTTCAGATGATGTATTTCAAGACGTTTGTATAGTTTTTGTCATTAAAACGCTCTTGTATGTAGGACTAATTCCTTGCGCATCTAAACCCATGCTCCGTTGCTAATTCCAAAACGTCATTTTAGAGTTAGTAACGGAGGTTTGAGCCACTGATAGCAGAGTTAAGCCTTGTTTATACTCGACGCGTCCGCACGAGCGCGAGTCTCCGCTGACCGCGCGCGCACCTCTCCAAACGGTCGAGGCGTTTATACTTGACGCGCTCGCCGTTGTACTATTCTTTGAAACTACAGGGGGCGACTCGAGTAATTGTCCTCTCTAAACCATCAGGAATCGGTGAGAAGAAGAAATATAAACACGTGACAATGTTTATTTTAGTTACCACCACCAATACAAAAATAATCGTGTAAAACCCAGTAAACCCTGAGATTATTACTTGTGACATTAGAACAAAATATGTAGGCTAGCCTATATGGGAATACATGTACGTATACAAATACATTAACGATCTCTTAAATATTTTCTAATTTCACTAAACATTCCATTAACTTTCGTGTACATTTGTATTAACCATGGACCTTTATGTTCATTAAAAAGGCTTTTTATGCTATTGTATGCTCATTTTTTTAAATGTAAGCAACTAATTTAGACGCGCAAACTGGGTGCTGGTGTGATGAGAAGGTCGTGCTCGGCCAGATTCGGCTCGAAGTCGTTCATCTTCGGATGCGGAGCCGCGCGCGCTGTTACAAAATCTGCCGTGCACACCGCCACGCGAAATGGGCCTTTGCGCCGCTTTGCGCACCCAACGCGCGCGACCCGCCCACACCGCAACAACGTCATTTTTGCCGCGCGCACCTTCGCGCTCGTGCGGACGCGTCGAGTATAAACAAGGCTTAATGCTGGACACACTTAACGACTAGAAACATTCTCTGACTGTGAATACAGCAGATTTTAAACACCGCTGTGAACCGACTGAACGCGCTGAAAACGCGTGCATGATTAGTCATGACTCATAAGTATCAAATTACTTTCATAACCGGCCTTAGACTAGAGAGAAGCATGTGCGTCAATATTATTATTTATTTATTAATTCAATTCGTTTTAATTAATTCGTTCATTCTTTTTTTCTATTAGTGACAGTAGACTAGAAGACTAATAAATGAAACACAAAGCCCTTTTAACAAGTATAGGCCTATCAATTTTATTTATTTGTTATATTATCTTCAATAATTACGAAAACCCGTGCAACAGGACTATCAATTTATTTAAATATTCAGTTTAATTTTTTATTGATTATATAGGACATTGAAAATTGCAGATCAAGCGCATGGGGCTGCAGTGTCTCTTGTTATGAATTGTATCCTATTGTCCGTTAATACAGTTGACTACGCGCAGTGATATGGAGCTGTAATGCGGTCAAGACCTGCCTGGAACTACTTTAGCCGTGCGGTTCCCTGAATATAATTGCACACCTCAGAACGTTCATCAACCAATCAGATTCAAGCATTCAACGGCCCTGTAGTATAAAGCAATATAACGACCGTCACAGCCAATTAACTTTATTATAACTATTAGTGAACTTGATTTACCACACTCTAGGACCCTAATAAAACACAAAATGTGTTTTTGTTCCGAAAGGACAAAAGAAAACCACTTTAGCTCACCAGGAGGACACAGCTACCACCTCCTCGTCCATTTGCGGCAATGAAGGTCGGACAAATAAATGAGTCGAGTTCATCAGCAGCTTCCGATGGTGTCAAAAGCACAATTACCCCGATTCAAAGATGCAGCAGGTCTGTCCCAAATTATTTAAACAGGGCAAATCCTTACCAGCCGGTTCTGAAATCATACCCCCGAACTCTTTTTGGAGGGAGAGAGAGATGCTTTTCGGCCGCTTGGTATCAGTCACGGCCGTGGCTTGAATATTCTGTAGAGCGCGATGCATGCTTTTGTTTTCCGTGTCGAGTGTTCGGTGTTGCTTTCTCTGAAAATGACACGTTCGTTTCGACAGGTTTTCGAAACTGGAAAGCAGCATTAGAACGTGACCGTGGTCTTCAAAAACATGCGTGCAGCCAAGCTCATTTACAAGCCTCGACCTCATGGACAGAGTTTTGCCGCTGACAGGTGTCGGGGGAGACCGTAGCATGTTTGCTCGGCCCTCAACAGATAGAAAAGAATCGCTATTACATAAAAAGCATGGCAGGTGTTGTGAAGTTTTTAGAAGTCAATGAGCTTCCACTACGCGGGGATTGTGAGTCATGTGACAGTGAGGAAGATTGCATAGCTGCGGGGCTTTTTGCCAAGTTGTTTAAATACACGTTGGAAAAAGATAAATACCTGGCTGACATTACATCAGGTATCCCACAAAATGCAAAGTACACTTCCAAAACCATCTAGAATGAAGTGATAGAAATTTTGGCATCCATGGTTCTGAAAAAAATAAAACAGAAATAAGACACTGCTGATTCAGCTGCATTCTGTTTAAAAAATGATGGCATAAGGGATCGGTGCAACACTGAAAAATCTGTCTATTATAATTTGTTTTATGTGCAATGGTGTGACAGAGGAACATCTAATTGGCTTGTTAGAACTCCAACAGCTTGATGCTGATTACATCACTACTGAAATATTACAACACTTGTCTGAATCAGGATACAGTGCTGATAATATAATGAGCCAGTGTTATGATGGAGCATCAGCTATGAGTGGGGTGTGAGGTGGTGTTCAGGCTTTATTACAACAAAGGTTGGGCAGGCATATCCCCTACATCCACTGCTATAACCACCCGCTTCACCTCACTGTCATACATGCAATTCAAAGTGAACCTTGTGCCAAAAGATTCTTTGACTTGTCAGGCTCCCTGAACTCTTTTTTCAGGCATCATTTTGTCTCTCAGAGATACAGTTGCCCGTATCTCAAGAGACTGTTTGAAATCCGCTGGACAAGTCATTATGATGTCACAAAATGTGTTGTGGATAATGAGGAAGTCATTCTTAACATTCTTTTTAAGGTTTCTAATGATGACAATGCATCAGTTGACCTTGCAAAAGAAGCCTCCGGGCTTCTCTCTCAGCTGAAGCGACGCCATTTTTTTAAATTGGCAAATTTCTGATTCATCTTCTCGCCATTTTAAAACCAGCAAATGCCATCCTACATTCCCAGCATATTGATTTGTGTAGTGCAGCTGAAGTTGTGCAGGGATGTCTTCGTGCACTAAAAAAATCTCAGAGAAAATGACAGTGAATTTCAGCAGTACTCCGCTGACATGTCAACTGTTGAGCCCTCACCAAAACGGCTAAGGATTGTGAATCCGTCCTATGGCGACTCTGTCATATTTTCACCTTTAGGGCAAGAAGGGCAGTCAGGTTCTGAATGTGCCTCTGAAGCTCTAAGACGACAGATGTTGAACATACTAGATACAGCTGTATCAGAGATAGAAAACAGGTTTTCTACAAAGAATTTACAGCTGATTCAAGCCCTCTCAGGTTTAATGCCAAAATCCAACAAATTTCTTGACATCCAGTTGCTCGAGCCTCTCTGTAGTCTTGCAGGGGTTGCAATAATAAACTCCAGAATGAAATTCTTGTTGCCAGACCAATGCTGTCCAAAAAACTTCCATCTGATGCTGAATGTTCTGCTGTTTGCAAACTCTTGCAGGAATACAAAGATGCATTTGCAGGTCTTCATAAATTGTATGTATCTGCTATGGTCATGGGTGTCTCTACTGCTTCATGTGAGAGCTCATTCTCTACTCTGACAAGAATTTTGATAGCATTCCGCCGAACAATGCTTCATGAGAGGAAAAAAAACCTTGTGCTTTTAGCTCATGAAAAAGCAATAACACATGAACTGAACATGGATGAGTTTGTAAAAGAATTCTCTAAAATGAGTAGAAAGCTAATGCTGTAAATAGTGATAATATAGTGATATAAGAAGATCTTTTTCAAGACCGGCCCTGTTTTCCTCAAATCTAAAGTTACTAAACTGATACAAGATCTGTTGTGAGGTAAAAAAAAACTAAACTAAAAAATGTTAAAAAAAACAAAAAAAAAATATATATATATACATAAGAATGTAAAAACAAAAATGTAAAAAAATAACAATTGCCAAAAATCTATTTTAAATTATCCATTTTTAGTTTGTAAGAGCTAAACAAAAAGCTGATGTTGTAAATGGTATAGTGATGTAAATAGTTATTTTAAAAGACCTGCACCTTTTTATCAAATCTAAAGTTACTTAACACGATCTGTTAATGGGTAAAAAAATATATTACAAATGTAAAAAGAGAGAATGTAAAAAACATGTTAATAATTAAACATATAAAAATATTAACAATTAAATATTAAAAATGAAGAAAACACAAACAAACAATAACAAACAAGCAACCCCAAAAATTGCCTTAAATGTATGTTATTAAAACTATATCAATAGGCATGCGAGACCACACCACCCCCTCTCAAATCCGCCCAGCCCACCTGGAATATCTCTTGGCCCACCTGTAATCTAATATCTGGAGCCGGGCATGTGTCATGGTAATCTATAAATCGCTCGTATAGGAACTGTTGTAAGATGCACACAGAGTGACTTTCTATTGCATGTGAAAAGATGGATGCTAAAGTTTGAGCTGACTCACAAATGTACTCTTATACAACAACTTTTCCTCTTCTCAACATGGACTGCGTGTTCAGGGGGCGGGGCTTATGTACACTTTACGGTTGCTGATGTCATTAAACCCGGAGGAATGTCATGTAGTTCCTACCAGCCGTTTGTTTTAGTCCTTTTCTTTAAAAGCAAATATTTTCCTTTCCTTTAAACTTTGAGCGTTGTAACTTTCTGTTAAACAAACTGTTTAAATAAACTATTCTGTTAAACAAACTTCTTTCTTTTCATTTGTCATCTTCCGCAATAGATATGTTTACATCATATTTAAGTGACAGATCTCAGACTGTAAGAATCGGCACAGTAACATCACAGCCACGAGTGTGTACTATGGGAGTTCCACAGGGCAGTATTTTAGGTCCTTTACTTTTCCTTATGTATATTAATGATCTTCCTTGTGTTTTGAATTTTTCTAGTTCTTTGCTATATGCTGATGACACTGTTATTTTTCTTTCTGGTTCTAATATCGACACAATCAATTACAAACTTAACATGGATCTGCAGCATTTACAGAACTGGTTGCAAGATAATCATTTAACACTTAATGTCAAGAAAACACAATGCATGTATTTTTATTCATCTAGGTCGGAGACAACTATCCATATCCAATCCTATCACCTTTTTCTAATCAAACGCTTTTAATTATTGAACCAGTAATAAGACTTTATAATAGAGCTCATCAGATCCATGTCAGGCTTCCAGGCTGGACTCACCACTGTACTGCACTATCTTTGTGTAATGCCTTGACATTTCAGAACTATAAAATAAGCCATGGGATAAACCTGTTTCTTCAAATCTCAAATGGACACACTGTAACTGCTCTAACCGAATTGGTTTCCGAAACTTAGTTCAAGGTCTGAGCGCACTACGAGATCGTTTACAAATTGACTTTTGCCTTTACCGGCTTTTAGAAACTGTTATGGACAGAGATCTTTTTTTCATGTGCTCACTAAAACCTGGAATGAGATCCCACAGCACATCAGGACTATCACATCAAGAAGACTATTTAAAATAACATTTGCTCGCCATTTAATGGACAGGTATATCTGTGACCATTGAGATGGCTCTAGCCCCTCCTGTTGCCCAATATCTTGGTGTTGTGTGTCTGTTGCTGTCTTTAGCTGTAGTGTGTGAGCTTTGTTGTGTATTTTTATGTTCTGCAGAGCAGGTACCTGCTGAAAATCAGTTTTATACGGAGCCAGGCCCGATTGTCCTTAATCTTTTCCTGTTTTAAAAATATAAATAAATAAATAAACTTTGCAGATGTTGTGTATGCTCAAACAGCAACATTACACACTAACTAAAGTTAGAAAAGTGAAATCATACTTTACCACCCCTTTAAACAGTTTTAAAAGAGTTTACAAGAAAAGTAAAATATAGAATCTGTTTTCTTTGAATAGACAAGTCAGTATCTATGAGTTTGTATACAATTAGGCAAATTTCTTACATAGAAGTAATCAAAAAAGTGTTTTTTTTTTTTTTTTTTTGAGGGGAAAATAAAGCTGCACACGACAACAGGACCTTTTTCCACGAGTAAATCCACTGTCTCGGCATCTAGATGCACAGGCCAATTACTATGGTCGTTAAGGTCTAAAAGCCTCGCTGACACTGGTCTCTCGCTGTCGGCGGCGGAGCAATGCTCTTCATCAGTAGATGTTGGCAGGACCTCGTTTTCCAGCCCAGTCCCTAATAAGCTGTAGTACAAAAAGAAGTAAATTGATTGTGTGGTTCAATTTAACTAAAATGTCACAAACCTGATTATAAATAAATGTCTGTACCACGACCAAAAGCTACATTCTGTTTTTGTATTTTGACGAGCCTGCAATGCATTGAAGCAGCATCTTTGAATCTTCTTATTAGACTACCTAAAATTGAGCATTAGCGCTATCTATTGTTATGTCACACATCTTGCGGCTTCACAGTTCACTGAGAAGAGATCGTCTGATGATTGTATAAAGGCGTGGTTTGATATTTCACATCAAAGACTTCAAACACATCCAGGTGAATAGTAGCAGTTTTAAACTGATTAATATTCCTGCTTTATTGCACTCTATAACAAATGTCTATATTTGATTTAATTACAATGATGACCAGCTATAGTTTAATCTGTCCAGCTAACGTTTTGTACAGGGTTTAGCTTTTTTGTACAAGTTGAACAAGTTTTGTACAGCGCTTCTTGAAAGTACTTGAATTTCAGACACATGGATTCAAGTACTTGAAAACAAATATAGAAAGTCCTTGAAAGTGCTTTAATTAAATTTTAAATTGTTTAATAGAATGGTGCTTTTTCAAAAATGGTCCTATATGCACTGTCAAAGACAGAACGAAACAGTGCTAATGATAGGGGGATGGGGGTAGCGAAGAAAAAAAAATTAACATGTGCGCAACCCTGCATGAACCTATGAAGCAGAGCTAATTATAACAGACCCAATGCCAGGGAAGTGCGAATTTAATGATTCTTGGCTCAGTTTTGATCCATATAAGAACTGTTTACTGAAAGTCCCAGCAGATGTACATTTAGCAAGATTTCCAATTTGCAAGAAGAACATCAAATTGGATACCGTGGGGGAGTCGGCACTGAAAAGTCACACATAATGCAGAGGACATTAACAGGCAATGAAGAGTCAAGTAAACAGTAAATATAATCTCATGCATTTAAATATATGTGTCACAATGTCTGGTTGGTGTTCCCTGGGTGTCCACTAGAGGTCTCTTCTCCATACAATCACCATCACATATGAACTACATTTCCCACGATCCTTGTCTGCACTCATCATTGGTTCATTGCACACAGCTGTCTCCCGTCACCTTGTTAGTGTTTGTGTGTGTACATATACCCTGTATGTTCTAGTGTTTGTCACGGAGTCCTTATGGTTTGTCACTACACTTCTGTTGTCTGTTTCCTGTTTGTTCCTGTTGTGTTTATTGTTTTGGACTGCTTATTTGGATTTTGACCCTGCCTGGATACTAGTGATGGGCAGATCGAGGCTTCGTGAAGCAATGAAACAGTTGAACCAAATGGTCCATATTGTTTCGAGGCTTCGAATCAATCCGACACCCGTCTCAACGGTGACACCTAGTGGTCACTTGCAGGTGTTGATCTGAAACAACCTTGACGAGCCATTAAAATTGTTGTAGATGTAGATTTTCTAATATGTGAAGCTTGTAACCTATAGGCTCTCACTTTGCATAATGTTATTTTGGTCCTGCAAATGAATATTAATAACATAAATCAAGCCACAATGTCTCACTTTTTTTGATATTTTTACTCAAAAATATTAATTTCTCTGCTGTGGAAGGTCTTTTTTTACAGATAATTTCTCCAGCCTTTGAAAAAATCCTCTCACAAGGGACACTTGTTGCTGGAATGCAAACATATTTTTTAGCCATGACATACAAATGATGAAGATTACTGCTCTCTCTTTCCAGTAAGTTAGTGGATCATGAGTTCTGGGCAAATACGCATCGTTGATATATTTTTTCACTTCCACTGTGGCATCAGCTGTAGCATTGTGTATCATCTGGGTTTGATGGATACGAGTATAAAAAAGTTCCCACAAACTGTCCTGTGTTTCTACTGGTGTTGATGTTGATGATGTTGATGGGTCTGATGTTGACATTTCTATCCTATCTTTAATTTATCTATGTATCTATCTATCTATCTATTAATCTAGCTGTCTATATATATTTATATCTATGTATCTATTAATGTGTTAACGATCCTTGTCTGCACTCATCATTGGTTCATTGCACACAGCTGTCTCCCGTCACCTTGTTAGTGTTTGTGTGTGTACATATACGAAAAACACCAAATCCTGACACCAAGTCATCAGTCTGTCAAGCACTGAAGAATCAGAGATACATTTTTCTTTATTATTTTTCCATTATCTGTGAGTAAGACTGTCACCCCATTCCTGACAACATACCAGACAGATAAACCAATGGTCCCATTTCTAGCTGCAGATCTTCACAAGATGTTGAAGAATCGAATGTGTAGATTCATCAAACCAGAGCTCATGCAGGAAGCCAAGTCTGTGAAAAATCTCCTGGAAGTTGACATTAAATTGCCAACAAATTACATGGACTGCTCATGGCGTCGACCTTGGGAATTGTCGCAACAGAATCCTAAAGGTGTTGAGGGCAAAGCAAAAGGTTGGTGCAAGCACCCTTATGGATTTCAGGCAGTGATTTCGGCCACTGCTCCACGTCAGCTTTCAGAGTACATTTCTCTCACTACCACAGTAGTGATGTTGGCCACTGGTCTCACAACAGCTTCAGAGTCTGCAGTTGATTATGATATTCTACGTATTATCAACTGGCCAGAATTTTGAGATCGCAATAGACGAAGGACTATAATGCGTTAAGAGCTCACTCAATTACTGGGCAGCTAAACAGTTGAATGCTTTGTATAACTTTCAAAATCTTGCTAATTACTTACAATGTTCAATAGGGAGCTAATGCAGTGTTGACAGAACCGGGCTAATACGGTCATACTTCCTGGTTCTAGTAAGAACTCTAGCAGCTGCGTTTTGGACCAGCTGTAGTTTGTTTATTATGCGTGCATGGCAACCACCCAGTAAAGCAATATAATAATCCAGCCTTGATGTCATGAATGCATGAACCAACTTTCCGCCTTTTTCATTGAGAGCATACCCAGGTTGCTAATCGGCGATGAAGACTTGACAGAACATCCATCAAAAGTTCCAAGATTCAACACAGTGAAGATGAAGCACTCTTTTTGTGCATCAGGCTATCTTATATAACTTACATCTTATATAGAGTTGAATAAGACACTTAATCAAAAATCGAGAGTATGGTGTTGTATAAGCGGAGTATACGAGTGTAAGGTGTAATGTATAATGTGTGAGATTTTTTGTGAGTTTAAATTGTTGGATAAATAATGTGGATCAAGTGTATGCCCACCTGCATTTATTTTGCAACCGTTATTGGGGGAAAAAATCAGACAATAAAGTATTATATCATATCAAATGTTAGACAGTATTCTAGGTTGTTATATGCAGGGGTTTTTGGTCTAATAATTAGAATCTCAGTTTTTTTTTTTTCAGAATTAAGTAGTAGGAAATTACCAATCATCCAATTTTATATATCAGCTATGCATTTTTGTGAATTCTCACAGATTTCTGCTTGTTCTAAATCAGATATAGATAATGTAGCACAGTAAAGATTACATTTATGAATGAATTAGTGTGAGAAACTTGCGTGTGAATTGCACCTGCCAGCGTTACTAAGTTACTAAGAAATATATGCTAGAACTTTTCAGTTTAAGCTATTTTATTGATAAATCACAGAACATACAGTAGTTATAATACATTTCTGTGCTATTGAATGATTCTGTGTGCACGTGATCTTCACGTGATGTGTGAGCTACTGTCTGTGTGTGTGTACATGAGAACGACGATTACCTTACCTGTACAATAAGCTGTGTAAAACGTGCATTCACCGATACATTTTGAGCATCCAGATGGTATAATCAAACATATATTATGGAGCGCTCTCGGAGTATCCATTTATTTGTCATTTTGTCTAGTGTAACAGTGGACTTTAAAGATTTCTTATCCTGTTGTGCCCTCTATAGGCCATGAATGATCAGCGACTAGTCGACGTCAAGCTTAAAGCGTCATGGCAGACCATTTAAGTTGACTAGTCTACTAGTCTGTTCAACCCCTAGTCACCCGTGAGATGACATCTATAATGACATCTAGGTGAAAGAGTCTATGTGTTAGGATTTATCTGACTTCTATGTCGTGAGACACATTAGCCAGCACTTAAAAAATTGCTTTCATTGTCAGGCGCTCTAGCTCCTGGCAAACATGTGACTATGGTGGCTGTCGGTGTCTCTATTTTCACGTTCTGTGTAATAGAATCGCCAATAACTAGGGCACATTCAACAGGATTCCCAGTGGGTGGATTCTAGGATTTTCATTTTAGGGAGGCTAGCCCCCAATGAGGGTATGATTTTAAAAAAAGTAACACTTTCTGCTCACTATTACCTAGTTTCATTAACATGCATATGGCAGGGTTTTATAGTCACTGAGGTCCAGAATGTGAGGTAGGCTAGTTAGGGGGTTTGGGTAGTTTCCCCCGAGAAAGTTTTGATTTCCATATATCTACATAATGTGTATTTTAAGATGTTTTGAAGGCCAAAAAAATTGGATAACAACAGCTTTAAAACCATGTCAGTGGGCAGCTGATTATTTCTCTCTCCTCATCAGCATCACACTATCTTGTGTGACATGATCTTGCCCTGGCTCTTCCCTGAGTTTTGACTGATATAGGCATTTCATTTTTGTCTGTCAGTGAAGAAAGTAAACATATGTGTCAACTGATAGGTTGATTTTTAGCCTATGAATCATATTCTCAGACTCGTTCATTTACTGAAAGCGACTAGGTAAATAACAAATTCATTCACATATAGGCTACACATGCATGATTGATCTTATGTCTAATAAAGGGCTTTATAATCAAATAGGTCCTACATTTGAGGTTGTTAGAGGGTGCAATTTTTTTATTTCTCTGATTGTGCATTTCAAGACGTTTGAAGACCAAAAAAAGGATAAGAAATAGCTTTAAACCCATGTTAGCGGGCAGTAGATTATTTGTCAATGCCTGCTCTCTCCTCATCTCCATCACCCTTTCTTATTCTCCCAGTCTCCTCATCTTGCCCTGTCTCTTCCCCTCTTAAAGCTGAGGTTGTATTATATTAATCCTCAATATGTACACATTCATTATTATTTCTTGTGCCTAACATGATGAAAACGGCTTTGTTAATGTGTCTTGTCCCCTCACAATGACAGTAAACTAATTATTACATTACATGAGTCACGTTACATAGGCCTATTTTCAGTTCAAAATGGCGAAAATAGACAAAAGTTTATTAGTTTGCCTGATTATTTTTGTGATTCGTTTAACATTTATGACCTAAAAACTGTCAAATAAAAATCTTTAGTTTAGCTACTTAGGCTACATCTTATCCCGCACTTGACCATAAACTGAAGCGCGTCGAGTCGCTCTGCTAAAATTCGCGCTCAGCAGCTTCTGTGAACATAAAGCCTTTGATTGGGTCATCTCAAATATTCTAATATTGACAAGCAGTGACAGACCAATGAGGTTCAGATGAACACACACACACACACACACACCCTGTCCTCTGTTTCTGACGTGCGCTCTGCTCGGCACCATTGCGGATTGAACGCGCTGAATCTGATTATAACAAGACTAAAGCGACACGAATTTGTGTAGCCTACACTTTAATCAATTTTTTTTGGGCAGAAGTTTAGGGGGGCTGAAGCTCCCTAAAAAGGGCCTAGTGGTGCCTATGGGTGTTTCACTGAGTGGGGAGAACCTGTTTGATGTTGTAATCGGAACGGAAGAGCAGTGTTTTGTCCCACGACTACAGCGTCTCACGGTCACCCAGTTGCCCTGCGGCACGGCTCTACAACCGGAACCGAACAATGGACAGAGTTCACTAAGCTAGTCGCATCCAAAGAAGTACGCTATCTAAAGCCCTTGCATTCTTACCATACTCGATTAAAGTTTGGATGCGTGTCTCTAGTTCTGAAATCTTCTCCGTCAGCCTGACTGTCTCCTAGATTTATCACATGGTAAAGCCCTCAGTGCCGACAGAGAAGGCTATACTGTACATGACACGAAGTGCAACAATAACAGGATATGACATGACTTACCATGTGTGTTGACTGATCCGACTCATCACTGTTGTTTGATGTTTGAAATCTATGCTCCAAAGCTTAAAATAGTTTATTAAAAAATTTTGCCAGACATTTTTGTCCTTTAAGACCTCAGAGTAATTTTTTATTTATTTAAAGGGCACCTATTATGGAATTTTGAAATTGACCTTTCACGTAGTGTGTAACATAGATCTAAGTGAACAAAAACATCTTGCAAAGTTTGAAATATGAAAGTGCACCGTATATAAAGTTATTGTCTTTCAAAGTAAGAGTCGACTCGGAGTCATTTTTATGAATCGTTAGAAGACCGAAGCTTTTTCTCTGACTAGATGACGTCAACTTGTCAAGTTATTTGAATACGATACGCCCACTTATTGCGCTCCAAGGCCAGCAGGGAAAATATCAGGGCGACGAGACGCTGTGTTTCGAAGTGCGGCTCAAAAGCAAACTTTTTTCATCTGCCCAAGGAGGAGCATTTGAAGACTAAGTGGCTACAATTCATACAACTATACCACAGAAGTATAGTCGAGCCTTGTGCTTTGTTCGCGCCATTTTGAAGACGATTGCTTTACCAATTTAAATGCAATCAAACTTGGATTCGCGAGCTGGCTGATATTGAAGGACGGTTCAGTTCCAAGTGTATTTGCATCAGCTTCCTCCTCCGTATCACACCTGTAAGTGTTATTAATAATTGTTGCTTTTATGTTTTATGTAGCATGCTTAATAATTATTTTGTTTGTTGTGTAAGCACCGTTTAGCTTCTAGGTCTTCAATGACAATTGTATTGAGATATGTGAAGTGTTTGTCGTTGTTTTCGTTGTTGTCGTTGTATACCTCGTAGTAACCCAGATAGCAAACTGACATCGAATCAATGTGGAAACGACGTTTCTCGTGACATTGAAACAACATTGTTTTGCTCATCGAATTAACGTTGAATCAACGTCAGACACGCCATTCAACTTCATTTCAATGTTGAATCGATGTTTTATTTTCAGTGTAATAACGTTCTGATATACCGACCAAATATTGAACGTTGATTCAACGTTGAAATTTGATTGATGATTGATACTAACCTTTACAACTAAAACTCAGCGTTGTATCGACATCGGTCTGCTATCTGGGAACGTAACTGCATTTTTTTTTTTTTTTTAACGTTATGTTTATGCATCGGGCTAATGCAAACAAAGACTGATTGTGCTTTTACAATATGAACTCTGGGCTATATGCTCGCTAACATAACATTAAATTCTTTATCTTATTTTTTGTTTTTTACTACAAACTACAAAGCAGTGGACTATAATCATTATTATAACACAATTTAATTGATAAAAGGTCAATTGCTGGGTCATCTGACCAATCAACGCAGATTAGCGTCGCGCAAAGGAGGGGTTTGAAAAATGAGTCGTTGAACGAATCATTTGGGAGTCGGTGAGCAAATCAGTAAAAATAAATGCATATTATACGACAACAAAAGTGTTTTTTTTGTCATTGCATGCATGTAAAACTGTTGTTGGGGACTCCCTAAACAACATTAGGAACATTTTAAATGTCATAATAGGTGCCCTTTAAATTAAGGTTTAATGAGACTAGGTGTGATGTAACTTTGAATGTGCCTTCTGTGTCTAGCAGTCTAATTACAGTAATAAAGTGTAATACTTTCATGAATGTGAAAGGGCCTAATGACTTGCACTGATAAAATATTAAGCATTCAAATGTGGTCTTTGGACAGGTGTTTGTCAGCTGGGTCTCCATAGCTCTGCCTTGGTCTCCTTTACTGGGTCATTTAACAAAAACTGCTTTTGAAATCACTGCAATTTCAGTCAAGAAATCTAGCTGCTAAACTTTCAGACACATTTGTTGAATATAATAATTGGAATAGCCTATGAATTGATTTCATGAATCGACTTTTGAATAATATGTTTTTTAAATTCTTAAATGATATGTTCTGTACATTTTCTGTGATTTCATAAATGGATAAGTTGATTTACGTGACACTTTAACAAGTTTTTTTTTTTTTTGCGGATTATGTCAGTAGGTATATCAGAAAACCTAACAATCGCCCTTGACGCGCGCCGTGGGAACGGGCAAGGGGCGTCAACTGCGCGCACACGAGACATTTACTAGACCAATTCATCCTTCACGAGACACATGAAAAAGACACGCTCGAACTGAAGACCGTGAAGCTTTCGATGGGTAACCATCACGGCGATCCCAACATGACCCGTGAACATACGGTCAGTAACTGGACCGCCGTGAGGAGAGACTCGGGGTTCGCGGGTCCGGTGCTCGCGATGCTCACGGTCATGATGGTCATATTGATTACTGTGATTGTATGTGGCAACGCACTGGTCATCGTCGCCTTCAAGATGGACAAGAGTTTGCGCAAACAGAGCAATTATTTCCTACTTAACCTGGCAATCTCAGACTTCCTCGTTGGTAAGTAAAGTTCACAGAGAAGTTTCATGGTCGGTGATTTTTAGTCAGAATGAGAAATCCTCGACAGGATTCTAGAGTGAATACTACAATTTAACAACGTGAAGAACTGGGTTGTCTGAAATATTGCTATCAGAGAATAACATTTTAACTATAATAATAAATACTAGTTTGTAGTAAAATTATTATTTAGTAAGATTATTTTCTAAATATATTAATAAACTATATGCATGATGGTCGAATTGTTATTTTTTTTATCACACGACATACGCTTAAAATATATATTTTTTGCTGCTATGTATAACACTTTTTATATCAACAGATATTTAATAATGTGTACATATAGCCTACATTAAATTGCTAAATAAACAAATACTTGTATTTCTCCATAATACTCAAACAATACTTGCATTTCTCCATAATACTCAAACAAGAGTCTTAAAGAACATTAGACTGTATTAAAATAGAGTTAAATGAGTTCTGCTGTAAGTACAGCACTGAATTAAAGTGAGATAAGTGCGGACAGCTATGTTCTGTTGCCCTTATTCTTCACATCATTGTGAATTTGCTGTATTTGTTTGGGCAAAGAAAGAAAATATTGCATGGCTTCCAATTATTTTTTTTAAATGTTTCTCCCTGTATTATGTCAAAATCTTGCCTTCTCAAATCATGGTGTTAAAAATAATGCTCTAAACTCATTAATCACTCTATGTGATGTATTATATATGTGTCCACCGTTGTTTGTTCTAGTGATGACAAAAAAATATTCTTGATGATTCTATCACTGTCAAGTGATTTAATCTGCACGGGTCCCACACTTGAAAGGGGTTACTTACTCACAAGAATGAGACTTAAGTTGCCTTTTCTCAATTTATTGTAGAATCTCAGTAGGTGAAAAACCTTTAAAACCACATAACAAAACAGTGTAAATATTTACAGCAATGCACAGTAATTAAACCCCACAATCTCACACTGTACGTAAACCAATTTATACAGATTTAACTTGATAAGCATTAGCACAATACTATGTATTTTTACTTACACTAGTAAAATAAAAATAAACTGTTGAGGAAAGCAAATGGTGTGAAGCTAGAAAGTATTTGAACGAAATCGCTTTAAGGCAAATCAGTCTTGTTCCACCGTACACATGATAGTTCAGTGTTGGCTGGCTGCACATTACAGTCTTCATGCAAAGCAGTGCTTGTTTTCTTGTATAACTTGAATTATGAGGCTTCTCATCTTTTTTGTCTTGCCTGTATTGATTTGACTGCTTACGCTCTTATTACTCATTCGAAACCTTGACTAATTGTATGTGATTGGATATGCACTTTGAATGGGACCTTTTCTAATTGTACTGTAAGGAACTTTGTCTTTTATTGTATTTATATTATATTGCTATAATACATCTCCACATACAAATAACATGTACCGTTTTCTTATTCATAAGTGATTTGCATTAAATTAATACATTCATGTGCAGCTAGTTAATATGTATAAGTATTAATTAATATTTTTTTACTTTTATACTTTTAAGTTGCATTTGTTTGGTTCTTTTTCAATCTCAAACAATTATTTTATTTGTATTATTAAGAGGTTTGCACAAGAGTTACCTGTAAACTGTGCAAACATTAAACTGCTGAAATTAAATGTCTTGCTTTGGTTTACACTGGAAGTGTTCTATTAACTCTGCTAAATTATAATCACTGAAACTAAATCTAACAAACCATTAATGAAACTAACTAAAATTAAAGCTGCAAGCAGCCTTTCCGGGGCCAAGCCTTCCAATGGTCCCATGGGTTCAAAAAGTAGTTAAATATACTTTGCTTTCAAAACTTTAAAAGAAACTTTAATAACCAAACCATTCTTAAGTCACAGAACAATTAGAAGCAACTTTTCCACCACTTAAGGCCACAATACTTCTTGCGGTCTGTTCATGTGCCACACAGGATTCGAACCTGTGTACGAACGGAACGGTTTAGGATTCATGACACGTGGTTTAGCAACTTGCGCCACTCAGAGGACGTATACTACAAAGCTGCAGAGGAGAGGCTTCAGTGTAAGAATGAGCACACAAAAGCAGGTTAACCAGATTAGCATGCTAAGCTAGCTTAATGCTAAAGTAGCTTATGACGTGGTACATCCAATCCTGGCAAAATAGATATCCTCGGATTCGACATGACGCAAGGAATCGATAGACACCAATTTTATGATTTTGCGACAAACTGTTCACAAGTTACAGCCTCTGAACCAATGTTGGGTCGAACTTGTTAAATTTGCGACATCATAACTTTTTTTTTCCAGTATAGCAAAAAAATCGGGAACAGTACTTCTGTGCGGCTCGGTCCGAAGATCATTTGAGAAAATTTTGGACAAATTTGGAAGGAGGAGTAGTGAAAAAACTGTTTTACATTCGCTCCAATATGGCGGCCAGTCACATTGTTGAAAAATAGCATATGAGATATCGTTGAAATCGGCATAAGCCAAGGAATATATTGACATAAAGAAATCAAATTTCAAGCAATGTTAGCAAAAGTTATAAGCGTTTTTTCAAAAAACAATGATATCTCTGGAACACTAGGTGGCGCTGTGATCAAACTTCTCAGGTACTTTCGGGCCATGCTAATGATGATCCATACCAAATTTTATGAAGATATGTCAAATAGTTTAAAAGTTATAGCAAATTATGACAAAATTCAAAATGGCGGACACGTGGTACATCCCATCATGGCAAAATCGATATCCACGGATTCGGCATGATGCAAGGAATCCATAGATACCACAATTATGATTTTCAGACAAACTGTTCAAAAGTTATTGGCCAAAATAGCAATTTGTCATATCTCATCACCTGTAGGTGGCGCTATTCCCAACTTTGGCATTGGACCTCAGAACATGCTTCCAATAAAGTGTACCAATTTTCGTTTCGATTGATCAAACTTTGGCCGAGATACAGCCTCTTAGCCAATTTTGGGTGGACCTCGTTAAGTTTGCGACATCATAACTTTTTTTTTCCAGTATAACAAAAAAATCGGGATCAGTACTTCTATGCGGCTCAGTTCGAAGATCATTTGAGCACATGTTTGGAGAAAATTGGACAAAATTTGAAGGAGGAGTAGCAAAAAAACTGAATACTGTACATTTCAAAATGGCCACTACTGTAATGGGCGGGTTCTTATTGTAAGATATTGGTTGTGATCAGCATGATGAGTGGAATCAGGTGTACTAAGGTTCATGTCTCTAGATCAAAGGGTTCAAAAGTTATAACCATTTCAATGTTAAAATTTTTAACTGGTGGTGGCGCTATAGAGTTGGTCCTAGAGGGTCAAAAATTGGTCCAATTACTATTCATTAGCATCACTACAAGTGTGCCAAATTTCATCATTTTCCTATGTACGGTTCATAGGGCTGCCATAGACTTCCACCGGGAAGAATAATAATAATAATAATAAAACTAACGGATACAATAGGTGCCTCAGCCCCTTCGGGGCTTGGCCCCTAATAAACTGAAATTTATAGGAGATTTGAAAACTATCTAAAAATGTAAATAATTTAAAAATGCAAAAACCAAAACAACTTTCTTTCTTTTTGCAACAGGTTCATTGGTCACATGGATTCACACGTTGACAAACAGAAAGCTTGCTTTGAAAGTAACTTCTGTGTGAACTGTGCTTCATGCATCACTACACTACTGACAATGGACCCTTTTTGATTTCGTAATGTTGCTAATGTGACCTCCTCTTTACTCTTGACTGTATAACCATAAAAAAAATCCACCCCTTTTTCACCCTTTACAACAAGGTTGACCGCATCAACACCAACTGACTGGACAAAACGTTGCAACAACACACATTTTTCAGCTTTATTTGAAGAATGACTATAATTTTGTCTTGTGATTGGTGTTCCCCACAGGTGCCTTCTGCATACCCGTGTATATCCCCTACATCTTGACAGGGAAATGGATGCTGGGTAAAGGACTTTGCAAGCTGTGGCTTGTCGTAGACTACCTTCTCTGCACTGCTTCTGTCTTCAACATCGTACTTATCAGCTACGACCGCTATCTCTCCGTTACAAAAGCGGTGAGGCCTAATTTTATGCAGAGAATTTTATAATATGGAGTGAAAGCATATTGTGCATTCAGTTACAGCAACATGTATTCATTGTGACTCAGTATTCTTAGCTAATGGCAACCAGCAGAATGAACAACAGCAACAAGCTCTATTCATGAAACTCATTCATTTAGAAACACATGCACAGTCACAGTGACTTATTTGCTTTGTTCACTAGTCTGACTTGCATGAAAGCCGAACTTGGATGCAGACTATTATGGAGTACCACATAGAACTGAACAAGATTATGATACTCATGCTTCTGTATTTTTAAGAAGCTACATTCAATACTGATGTATTGAGGGGATTGATTCTCACATGAAATACTGCAGCTAGGGCTGTTGACGTTAACTCATGCGTTTAATTTAAAGTCCTTAACGTGTTAAAATTATTTAACCCAAATAAATTACTGAAGCACGTATTAAATTGCGTCATTAATATAACGTCAGATGATATTAGCTGAGTTTCAGACAGCTCAGAATTTGGATTTTTCCCATCTCGTTTTTGGAAATAACATCTGGGAATGCCACTTAAAGTCGGATATTCGGCCTGTGAACTCGGGGTACACCGATCAACCCGAACCTCAGCAAGTCACGTCATTTAACATCACTTCCAAGATATCGGCTGCTTCCAATGAGCATAAACGTAAAAACAAATCTGAACATTAGACATTAAGTTTAAATAATAATACCTTTTGTTTTTCGTCAGCTGTTTTCAAAGCGATTTTATGTTATTTTCATGTTACAGTATGTTATTTTTGCCATAATTTAGACAAAAACACAATATGCTCTTGATGTGTCATGGCGACCTCATGTGGTCAACATGTGAACATGTGTCTGATTGGCTGGAACTCACTGAGGTCTGAAGTGGGAATTTTATTTTGGGATATTTCCACGTCCAACCTCGTATGAAACTAGGGCTGGGCGATATGGTCAAAAAAAATAATCATGATCATTTTTTTTATATCAGTCGATATCGATAATTATCACTATAAATGTCAAAATCTTTATTTATTTCAAGTTTAAAGCCAAATTTTTTGCTCCTAAGTAAAAGTTAGGAGCAAAAAGAAACCAGAGCGTTAATTGTGGTTTTACACTGCTCTTTATTTTCAGAACACATCATGACAAACACCAAACAGGGGAACATTCACAAATCTGAGGTAGAACATTCAAACATTTGTAATTTTTCCTTAACAAAATAAATATCTTAATAGAAAAAAATATTTCTTAGTTTCTGCATGTGCTCATTTTTTTGTTGGTAAATGTAATATTCTGACTGTTTGAGTTTTATTAAATTAACAATTGGTCATCCAGCATCATGCATTTAGATCATGATAACCACAGATAATAGCCTATAGCACCTCACTATCATGGCAAAATGTTACTGTATGGTTTCTATGGTATTTATGAAAATCAGTAGCCTAAATGCATTATTAAATACTGTAATTATATTCCATTAGTCCTTTAATACATTGTCTACATTAATAATATAATATAATACAATTCAATATGTATATCCCACATTTCATAGTGCAGTTTGCTCTGTGTTTGGGTTTGCAAAGCTCTTTTTCCTTGGTTTATGTTACACTGCAGAACATATTTGATGATGTAAAAAAAAGGACTGAGGTGTTGTAAAGTACAATATAAACTAGCAAACATACATTCCCATAAATACATTTTGCATTATTATCTGCTTTATTATTATCTTCCATATATTGGAAGTCTCCATACTACTTGTATTTATCAGAACACCCTGACAACACCTATCGGCTACCACAGCAGTAAGGAATTTGAGTGTGTTTACGTATCTTGTTTTTTTTTACAGTGCAGAAATCTTATGCACTATAATTATTTAGCATATACCGGTTTTATACCTCTGAACCTTTACTGCATTGTTCGCACCAGACGTGATCACCGCGATCCCAGAGAAGGCCTCGCAGCTCAGGTGAGGATGCCGACCCTGCGGAGATCCCTGCGAAGGCGGAGGGGGACATGAAGGGGGACTTCATGTCAAGCTAAAAGCTTGCTAGACGACCACGGCTACCCAACGTATCCTGCTAGCTAACGTGCGATCACAAACTTGGAGAACAAACTTGACAAACTGAGTATCAGAATTACAACGGAATGGGAAACTTTTCCAGAGACTTGGCTATCACCCAAAGTCCCGGAATCTGCCCTGCAGTTACAAACGCGCAACTGCCTCCGGTAAGACCAAAGGGGAGGTGTAACAACTCATGGTGTGGAGTACAGGTTGTTTTTAAGCACTGTTCACCAGATGTTGAGATGCTGCTTCAGAAATGCCGTCCCTATTATCTACTTCTTCTTCTTTCGTGTGTCGTCATCAAATGTCCAGCTCAGTAGAACTCAGCCACGTTCTCATCTCCGGTCCCACGTTGAAGAGGCCGGCCTCCAAAGGTGGTTTATACAGTGGACAGGTGGTGATTATGTGCTCAGCGGTCTGCTCTGGCTCCCCACACTCACACACTGCTCTGTCCTCCAGGCCCCACTTCCTCATTGATGCTTTGTAACGTCCAACCCCAGTTCGCAGGCGGTTTAGCAGAGTCCATTGCCGGCGTGGCAGATCCTCTCCACCTATCATCATCATCCTATTATCTACCATGGACATTTAGTGCTGTGTTTTCGGCTGCTGTTTACAGTACATTCCTCCGCATGCCAACTCCTCAGCAGCACTTGGCAAACTCATGACGCCATCAATACACTGGAAACGGCTCAACCCAATGCTGCTTTCGTTTATCGGGGGCAACTTCAATCACTGTAATCTACGGACTGTAGGGCTGTAACGATTTACGATATTAAACCGAAATCGCGACACTCAGATCCACGAACCTGTGTCGCGGTGTGAGAAGGCAGATCGCGATCGACACACCCCTTCCCAGACTTATCTTTCTCGTCCAGAATAGATCCTAGGGCTGTGACGGGGTCTTTTACATATTAGGTATGGGAATTTCAAGCAAAAATAATATTCGAAGATCGCTGGGTATCATTTGATTATTATTCAAAAATCGCACCTCTCCCCCACACGCGTGAACACACACACACACACACACACACACACACACACACAACAGGGTTATTATAGTTTTGCATTATTCATTAGTTTTTATTTTTATTTCGTTTTAATTTTGTGTTTTCAAATTCAGTTTAGTTTTAATTAGTTTCTAACGTGGGTTTGCTAGTTTAGTTTATTTTTTGAAAATGCTTAGTTTTAGTTTAGTTTTAATTAGTTTTAGTATTAGTTTTAGTCTTTTTTTGTAATATGGGCTATTTGTCAGGGGCAAGATTCAAAAAGGTCAGAAAAAGTATCCAGCCCTGCAGCTTATAACGTTAGTGTTTTGACAACGACAACACAAGTGCATTTTAAGTTACCTCAAACTTGCGACTAGTTAACTTTTTAAAGAAGGCCCAATTGCTTCTCATATGAACATTATATTCAGAGAATATAATATATTTGTATACCACTTTTTATGTGTGTGATTGTGTAAGTGATTGTGTAAAGGTGTTCATGAGATACCAACCTTTTGCGAACTTGCTTCAACGTTGCGTCGAACACGTCCACATGGAGACGTTCTCTGGAGACTTGAGAGGAGGGGTGTGTGTGTGTGTGTGTGTGTGTGTGTGTGTGTGTGTGTGTGTGTGTGTGTGTGTGTGTGTGTGTGTGTTGTGTTGTGTGTGTTGTGTGTGTGGCGCGCGCGCATGCATGCGAGTGACACAGAGACGGAGGGAGAGCAGGGAAAGGAAACACAGCTGAGCGAATTCTCTGCGTGTTTTTAAATAGCGTCGAAGGAAAGACATTGACAAAGACGAAAACTAAGGACATTTACTCTATTATTTTAGTTTAGTTTTGTCAACCACACATTACAGTTTTATTTTGTTATGGTTTTTTTGGTTTTGCCTCGTTTTTATTTTTATTTCAGTTAACGACAATGTTTTTTCCCATCTAGTTTTCTTTTTTTCGTTCGTTTTCGTTAACGATTATAACCCACACACACACACACATACAAGCAAACACCAGAGCAAGTGAGCAAAGCGCGCGGTGTGTGTGTGTGTGTATATATGTGTGGGGCACCGGCGAGCGCGTGAACTGGAGCTCACCTCATAAACGAATCGAAACTTACATAGAAAGCTTGAAATACTTTTACTTGATTTAACGTTAATTCAAAACATAAAGAAATGGCTGCTTAGGCTAATTTGTAGGAAGTGTGCATTTCTCTATGCGCGTTCACTTTGTGGCAAGCGTTATTCCTGCGCTTGAGATGCGGGTCATGCGGAATAGGCAATATATTATTTGTGGTTTACAGCACAGACAGTAAGCCTCGGTTACCTCAGAAGAATGTTTAACATGCTCGAATCATCTCCACAATGGAGTATAGTTCTGTTTGTTTTTCAAAAATATTTTGTTACAAGAAAACAGAGTTATAGCTTTAGCTATTTATTTATTTATTTGGCTTTTAAAATCCTCCCTCCTCGCAAGAATCGCGGTTTGTATCGAATCGTGGGTCAGAAATCGGGATACGAACCGAATCGTGGGTTTGCTGTATCGTTACAGCCCTAACGGACTGTACTGCCGAAATATTTTCAGCACTTACACATTCCCACACATGATCAGAATATGCTGGATCATGTTTACAGTAACATCCGAGATGATTACAAAGCCGTACCCGCCCTCAATTTGGACTTTCTGATCATGTTTCCTTGTTCCTATACCCAGCCTATAGACAAAGACTTAAAGTGTGGTGGAAATCCAGCTTTTAAATGTTGCTTATATGTCTATTGGAGTGCGGATCGGAACAAATTTTTCTGTCCGAGCCCGACCCGAGACAGACAGTTAAAATCGAATTTTTTTCTCATACTAATGACAAATGTACGTTTGTTTATGTGGAAAGTCCGCTTTTATTAAGAAACTGTAGGAAGGCATTCGGAAATGAGTCAACAGATGAGCGCAATTAATGTGCACGGAGCAACAAGCGCTCTTTAACACAGACGCGCATGCAGGTGTTTCGTTGTCACGGCTACATAAACAAATGTCCGCACACAGGAAGACAGATGTTATAGTAATATTTTACATGTATTTTAATCACAAAAACGAACGTTTGCATCAAGTGAAAGCATCAGGCACATTGGCTACCTACATAATAAGCTGTTTTAAATTTTAAATGTTCAATGCCTTATCGCGCTGATGTGACAGAGCTCGGGTCGGGTATCCATCCTCTAATGTCTATGTGGTGTTTTTAATATGATTTAAGACAAACCATGATCAAATTCACAAGTCAACACCATTGCTGAAAAACACGGTTTGAAATCGCTGGAGTTTCTGACCTTGTAACCAATCAGATCAAAGTGTGATCGTCAACGATTGATCTCTGAGCTGCTGTAAGTGAGTGGAGGCAGAGCTCATTTGCATATTCATTGAACCGCGTATACTAAATGAGGCAAGGGTGTGGAGTTACATTCAAGTTATATTAAGGCAAAAATATATATTTTTAATATATATAATTTTGCTGATTAAAGGTTGGTTTTAAGGGATACAATTATTGACTTAAAGCAAACAAACCCAACTGTTAAACAAGTTAAACTCTGGTCTCAAGAAACGGAGTGCATAATGCAAGACTGTTTTGCTCAGATAGACTGGGAGGTGTTTAAATCTGCAGCCACACTGGAGGATTCTTCCATCAATATATAAGTATATGCTGAATATGTGACTGGGTACATAAGCACTGGTGTCGACAACATTGTGCTCACCATACATATCAGGAGGTTTCCAAACCAGAAGCCATGGATGAACAGTCAGGTGCGCAACATGCTGTGTGCTCGATCTCTTGCATTTAGATCAGGAAACACAGAGGAGTACATTGCAGCACAGTACAAAAGGAAGACCATCATAGAGGCTAAAAGGCAGTATAGAGAGAAAATTGAGAGCTTTTACTCTACTGCTGATGCTAGGTGGATGTGGCAAGGCCTGCAACACATCACAGACTATAAGAGCACTTCAGATGCAAGTAGCTCCACTGTCACCCTGCCTGAACAGCTAAACCAATTTTATGCACGCTTTAAGACCTCCAGCAGCTATACACAGAGGGGCCATTCGCACAGCCAGATCGCACAACCCCGCTTTAACTGTCTCACTAGCTGAAGTACACAAAGCCTTAAGGAGAATTAATCCTTGCAAGGCTGCTGGCCCGGATAACACCCCTGGGCGGGCCCTTAGGGGATGTGCGTTAGAGCTGGCTGATGTTCTCACCTCTACTTCAATCTGTCACTCTCACAGGCCACGGTCCCTACCTGTTTTAAAACTACCACCATTATCCCAGTTCCCAAAAAGAGCACAGTGGCCTGTTTGAATGACTACAGATCAGTTGCAATCATAATGAAGTGTTTTGAGAGAGTGGTTCTGACCCACATTCAGAGCACCGTGTACCGGAAACGCTGGATTCCTTACAGTATGCCAACCGCCCGAACAGATCTACCTCGGACACCATCTCAGCAGCCCTTCATATAACCCTCTCACATCTCGAAAACAAAGACGCTTACACTATGATGCTTCTCATTGACTACAGTTCCACTTTTAACAGTTATTCACTGATAAACTGTTACAACTTGGACTGAACCTTGCAATTGGCTGTTGGATTTCCTCACTGGCAGGCCACAGTCTGTCAGAAATGGAAATATCACATCAAACAGCATTGTGATGAACACTGGTACCCCGTAAGGAGCTTTAGACACTGTTCACATTCGACTGCGTTGCCAACCATAAGGATAAATTCATCCTGAAATTCACTGACAACACCATGGTTGTTGGATTTATCAGGGCCTTCTAAAGAGACAATTTATTTATATAATAAACAGATTTAATTAAGGCTTTTTTACTTACATAAAAACCTTATAAGCCGCACATCAAATATAAGAGCTCAACACTACTTGCTTGATGCACAAGAACCAGTGAGGTTTGTTCTCGCATATCCAGGACACATGGTTATTCTGTCAGCCGGTGAGGTGCATGGAGTGAGCTGAGCGGTAATCTGAAATGTAATCTGTCAGCCAGTGAGCTTGCAAACTCCCTAGGATTAAATCAGGGTTCTTTAAATCTAGACCTCAATTCAAGGTCCCATTCCCAAACCTAATCAAGCACCTTGAACAAGCTATTGAAGGCCTTCAGGATTACTATAGCCAGACTGGTTTAATCAGGGTAGGAGCTAAACTCTGCAATTCAATTCAGTAATTCAATTCAGTCTTTTAGGATGTATTCATAAACTTTGAGGCTTAAACATTTTAATCTTCAAATTTTATTTTTACATCTTAATTTGTGTTCTGAAGATGAATTAGTTTCATCAGATTGGATATTAGATGAAGTGGGGCTGTAACATTCAGGCAGGCAAGGAGTGTTGAAGCGACAATTTAATTCCAGTTTCCAGGGTGTGTTCATGAAAGATAATTCAAGGAAAGTCTTAGACCCAAATCCACAACAGCTGTGTATACACACCAAGACAATAACCGACACCAAGGAAACTGAGGGGTGTAAATACACAGATAACGATGAACCAAACTAGACATGTGACAAACTTAATCAGTAACTATAGAAGCAAATGAGTACGTATTTAGAAACCTAGATAACAAAGAAAACTAACTAAACACAGAATATTAGACCACTGCTTATCAGCAAATACATATAAATCAAACCTGATGCAATCTTATATTGGTTTGATCAATGTTTGGTTACCTATCAGCAACTCTGAAAAGTTCTCACAAACTGCCACTACCCATTACCTGCTTAAAGTCGATGTGAAACACTGTTCGCAGCACACTTTGCTTCCATATTCTAATATATTTTATAAAATACAATAGGATATTCAACGAGAAAATTGTAGACTTGATCTCACTCACTGGGAATTTATTGGATTTTGAAAAGTGGTCTCTATGTGATAAGTGGTAGAAAATAAGAGGGTTTAGTCAGCCAAAAAGAAAAGCAATTTCAGACATGAAACAAGTACATTCCGATGAAATATTACTTATACTTTTTCTTTAAGATTGCATGAAAATAGGACAGAAAAAGAAAATAGGTTTGACATTTTGTTGAGTGCTCAAGCTCTCCACCATGGACAGCAAGCCAAATACGTTTACCTTCATCTAAATACGCTTTATCTCACTAAAGGAGATGCGGAGGATGGAAAACTTGCCAGACCTCATCTCCAAATATATGACACACTTTTTTCAGACAGTGTTGCTGAACGTCTGATGGTTTGATGGAAATAAGCCACTGGATCATCTGGTAGTTCCAGCGTAGAGGTATTGGAGGTAAACGGCCTTCTGTAGGTTCTTAAGCTAAAGTGGTTCACAAATCACACAGTGACGCTCAACAACACACCTGTTCTCCCCACAAACTAAAGGAATTATTGATCTTTTATTATTTTACTGCTTTTTGATCTTTGCTCAAAGCACAAAAGAAGACCACTCTACTTAATAGAGCACAACACTAATAGTGCTTGAGCACATTATTTGTAGAACTTGTATGCTATCGGAGTCCTTGAACAGTTGTGAAAAATACACATGTATATAATTCATTGTTATTATTAGTAGTTGATAGTATCAAAAAAAACTACAGTAATAAGTAGATTATCGGGTGTAAACTAGGAATATTAGGCAGCAACAGGTGTGAACCTGGTTGTCTAGGATTGTATTTTCATTTAGGCATTGTTGAGTGGAGAGGTGCATAAACTACTTTTACTGTAGATAAAAGAATAATCTGTCTAACTAAAGAAACATCCTGGGATGGCCTGGGAACACAGATATATAAACCAGTGAACAGTGTGGAATATTTACTTCAAAGGTTCCTCTGATGTTTGGTTAGACTCGGGTCAGAAAGCGTCCTTGAAAATGTCTTGTTTTGTTTCCCCACACAAGCTCTTAACATCAGAGCAATGATACGAACATAAATCACAAAACGTAACGTGTGCCTTTAATCTGCAAGACAGCCATGTTTGATCTCATAGACTGCGGCTTCAGCTTCAATCAAAGCCAGTGAAGAAAGATTCTTTCTATCGGCGGCAGCACTATGACGGTGCACACACTCTGATATTGTCAGCAAAAGAAAGTGTTTGTCCTCACATTTGGTTTCTGTGTGGTGATCCTGGTTCAGTTGAGCAATGCCACACTATGTTGTCTTAGCAGTCTGATAATGGATTAGTAATAAATTCGAATCTCTTTTAATCTCGTGTTAATAATTGCTTGGTTGATTTATTGACTTTTCAGTTAATTTATATAGATATTTTGTAACACTTTTTAATTGATTTACAAATTTCTCAAAATATTATCACATTAGTTTCACATTTGGGCCTCCATACGGGTATAGCAGCAAAATAAAAAACGGCAGCAACAAACAGGCATCTGAATTTAAAATTCTGTTTTAGAGTTACAGTAGTGAATTGTGACAAAATGACAGTAAAAGAACCAAATAAAGTAACAGCAAGTAGTGTGTAAAAAGGATTTAAGTTTGAACTTGTCAACTCACAACTTGAACTGTTTATTTGCTGAAAAGGTTGGCCGCTGCTTCAGCTCTCAAACGCCATGTGTTCACTTACAAATATGGTGTGCTAAAAATAATGTGGAGCACTGGAGTCTGTGTTGAGATATTTAAGTGTTAAAGTCCCGTTTGGGCTCTTTATTGTCCTTGTTTCCCCCATCAGAGTCCAATTGCCATGTGGACTGTGGTGATATCCGTTACCTTAAAAAACAACATGCAGGTTTCGTCACGCACATTGTCATTGGCTGAATTTTATATTGCCTTCAACCGCTATACCGAAATTATATGTTCTGCTTTTCCCCATAGACTGCGCGAGCTGAACGATTATCTTTCCATCATAGCGGAGCTCGCGCAGTCTTATGGGGGTAGTCATTTCTACACGTACCTGTTTTCTGCTAGATGCGCTGTACGTATCTCTCAATGGAATCAGTGTCCTTATTGGGGAGTTTTTCGCGGATGCCGAAATATTTAATCTGCAATTTGTAGATCCGTCAACCATGCCACCACGGCATGCCCTCAAATTAATCTCTCAATTTCTCCCTGCCAAGAACAGAACCCAATTAAATCTACCAGTTATGTTCCGCGACCCGCCAGAGAGGATCACTCTTTCACTCATGTGAGCAGAGCCTCACATGTTGCATCTAACAGGCAAGTATGCAATAATTTAAACGAGGGGAAATGCCCAAGACAACGCTGTCGCTTTCTCCACATCTGTAACTACTGCGGCGGTGCCCACGCCCGCGCTGTATGTCCAGTGCAGAAGTCTGTAAATAAAAGTGCAAAAAACTATCTTTCGACTCCTGTGAATGCATCTTGTCTGGCTGAGGAATTATCTCATCACCCCGACGTTAACGTTACAAATGATCTGCTGTCTGGTCTCAAACAAGGTTTTAAACCCGGCGTAGAATGTCAGCCCACTCAAAACATCATCTGCGATAATCTTCAATCCTCCCTAGCAGAGCCTGAAGTAGTAGACAAACTAATCAAAAAAGAAATCGAATCAGGATTTATGATCGGTCCTTTCGAAACACCCCGGTTGGATAAATTTTGTATTAGCCCCATAGGCGTGGCTACCAGAAAATTTACAGGAAAAAAACGCATAATTGATCTCTCAGCCCCTCACAACTCCCCGTTTCCAAGCATCAATAGTCTTATCTTAATCGAAGAATATTCTCTTCATTATCACGATATCGAACAAGCCATAACAATGATCGCTGGACGCGGCGCATAGTTGGTAAAAGTAGACATCACTTCGGCTTTCAAAGTAATGCCAATCCACCCAAATTAATGCCATTTATTCGGCGTGAACTGGGGGAAAAAGTTTTATTTCTCCGAGCATTTAACATTCTGTAAATTTTGGGGAATTTAACAGGCTCCCCCATTCGCACGCAGTGATGGCCCCCCGTTCGTGGGCCGGGCTCAGTCCCCCCTCCGAAGCGCTGGTCGAGCCCTCCTGTTCGAATTGCAGTGAGAGCCAACCTGTCTTAGTCGTCGTCGGACGCCCGCGCTCGTGTCGCCGTGTGGGCTCCCCGTTCGCTGGGCCGCGAGGGATCTATTCCCGTGTCCCAGCCCCCTTCGAAGCGACGGTCGAGCCCCCCGACCAAGTACAGCGGGCGCCCTCCGTTCCCCCTACTGGTTGGGCTTTCCCATCGGATGCTGCGAGGGCCCTCCCGGTCGAACGGCTAAACTCGTTCCCAAATCAGGCTTGTATAAATCTCGCGTTGGATTCGAGCTGACAGTTCAACTACTGGCGGGGCTTACAGCACGCCAAATACGCATAAATTACTACATCTGATTTCATGTACGTGTGAACTAGTGAAATGTTGTTTATATGTCTATGTGGTGTTTTAAATGTGCTTTAAGACAAATCATGTGTAAATTCATAAAGACAGTCTCAAAAACGTGGTTTGAAATCGCTGGTGTTTCTGACGTCACAAACTACTAGATCAATGTGCCGGCGGGCTTTAGCATATAATTAACAGCGAACTAGCAAGTCTCGAGAAGAGCTGATATATTACGATGTTATGATGAACTATATGCCTTTTTCCACTGACGTTCTGAGTTGGTCAAAGTGTTTCTGATGATTGTTAGAAGGAAGACTGAGATGGCGAACGGGAACATGCTTTGTCACATTATTAGTTGTTTGATAACAGTCAAGCAAAAGGCTAATCATAGTGTTATGTGTCCGACATTGTAAAGAGCGATACCATTGTGCAGTGTTTACCTAAGTAAGTTGGTCGAGTGGATCTCTGAGCTGCCGCATCGGGGATAATTTGCATTTTCATAGAACCTTGTATACTAAAGGTTACTGACTACAGGGGGACTTTAAGTGAGATATTTAGTATTTAACCAGAGATTTTATTTATTTAGCACATAATTGAATGCATAAAAAAAGCTTTGAAGTGCAAAATATGAATGGGCGAATAATTGTTTGGGGTGGAGCTATGTCTCCTGTTTATCTGATGATTCACTTACAGCACTTATCCAAACAAAAGCTTCATTTCCCAAAGGCATCATAAGCACAAGTAGATCATAAGAAATCATTGGCACCATACCCTCTTCGATCCACCCATTCTCCAAAACGCTTGTCCTCTGAAGGGTCGTAGGGATGCTGGAGCCTATCCCAGCATCTCAGGCCGAAGGTAGGGAAACAACCCGGACAGAAAGCCAGTACAATTAGGAGTTATTTCCCAATAAACAAATGGAAACTCACTTTCATTGGCAGTCCGTTACATAAATTAACTATAGTTTTACTACAGTAACCATTGTTTGACTAGTATATGTAGTAACACCATGGCTATTTTTAATTAAAGGTGTACTTGTATCTTATAATACTAACATGCACATGTTACAAGGTTACTGCCCCAGTGAGAAGCTAAAGCCAGACTCAGACTGCAGGAGTTTTAGGCCAATAGTATGCCTGATTTACCCCTCCCGGCATTGAGAGAGAAAAAAATTGCATCCAGGCATCGGCCTATCCTGATGATCAGGCCAGATTATGTGGTAATGTGAGGCATTTTTCTGCTCAAATCTTAAACCTCCCATCTGCTCACGGACACATCAGGGCCTTCTTGACAATATCAAACGTGTGATATTTAGGATTTTAAATCGGGATGATTGCGACAATGACTACTTCAGTACTTCCATTGGCAATGAGAGACAAGTCTACAAGGAGACGGAAGTGAAGGAACTTTTGAAATGGCGACCGCACTCAACAAGCAGCTGTACAAGTCCGGTAGACAATGGATAAAATCAGGAATGGCAAGCCGAAATGTGGGAACAACACAACTGCCTTTATAATGTCTCCTTACATAATGTCTACAGCAAGTTGCCACGACACAGTATTTTGTTTACATCCACGTGAGATCACATTAGGTGCTATATCTGGCACGATAATCTTATGGTAAATGGTAAATGGTTTGAGATTTGATTGCGTGATGCAACAATCGTTTTCACTAAAAATTTGACAATCGGATAAGATTTAAAAACTCTTGTAGTCTGAGGCTTAAAGATGAATTTTTTTCTTATAGTGTACATGAAAACATAAACTAATAATTTGCAGTTACTGCTTATTGAATCTTAAAACCATGACTTACAAATAGAAAATTAAGTGGGTGTAATTAATTATTTTATCTTTAGAAATTATTATTTAAAAGATCAGATGAGTTTAGTATTGGTTTTGTTTTTGGTATTGACAATACTTGTCTTGAAAGTATCGGTATCGGATCGAAAAGCAGTATCGCCCATCCCTCAAGGGTGTCTGCACACTAGGCATCACTTCAGTACAGCATTTGGAAAAAAGTGCTGTGTTCAGTTCAAAATTAAGTGGGACTGGATTTGGAAAAGGTCAGTGGGTGCGTGTGGACCCCCACCACTGCACATTTTGTGTGTCTCCCTCATCTAACACATCTGAATCAGCTCATCGGCTCATTAGTAGAGATTGCAAGACTTGAATTGGGTGTCTGATGAGGCAGACTTCCAAAATGTGCAGTGGTGGTGCGGCTCCAGGACAGGTTTAAGAAACACTTATCAGACATGATCATGAACATGTGGATCAAAGGAATCTTGCTGTAAGACAGCTGTGCCAAACATTTCCGCCCTTTGTTACCTTTGTTATAAAATATTTCTGTTTCAATCAAATGCTGTTCTTTTGAACGTCACAGTTTCCACAATAAAATATTAAGGTGCACAACAGTTTTCAATATAGATGCGTATTATTGATGCATAAGACACTTTCAGAAACATTAAAAAAATCCTACCAACCACAAACTTTTAATCTGGAACTGACTATATTATGAACTCCCTTTGTTCAATATGTTCACTGTAAAAATATTTTTCAATTATTATTTTTTTCCAATTATTTTTAGTTAACTTTAGTTAAATTCTATTTGTCTTTACTTAATTGTAAAACTCTAGTGATCTGTCCTATTCACATACTGTGCTTTGTTTACTCAGAAAACCCAAGTTAAGATTAATTGATTTGTTTGAGTGCGGTTTTTGAGGCGGGGGAAATTCTTAATGGACTGTTCACTCATTTCCTCCACTTCTGCAGTTATTTTGCATTCACTCATTTCCCAAAGTCATCTTGAATATTGAATTGTCAATACAACTGAAAATTATTAGAGAACATAACATAAGCTGACTTCATAAATCGATGTTGATTTTCCTAAAATGCTTTAGTCGTCATTATGGTGATTAGTGTTCCCTTTGGTTGGGCACTTGGAACTTCATTTATACTATTGTAATTCTCTTCCCATTTATGCAGCAATGCAACAATAAATCAGTTATTTGGTTTTAAAGGACACCTATTATGCCCCTTTTCACAAGATGTAAAATAAGTCTCTGATGTTCCCAGAGTGTGTATATTAAGCTTTAGCTCAAAATACCCCACAGATAATTTTTTACAGCATGTTTAAATTGTCATTTTTTGAGGGGCTGAGCGAAATGCACCATTTTAGTGTATCTCCTTTAAAAGTTAATGAGATGCGGTTCAATGCACAGGGGGCGGAGGCCTAACCAGCTCACACTCAGAGCCACGACAATCTCATCTCACAGAAAGATGATATCAAAACAGAAACTCACAGTAACGGTGTTCGAGTTGGACAATAATTCCCACAGAGCTAGAGAATACATGCTGAATAGAGATAGAACAGGTATGTTTATTTTAATTACGTTTATAACTTCCATATGCCATCTGCTCCACTATTAATACAAGCCTGCTGTAGTAGACCCCGTCTGAATGATGACCAAAATATACTGATGAGTTCAATTAAGTTTATTGTACATCACACAAAAGATGAAGCGTTAGTTTTACTGCAGAAAATCACTGTAAGAATAAACACAGTATAAGAAGTGCGCATTAAGTCGTATCCATAAACTCTCTCTCTCTCCCTTTCATTATCATGGAACATAACGTTACACAGCGAAGTACACAAAACACTCGTTACAACTAACAGTAAAGAAATGGGTGCTTTATAAACTGGTAAACTGTATATCTGTAAAACGACTCGATGAGCTCGAGTGTCATAAAGTGCTGGCTCTCACTTTCATTTCTGCGTGATCGGTAACGTTTGTCCTGTCGCTCCGGAGACTGTAAGCTGATCACGAAAGCAGTTGTACTGATCAATCCTCGAGTAACAACGAGAGTAAATGAAGACTGCTATGTTTATAATAACATCCAAAAAACAAAACACCTCAATCGCTTTCAGAGACACTCTACAGCTGCTCCAGCGTCGAAACAATGGCGGACTGTGTCCAGCTCACTCTGGACGGGGGTCTATACTCGAACTGCAGTGTCAATCAACAGTCATGGGCGGGGGCTTGTGCAATTCTACGTCACATTGCATTGATTCTGAGAACAGCTCGTTCTGAGACAGTGCTTATGATTTATGAGGATTTAAAAAAAAACACTGGTTGGATTTTTTATCATTATAGGGTGGTTGTGCACACACACTGCCAATACACATTTATGTTCAAACACCATGTAAAAGTGAATTTTGCATAATAGGTGCCCTTTAAAGGAAGAGAAGTAGTGTGTGTGACATACATATATTTCATGTAAATGAATTATCTTTTATAATTTTGATGCTAACACTTATGTCCTAAACACCTTGTGAAACTTTTCATCGAGTTTTCTATAACCCCTCTATATTTGTGACAAACTTGCAATCGAGTCACATAGACTTCAACATTCAGCATGCAAAACACAACAATGGTAACAATTTTATTTAAAGTAAATTATCAAGTTCTCTCTACACTTCTTTTTAGTTACTAGAACTCATGTGTAAGAATACTATACTAAACAAAAGCATTTGTCAGTACAACATACTATTTCTATTTCACTTTATTTGTTTTTTTTAAGGCAATTGGTTTGCATGCTTTTTTAGGTAAGTCTAAAGAATGAAATTTTACAGTGTTGAGTCATTCATTCATTCATTACTGAACAGTAATAAGCATTTATGTCTGGTTAAATAATTAAATTAGGGCTGTTTTCGTCCAAAATGTCATAAACATTTTTCAAAATACAATAAGCCTGCCTGAATAAATAAAAACAATTACACAACAACGAAAATAAATATAGGCCTAATATAAGTTATAATCGAATGGGCTGCAGAAAGTGCACATGCAGCGAAAAAGAAAAGGATGTCTTCGTTGCTGAGACGCTTCGAGCGCAGCCTTCAGCTTGCACTTAACTTTCTTTGGGTCATCTTTAACCTTCTCGAAATACTCCCACACTTTTGACGGGTTTTTTTTAGAAGCCATTGTGAGCCAATAAATCCGTAAATGCTAACAAATGCGTCCGGACGTTACAGGCATGTAGTGTGCTGCTGCTCATTGGTTACATAACACTCAGTGCCGCCGCTCCCACCACGCGCTGTGCGCACCAAGAGCTGAGGTGAGGGGGCACCAAAAAAATAGCCTAATGAAAAATCAATAATTATAATGCCAATTATTTCAGTATAGAAATACAGACATCCCAAAGGAAGTTCTGGGGGTCTCCCGCATATCGATAGCGGCTCACTGATGCCCGCGAATTAGTTGAAATCTCCGGAATCTAGAGCGAGCGCGCCCGCGAGACAGAGACTGTGCTCCAAACCACGTAAACCCTGAAAAAACATAGATGTGGGCCCCCACTGCCCTCCACTCATATCATATACAATATCAGACATGGGCATGGAGGCCCACATCGCAAGCGGGCCCCTGGCGACGAAGTGACTCCGCAGGATACTTGCGATACTCACATTTCAAATGAAATGTGCTGGTTTGAGATTCGAAATCACACGTCATTCATGCTCTATCACTTACTATCAAACATTTAGTATATACCAGAGCATGTGAGCGAAGCAGTGTAACATAAGTATTCACTGAGTTTCATAAATATTCTCACAGAGACAGCTGAAAACGCACCCTGTTTATTTTCTTTATTTTATAAAAGCACAAGGTTTTGTTGTTATTATGAGTGTACACAAATAAAAGTTTTTATAGTTTATAACCATTTATAGTTTATAATGATGTCTTGCACTTGTCCACACATCTGTATGGCCAAAAATGACGCAGTATTTTAAGTTGTTTCCACTGTTATGAGGAAAAAATTCGTCAACAAGAGGGTTAAAGAAAACGTAGCCTATTTAGTTTCATATTAATGTTTAAATATTAGCCTATAATATATATTTTTTATTTCATCTGTTTCTTATGAAAAGTGAACAGCATGAGGCTTCATCATAAGATGTGCAATATGTCATTCACTTCATGAATGACACTTTATTAAGATTTGTTTTGTAGAAAGCTTTTCTTTAAAGTGAATTTTTTTGTATAAATTGTATCTTTATTTTAATCAACATTTCATCATCCAATTGCCTGGATTTAATAAGAAGCAAGCCTAGAACGGCGTGTCTGGAATTGATTGAAGTGCGTAATAATCGAACCGACTACTATGTTTCCGCGGCTTTTGAGTAATGCCAATAGCCTACGTCTTTCTGTTTTTATTACATTTCTTGAATACATGTTTTAATTACAGTAGGCCTATAGATAGTTATGATATTTGTGGCTTTAAAGCAATAGGCAGCTATGGTACTGTATATTGTATGAAGTAGTATAAATAAATGTGACGTGACTTGACTGGAGTGCTGAATTGCAGAGCTGATGCAAACATATTCATATATCGATATCAGGCTTGTGCACAATTCAGAATTGAATTGAGAATGAATTTGAATTGATGTCAAAAACAGGATCTAGAATTACAATTAAAATTTGAATTAAAGGAAGCAGAATTGCAATTCAATAAAAATGCTAAAAAAAATCATATACATATTTTAAGTGAAGTGTTCATCAATGAAGCTTTACAGTATATGTCAGATATGATTGCATTATGCACTTTGTGTTATTTTATTGCTTTGAAATGAAAATAACATTGGAACAAAACTAATTAAACAACATTCAGGGGGTAATTTATTTCATGAATTTGATCATTATCTATATTTTAGAACAAAATGTATGCAGGGTTGAGGAGTGACTAGTTATGTGTAATGAAATAATATTATTAAATTACAAAATTAATGTAATTGTATTTAGTTGTATTACAGAGGTAAAATGTGTAATTAAATTAGTTATTAATCAAATTAAAAGGAAATTGCTTTGCATTGATAAAGTAATGCAAAATAAAGTAATCCAAACCACATTTATAATGGGTATCTTATAACAGTAAGCAATTACATTTCCAAAGTAACCTCTGTAACTGAATGCATGTGAGATTCAACACATTCTTTCTGTTGTGTGACTGTGTGGAATTTCTTTGAATTACCACAAATTTAATTACACTTCCTGTCATTCAAATTCAACTTCCTGTGGGGCGGAGTCAATTCCAATTCATGAATTGAATGGAGGCCAATTCTGAATTTTGCACAAGCCTGATCGATATGATCAGATCAGACACTTTCTTACTGTTTTTTGACCGCTTTCATATTTGTTGTGTGTTTTTGTAACTGAGAGAAAAGCTTGCAGCACATATTGACATATTCATCTAAACGGCACTCTCAGCAGAGTGGACGACGTCGTTTTTCATGAACAGTATAGCGCTGTGAAGGTATTTGGTTTACCCCAAACCAAAGTACGAACAAGAACTTAGCAGCGTGAGTGTTGGAGAGAGAAAACTGTTCAATTTAATATAAGAAACTGATAAGCTTAATTATCACAAATTCGCTTATATAGGGTTCCCTTCCAGACACAAACGCAGTGTGTGTGTTAGTGTGTGCTTCATAACTGTGCAGCCCAGGGGGCCGTCATAATAGCCTGCACTGGAGCCCGTCATTACTAAGTTACCCACTGATCAGGGCTCGGCATCCCATCACATTGACACCCCTGCAGTGCAGTAACCTGTCTTGTTAAGGAACATTTTAAGTCAGTCTCGCTTCCGCTGTAACTTTACTTCTAACTTAACTTCAACAGTTCTCGGAGCAGCCTCAACTGTGTGGAGGATTTTTAGAAATAAAATGATAAATTATTTAAGTATAAAATAAGCCATTTTTACTCTGCCATTAGATACTATTATAATATCCGACTCCTCGCTCTGCTATTAGATATAGCCAACTGTGTGTGTGTGTGCTCACATATGATGAGTAGCCATAGAGAGAAGCATGTGACGATCTTGTGCTCAATCATATAATAGTCTGCCATACGATGATCCTATGCTCATATATGATAATCTGAAGAATCTTTGTGCTACCATCATATGAGCAAGCATGTGATGAACTGGGATCTCTTGTGTTGCTTGGATCCAACACAATAGCAGTATAAGAAATGCATTAACTCTACCTTGATTGAATTATATGGAAAACTGTATTTAAGGCTGTCAGAATCAAAAAAACTGGACTTGCTCTACAGACCAACTAGGCTTTGTAATAAAGTTATCGCATGGCAAAGTCATAGCATGGCATCAAAATCTCAAGACTCTGAAAGTGATTTTCACAGAAACAAAAGAAGCATAACCACTAGCTGGGGCGGGACTTCCGGTTTTATTGGGTCCCTCTGCTGTAGTTTGTCACTAATCGAGCTGGAATAATTAACCATTGGACTAAACCATTTTTATGAAGGGGAGAGAGAGAGATTTGCAAAACATATTTAACTAAATTGCATGTTTTTGTGGTTTTCATTAAACTCTCAGGCATATAAGCTGACGCTGTAATATACACTATGATGATTCATATAAGAGTAGGGGAATATGTAGCATACTACTAGATTTAGTGGGGTCCCCAACTTTCACCCCACTAGCGATGGCCCTGCCTTGAAGCTCAATAAGGTTTTTGGAGACATGCTCACTTTCTACACATTTCTCTTTCAATCCAAGTTATGTTGCCGTAATATGTGAGCATGTTCACGTTTCCTGGATTACGTTTGGAGCGGTGAGGTACGAGGATGTGTGCACTAGATCTCAACACCCTCTCTGAGGGCACACTGGTTGCTGGGATCCAGAGAAATGATCTTGCTACTTTGCCATGGAGAGGTAACTCTTGAACATGAGCATGAGGAGGCTGAGACAAATACAATGTAACCTCCATGGTCACTCTTTCTTAATAATGATGATAATAATAATAATAATAATTCATTACATTTATATATTGCTTTTCTCTGAACTCAAAGCGCTTTACATAGAAGGGGGGAATCTCCTCAATCAGCACCAGTGTGCAGCATCCACCAGGATGATCTGACGGCAGCCATATTACGCCAGAACGCCCACCACACCAGCTTACTGGTGGAGAAGAGACGGAGATGAAGTCAATCAGTATATGGCAGGGATAGGCAACTACAGTCCTGGAGGGCCACTGTCCTGCAGAGTTTAGCTTCAGCCCTGATAACAACTCACCTTCCTGTATCTATCTAGTAATCCTGAAAACATTGATTGCCTTGTTCAGGTGTGTTTAATTAGGGTTGGAGCTAAACTCTGCAGGACAATGGCCCTCTAGGACCGAAGTTGGCTATCCCTGGTATATGGGGATGATTAGGAGGCCATGATGGACAGAGGCCACCAAATTCTCCTTCTTTGACCCTTTGTTGTTTTGATGATTTTTTTTTCAGCAAGCGAAGCAGATATTTGTCTTCTTTGTATCAGAAGAAGGGACAATGCTGCTTCCTTGCTCTTGATCAGCAGGTAATTCTTGAGGCGGAAATGATGTCATTTCCTCCAGGTTCACAGTTTCCTCTACAGTGAACCTGAAGTCAAGTCACCTTTATTTATATAGCACTTTTTACAATACAGATTGTTTCAAAGCAGCTTTACAGTGATAACAGGAAAATAATGCAACACAGTTTGTTTCTGCTGTACAGCAGATCTTGAAGAAAATAGCGTCATGGTCCAGCTTTAGTAAGTTCAGTGATGCTTCATTTTTGTTGTAAAAAAGTTATTTATTTAGTTCTATACAGTTCTATACAGTATATATATTAATATATGTAGCTGCTCTGGAGAAAACAGTGAGCTCAGGTTCAGTCGCTCAGTTCTCCTCTGGCCAATGAATGAACATTGTATGATTATGATTCAAACATTTATCCAGTTCCATCTGGTTGAAGATTGGAGTCATCACGCCGTTATGGAGACGGGTTTGTTGAGGATCAGTGCCCAGATCCGGCTGACTACAGTAAATCTCAGAATAAACATAAGGAATAACATTAGCATAGATAATGGTGTCATCCTGGTTTTGAGAAAAGTTGCCATTGAAACGGCGATCAATGAAGCAAGCAATGTCAACCACCTTATTGACTTTCTCAGAGGAGTAACGGTGTTGCAGATCATCCATCCTTACTTTTGTTATTTGTTTTGTAAGTTGCATCATCTTCCTCCTTTTCATTCAGTATGGCAGTGAGGTGCTCCATAACAGGCTTCAAAGATAACAGGGTGGTCTGTGTTTCAGAACCCAGTTTCTGTCATTTAGAGGTCCCAGAAGTTCACAGACCGTCTCCAAAATGTGCACATCACTGTCTTTTGGCATTAGATGCCATGAGCTTCTGTCTGCTGCGAGCACTGCACTGCTGTTCCAGAAATCTCTCAATCATTTTGAAAGTGGACCCCCATCTCGTCACTACATGATGAATGAGTGATTTTTCAGGAATGTTCTGGATTGCCTGATTTTTCTTAAATTCTCTCTTTCTTTTCCAGCTGCGAGAGATTCCCTGTATATCATGCCTGCATACTCTTACGGCTGAGTCGACGCTTTGAATTTTGAGCACTTTGGCTATAACTAGATTTTAGTTATGGCCAGGACCTGAAGTTAACTTTTTTGACCACCAGCCACTGTGACTTTTTACCAGACAGTTTTTTTTTTTTGCCTCATAAAGGTGAAAAACAGGAATTACACAAACATTGTTATTTAACTTGTAAGAATACACATTTAAGTGCTGTCAAGTCATTAACTGCTTACAGTTTTTCTCAATTGCTAAAACACTAAAACCCATTGGCTGAACAAAGTTATCATTTGCCTGAACTCATTTAGCTAATTGTGCAGTCTCTTGTCAATACCTGAAACCATTTCACAAGGTAAACCACAATTTGCAGATCTCACTTAGACTTTTCATCAATACTCTAAACACATTCTTAAATCTAGTGCACATGTCATCCATACTGGTAAACACAAGTGACAACAATCAAATCCAAATAGAGAACACATATCATTGATTGAACACAACCACTCAAAGTTGATTTAACCTGTTTCAAATGATGTGACAACCAATATATAAGTCAAGTCAAGTCACCTTTATTTATATAGCGCTTTTTACAAAACAGATTGTATCAAAGCAGCTTCACAGTGATAACATGAAAATAATACAAAAAACAATTTCATCATCCTCCACCTTTAAAGCTGCAGTCCGTCGTTTTTCCTCTTTGTCGCCATCTCTGTTCGAAATATGCAATTGCAGTTATTCGCGGAATTATTAACTGTGCGTGGGTAGTAAATCGGCATGAAACAGCGCGGATGAACACAATGTATTGAGGAGAACCTGTCGCTGCCGCGTCGCTGTGGATACTGTACTGTCATCAGCAATCTCAGAGTATACTTTTTGAAAGTGTCAACATTAGAATTTTCATCGGAAAATGTCATCTGAACAAGTAAGTAACATTCACTTTTGTTCTGACCAAATTCGGGGGGTGGGGGGAAGCATTGCAGTAGGCTATATCATGCTGATTAAATCTAACGATTGCTTACCGTAAAACTTCAAATAATAGCCCGGGCTTTTATTTTCCCAAATCGCCGAACTGCACCGGCTTGTATTGGAGACAGGCGTCTATATGAGACAGGCCTTTAATTTAGTGTTGAGACTTCACCCTGCGCTGCAATATACATTTAGCTTTACATTCATTTACAGAAATCAGCTGGTTGAATGAAAATTGCTGATGTTATCGGATTTTCAGATGATATTCTCAATTCAGTTAACGGACGCTCTGAGGTAAAGTGAATTCAGACTGTAGTGTAGACTAAGCAACGATTGTATTTAATTGTACAGTACAATCATAACATAGACATGATCTTAATTCCATAATGTCCTTAAACATAACAATATTGCTGACCATAAACTGACAAAGTGCGCGTCCGATAACTCGAGTTGTCATAAACGCCGCACGCGCGCGCTTCTCGTCCGGTGTGCGAACGCGAGTTGTCACAGACGCGGCGCGGTGCTTCTCGTCCGGTGTGTGATAACTCGAGTTGTCATAGACGCGGCGCGGCGCTTCTCGTCCGGTGTGTGATAAAGTTGTCATAGACGCGGCGCGGCGCTTCTCGTCCGATGTGCGATACATAGACGCGGCGCGGCGCTTCTCGTCCGGTGTGCGATACATAGACGCGGCGCTTCTCGTCCGGTGTGCGATACATAGACGCGGCGCATCTCGTCCGGTGTGGGATACCTCCTGCCTTGCTTGCGCTAACAGCTCCCGCCCAAATGCGCAGGGCTCTCTTGCGTGCCCATCTACACCATATAACTGGCTTAAACAGACGATCTGACGGGTTTTAGAAGATTAAATACAACCCGAAACTAAAAAAAGACCCGGCCTCTATTTGAGACCGGCCTTTATTTATCCAAACCTGTAGCCACACCAGGCGTGTAAAAGAGACAGGCGTCTATTTGGGACTCGGCTATTATTTGAAGTTTTACGGTATATCACGTCAAAACGTGAAAAATATATTTTTTCTGTAGCCACTCTGAAGTCCGAAGTCTTTGGGTTTTACAACTGGTGAATCTCCACTGTCCATTGTCGCTTTAAACTTTCGGGATCCGCCATACCAAGTGCTAAGCTAAATCTCCATCTCCATCATCCACACACGCTAGCCGGGGACTCCTGCTCTATGTGTACAGAAGTGACGTAATGACGCAAAGACATGCTCGAAATTCCCGCGGAAATCCACCAGTACCACTGGAATTAAAATTATTATTACAAGCTTACCGTTTTGAATCGAGGTAAGGCAAGCAGATCGTTTTGAACACTGGCTGGTTACGTTTTTTTTTCAAAAATGTCTTTTTTGATATTTTTAAACCCAAAAAAGTGCCGGACTGCAGCTTTAAGGCAGATCTATAATATTGTTGAATATTAAATGTCCCCAACTAAGCAAGCCAGAAGACAAGGCAACAGCGGCAAGGAACCAAAACTCCATCAGGTGACAGAAGGGAGAAAAAAACCTTGGGAGAACCCAGGCTCAGTCGGGGGCCAGTTCTCCTCTGGCCAACGAGCGAACATGGATGATTATGATTCAGGAGCATTACAGGTCAGAAGTTCAGAGTGAATCAGAGTATTTGTCCAGTTCCGGTTGGATGTAGTCGGAGTGGAGAGGAGGAGAGACTGGTTGACACTTCAGGTCAGCGGCGTCGTCGTGTCCTGGCGCTGGTCCTTCATCAGATCTGGATACGGCCTGGTTCCGGTGGACAGCGGTAAACCTCGGGATAGACAGAGAGACTAATATTAGCGTAGACACAGGAAACACACAGGAACAGGCACGAGGACGAGATACTCAAACAACGATCTGACAACATGAGACGGGAGAGAAGGCATTAAATCGGTCACGCCCACCCGAAACAATGAGCGTAACGAGAGACACACACACACACAAACACACGAGACTAGAATGAGACAGTGGATCTACCAACCGTGACATATTCACTCCGGAGCAAGAGGCCGTTATAGTGGGCACGGTCCTTCAAGATAATGTAATACGACTCAGAGAAATCCAAAAACGAGTGATACAAGACAACACACACTTCCAGGGAATCGACAGTGTGAGCATTTCCACAATTGACCGTGTCCTCCATCGTAACAGGATGCGAATGAAACAAGTATACAGAGGACCTTTTGAGTGCAACTCACCAAGGGTGAAAGTACTGCGAGCTCAGTATGTGCAAGTAAGTGTACATTCAGAAACATTCACTGTAATCCAGATTGTCTGTAACACATACTATGTGAATGACATTACTCTTCAGTACATACAATGTATGTGAATTAGTAGTGCATACAGTAGGCCTAATTGTACTCTACAGTATAGCACTGTCTCTGTACGACTTACACAATTCTAAATACAGTATATTGTATTTCTACACAGACAATATTTGACTGTGAATCCTTGGACAGACCCCATGAGTTCATCATTGTCGATGAAGCTGGCTTCAATCTAACAAAAAGGAGAAGGAGAGGCCGAAACATGATTGGACAGCGGGCCATTGTTGAAGTCGCTGGTCAACGAGGTGGCAATGTCCCAATCTGTGCTGCTATCAGCAACCATTGTGTTCTACATCACAATGTTACACTCGGGCCATATAACACCCAGCACCTTCTAAGATGTATTGCCAATCTAAGGGATATTTTATTTGAGCAGCAGGTTCAAGAGCAGCAGGGTCAAGAGCTAAATGAGAATCCCATTCCCACCTATGTGATAGTGTGGGACAATGTCAGATTCCACCGAGCTGCTCAGGTAAGGGAATGGTTTAACATCAATGGGCAGTTTATACTTGTACCTCCCTCCATATTCACCTTTCCTGAATCCGATTGAGGAGTTTTTATCCTCTTGGAGATGGAAGGTATATGATGGACAACCCTACACCAGAGTAAATCTGCTGCAAGCCATGGATTTAGCCTGTGGTGATTTAAGTGAGGAATCATGTCAGCGCTGGATACGGCACACAAGAGGCTTCTTCCCCCGTTGCCTCAGGAGGGACAATATTGCTTGTGATGTAGATGAAGTGCTCTGGCCTGACCCTGCCCAAAAACAAGAAGAAGCACATTGATCACATGTTTACTCCTTTCATTTTTGTTTGATATTTTATACTGTAGTACAGTGCATTGGCTGTATACTGTACAATAAACAAATGATATGGCCCTGAACATTGTGCTTTCCATTTGTTAACAGTACTGACTGCTCTATAGATTTTGACTGGTTGCAGGTTCATATCAACAAAGAACAAGAATTACAGTATCACGGAGACAAAGGGCAAGTTTGTGAGATGCAGTACTGTAAAAATAGGGGTACAAGGAGGAAGAACAAAATAAAAATTTCAAAGAGCAAAGTAGTAATTTCAATAAATCAATTTTGAGCTACTATGATAGAACATGTTTTCGTTCATCAAAAGACAATGACGTAAAAATATTAAATTTGTTTTGAGATTCAAAATGTACTATTTTTACATTTTCCCATATGTTATGAACAATGTGTTTTCTATTTTTTGGTGTATTGTTTACTGACTGTTTGATAGTGTATACCATTTTGATCACTTTGTTTATGATTTAAGAGCAGTGTTTGATTTTGAACACAGGTAAAACTGTTTTGAGGCGAAAGTTTCATTTTGCAAGAGGAGTCAGAGGTCTTGTAAATAGTGCTTGAAGATGAGGTTTTGTGTTTAATGTTTTCAGAAAATGGAGCAAGGTTTCAGATATTGTGCTTTAGCAATCGAGAAAAACTGTAATACTTACTCGGCTCGCACATCCAAACGTAGTCAGAGAAGGGCCTCATCTTCTTTCTGATCGCATGGGGTGGCAGTGGCTCAGTGGTTCATGTAGGTTGTCTACAAACCGAGCTGGATGGTGCCTTGCATGGCTGACACCGTCGTCGGTGTATGAATGGGTGAATGTGAGGCAATGTGTAAAGCGCTTTGGTGGCCATGGGTTTGTTAAAGCGCTATATAAATGCAGTCCATTTACCATGAACGATCCGAAACAAACGGTGCATCCTCTCAAAATGCGCTGCTTTCATGGACGTCAGTGCCTTGACCGCAGCGATCTCTTCTGGAAGCGCAGACTTTGATAGTTTACAACTTATCAAAATGAAACTGCTTCTGGCTTTTGATGACTCGTGGTCCTTAATTGCCTTAGTTTTTAGTCCCGATTACAAAAGGATTTGACTTCGCTTTCTCTGAGCCATACACACGAGTCACTGCAGTGTTCTGTACTGCTGTCATAAATCAGCCACTCCTTACCTTGCCGTTGTCGCCAATTGTCCACTTTGTAATAAAACGTCTTCTTTTACATTTCTTTGACTCATCCTCATCTTTTTGTTGGTTGTTCGGTTTTTAGCTAAAATCCAACGAAATGGTGGACCTTGTTGAAATGTAAAAGAACAAAACTAATAAATCACCGAATTCTCATTGGCTACCTGCCAATGTGGCAGGTACAGTAGATTGACAGTGTTACCCGCCAATTGCAAAATTCACCCGCATTTGGCTCGTGGTCGGGTGTTAATTTCAGGCCCTGGTAATGGCCAAAACATCTAAGACAAACACAGAGTAACATGGTCGGTTGGTTGAATGGTCTGTTGTGATGCTAGACCAGTGTTTCTCAAACTTTTTCAGTCCAAGGACCACTTTATCTTCAAATTTTTTTCTGAGGACCACCTACCAGAATCCCACTCTAACACGCCCCCCCCCCCCCCCCCCAAAAAAAAACTAAATAAGAAGGATAAGCTAAATTTAAGTTTAATATGCAACTGTTTCAAGTCAAAAACTAATTATTCAAACACACATGCAATGATATGATCAGAAATTATTATATGAATTTTATTTCATTTGAAAAAGTAATTGTGAAATGAGTTGCAGCTTAATATGAACAACAAACTGCACAATATGTGAAAAAAACTGCAATTAAACGTACTGTAACAGCCTAGGTCCCACTTAATTTCATTCCAAAGAGCCATTAGTTTAAAACTGAGGTTGTGGGTATATGAAGTCTATTGTTGTAACTATGGTAACAATAAAATGCTGAATTTTTTTTTACCCTAAATGTCCAATATCACTGAAATCATTGGGATTTTACACATGAAACAAAAACTAGTACATTACAAAACTAATAGATCTGTGGATTTTATATTTTGAGATTTCCATCTAAAACTTAACTTGAATATTAATGAGACGAGTGGTGCTGCTTATCACACATCAGTTTCTGAATGTCTGGCTCCAAAGAGGAGAGTTTCAGTCTCATACTAGGCTCCACGTTTAGTCTGTTGCGCTGTTTTGTTTTCAAACCAACCAGTGTGGAAAACCCAACTTCACAGTTGTATGTAGTTGGGAAGGGCATGAGCACTTTGAGGGCAGATTCTGCAAGCTTTGGATGTTCAGGAAGGAGCTGAGCCCAGAAGTCTGTTAAGGGCTGTTGTTTGAATGACATTTTGAGACCTCCATCTGATGCAATGTCCACAAGACTATTGCCTTCTTGTATTGAGAGCTTGGTACATTGCTCGATGATGTCGCCAAACGGATTTCTGATCCACTCAAAGTCCACATCTAGCTCTGGAAAGTATTTTCCCAGCTGCATGTGAAGGCCTTGTAGATGTTCCTTTATGGCTGTGACGGTGTCGTCACCCAAGGTCTCTTCAGTTTCGAGAAGAAAGTCCGCTAGAGTGATGAAACAGTCAAATTCACGGCGATCAATACGTGCGCACCAGAGCTTTAATTTGGTGCGGGCCCCTTTAATTTTGTCCTGTACAGTGAAGACTGGGACCGCTTTTCCTTGCAGTGCTAAGTTGATTGTATTGAGCGTGCTGAAAATATCTGCAAGATAGGCTAGTTTTGAAAGCCACATAAAGTCATGAAGTCGATCATACAGTTCATCAGCTTGGTGCAGAAATAATTTTACTTCATCGCGCAGTTTAAAGAAACGAGACAGGACCTTGCCACGGGATAACCAGCGCACTTCAGTGTGGAATAGAAGTTTTGTGTGCTCACTCCCCATTTCTTCACACAGGACTTTAAAAAAGACGCGAGTTGAGGGCCTTGCCTTTGATTGAGTTGACTATTTTAACTGCCTCGTCCAAAACAGTTTTAAGGCAACTTGGCATCTTTTTCACCGCGAGCTGTTCTCTGTGAATGCAGCAATGAGTTGACACAGCGGATGGAGCAACAGTACGCACACGCGTTACCAGGCTCTTGTGTTTAGCTGTCATCGCAGTTGCACCATCAGTGCAAACTCCAACACAACATTTCCAGTCAATGTTATTATGCACAATGAAGGCATTTAGTGCATCAAAGATTGCTTCTCCTGTGGTGTTCGTTGGAAGGGATTTACAGAAGAGAAAATCCTCGTGGACTGAGCGTGCATGGATGTATCTCACAAAACACAGAAGATTTGCCTCGTTACCAATGTCCATGGACTCGTCCAGCTGAAGAGAAAAGAAGGAACTCTGGTCTGGTGTAATCGTGTGATCAGCTGCTCTTGGACATTTTCGGACATTGAAGTTATGCGTCGCTGGACAGTGTCATTGGACAGAGGTACTTTGTGCATGTCATCACTAGCTTTCTTTCCTAGCATTACGTTTGCCATAAGTTCTGCAGCAGGCTTAACTAGAGTCTCTCCAATTGAATGGGGTTTTCCCGTTTTTGCGATGAGTAGAGACACTTTGTATGATGCCTCAGTAGCCTTTGCATTTTCACCGGGCATAAAAAACTGTGAGGTGTTTTTACTCATGTGTCGCTCAAGCTCATCACGTTTTCTCGCAAAAAATGACACTGGTTTATCTGTACAATCTTTGTGCTTAGACTCAAAGTGACGCTTGAGTTTAGATGGTTTCATTGCTTCATTAGCCAATATTTCATAACACAAAACACAGTGAGGTCTAGGATCCTCAAGATCCCCAGTCCAGGAAAATCCAAAATGTATGTACTCATTGTGATATTTTCGCTTAACTTTCTCACATGGTTTTCCACGAAGCGCTAGCTCCGTGGTCTGCGGGAGTGTGGTGGCCAGTGGCCGTGACTCGCTATCTTTGGTACCGGCTTCAGTGGGCCTTTGTGGTGCTGTAGTTTTGCTGCTTTCAGTGGACGCTTGATCTTTTCTTTTGACTCCTCTTTGGTTTAGCCACCGATCCATTTTTACGTTATTAAAACCCTTTCACACGTAAGTTTAAAATATTTTACAAATGTTTTTCAAGGCGACCGTTATTTACAATCTGTCACTCTATTGTTTCTATGGTGATGCGTCATTGTTTGTCACAGCGCAAGCACAACACAGCGCTGAATGAATGATGATCTGCTTTTATGTCATTTTTCCTTTTTTATTCAAAATATTCACACATTTATTAGCTGTAGTATGAAACACCGATATTCCGATTGTCAAATATGTGCATGTGGATGTGTTTTGTTGTATAAACACCTTTATAACGATCGCGTTAGTTGAGCTGTATGCGCGATGGGCGGCGCCATGTTAGTTTGTGCCACAGTTCAGAGATTTACAACACGTCAATTCCTCCACTTCTCCCGAAATACATGAACGTAAGTGGCTGGTGAACTGGGAGAAGAATAGGGTAAAATGTAAAGCTACTTACACAATGTGTATCTGATATGAATAAAACGTGTCGTCTTTTATAATATAAAGGATTATTATTGCCGCTTCCATAGACATCAGTGTGTATTTTATCATTGTTTTTTAGAACTGACGTGATTTTTAACAGTCTGAAACCTAAAATAACCATCATGTGGTTGAAAACATTGAATAGTTGTGATAACGTTTTATGACAAGCACTGAGCGCGGCCGTCTCTGGCTCAGTGCCAGCCAACGCGCCAAAGCACATTTGAATGCAGTTGATCACGTGATGCACTGACCATTCTAATCACACCGGTGCGTGCAAAAGGGTTACAGAATGGCAAAAACTGTTATCACAGTTTCGCAAGTGCATTAAAAATCTACTTAAATAAGTGACGATTTTATAAACACTTGCCTAGTTTAGGGCATCTTTTCGCGGACCACTAGGGGGCGATGGCCTTAAAGGGGGCGGACCACACTTTAAGAATTACTGTGCTAGACAATTACTTTTTCATGATTCTTCAGTCCTGCAGCATGTTTGCAGATAAATCTAAGATGTTGTCCGCTATGTGGTCCTCTGGGGGGAAAACAGCTTAGAGGCAGAAGGGCTTCAATTCCCAATCTGGAGAGAGGAAATGCACCGTAAAGCTGATGTTTGGTTCTCCACTACCACCATTGCTGGTCCAAACATCGGTAGTTGCAGAAAACCACACCGCTTCTGCCAGTTGTTTCTGCACCTGAGCCCTGACTCCTGTGTTCTGTTGTTCTCAACTTTGGGATTTCATTCTTCAAACAATTCCCAGACAGGTTTCATATTTTATGTTATTGATTTCATGTAAAAACATATACCACTACTGCTAAGAATAAAATCAAATAATGCTATAAAATCGATTATTGTTATTTCAGTGTTGATGCACATATACACACAATGACAGATAGAGCGTGAGTGTCAGACTCTCTCTCTCTCTCTCTCTCTCTCTCTACAACACACAAACTGTCTGATTTTTTGGACTGAATGGTGGAAGACTTAAACAAAAGTAGAAGTGATATCAACTATATTTAATTATTGTACTAAATCACAGAAACACAGTCGGCTCTTCCAAGCTTTGTGAAGAGGGAAACTAGCTGATGTTAGCTAGTTACTTAGCCATGCTATCTGCCGTGGTAGAAAGCCAATAGTATTTATTTCACCAGTGCTAAACATGCTAGCTCTCTTAGTTGGTTGCAAATGTTTATTTCAAAACAGTGTTACCATTAACACATTGCCTCCTCTAGTAGCCACTCTTCTTAAACACATCTTACAATTTGGATGTCCTTGGGCTTCAACTCGTGCCATTTAAAAAGCATGTTTAAAAGCATGTCAATGAATACCTTTGTTTTCCCCTCAAGAAAGTATTTATTTTAAAGAAATGCCTGGTTATATGTTCAAATAATTGATACTTGTGACAAAAAAAATCACTTTATATTTAGGCAAGGTGTATTTACACAAAGCCATTTTTTAATTTTCAAGGAAGACCGAAGCCTCAAGTTTATATATATTTTTGCATTAAATACTTGTATAAATGATGGACAAAACAAAACTGATAAAAAACAGTGGTTTAAATGTATTCAATATTATTTCCCTGATTTCAGGTATCTTATCGTGCCAAGCAAGGAATGACCCACTTTGCTGTGGTGAAGATTGCAGCGGTTTGGATTCTGGCCTTCCTCCTGTACGGACCGGCCATCTTATTCTGGGAGCCGCTGACCGGCAGGAGTCGCGTGCCGGACAACGAGTGCTTCGCCGAGTTCTACTACACCTGGTACTTTCTGCTTTCTGCTTCAGTGGTTGAGTTCTTCTTGCCTTTTTTATCCGTGGCTTTCTTCAACATCAGCATCTACCTCAGCATCCGTCGGAGGAGACTCGGCAGTAAAAGAGAATCCCATTCTCCAAAGCGCCAGGATGCCTCAGCTCTGTACGGGAAGAGGACAGGCGTGAGCATGCGGATCTACTGGAACTCACTGACACTCAAAAAGACTGAAAACAGCGAGACGAAGCGCTCAGAGAGCGACGGTCTGTCAATGCGGTGCGTTCAGCGCTCGCGTCTGAGGCAGGACAAGAAGATTGCGAAATCTTTGGCGATCATTGTGTGTGTTTTCGCAGTGTGCTGGGCGCCGTACACTCTGCTGATGATCGTGCGAGCGGCGTGCAGAGGAGACTGTGTGTCACATCAATGGTACGAGGTGACGTTCTGGCTGCTGTGGCTAAACTCAGCGATCAACCCGTTCCTTTACCCGCTGTGCCACAGCAGCTTCCGTAGGGCCTTCGTCAAGATCCTGTGCCCTCGGCAGAGGACCACCATACCCCTGACGGACCGTCCATCCAGCACACACAGATAGTGTCTGATTCATCAGTGCATGTACTGGAAACAGTGTTTAAAAAAAGAGGATTTAAGTGCCTAAACATTTAAAGGAATGTTCCTGGTTCAAAACAAGTCTATTGACAGCATTTGTGAAGCATAAAAAAAAAAAATAATTCTTGCCAATTGCAAGTTTAACTCTCGCAGTCCATAGTAAAAGTCTATGGCATGATCCCTTTAAATAAATGAAAAATAAAAATGCAATTAATTATCTTTTAAATTGTTTTATTCCACGGCGGAAACAAGCTTCCATAAATAAACTTCATAATATACAGTAAAAAAAAAGACACTAGACTTTAGCATGATATGCGTTAACATTAGGTAGGTGTCATAATATCACTTATTAGCTCTTTTTTTCACAAAGCTTATAATAAATAATAATAATAATATGTTTATTTTATATACACTCTTAAAAGAAACTGGAAATGAACAGAAATGGTTCTATCACCGCTTCATATATGGAACTCCAAAATGGTTCTATATAGAACCATTTTAATGGATTCCATAAAAAGAACACCAAATGGTTCTTTGAATCCAAGTTAGATGGTTCTATATAGAACCATTTAAGGGTACTTTATTATTAAACAAGTTAATTATTATTGAATAAGAAAATAAAACCAATCCAGAAAATTCTAAAAATAAATGTATTCAATTGATTATACAAAAATATTAGTGTCATATTTAAAATTGCACCTCTGTATACTCTGTATTAGACAGCAAACTTTTTTTACATTAAAGATGTTTAATTACATTAAACCATTTACTTTGAATTATTTAATTTAAGCATTTTCACTTTGCAATAAACATACATAAGCTTGTTTATGTACTATATGTACATGTACAGTACTTAACTTTTACATGTATCTCTGAAATGAGGAAAAACAAATCATTTTTGATATTTGACAATGCAAATAAAAAAAACAATACATGAACAATTAAAACATCTAATAAATTGACTAGATATTAATATTGACTTGTGTTTGACTACAGCAGTCATTCAAAAAGGCCTATAAATATTGTGTAATATTTTGTTTACACTTCAGTCATAAAACATAAATTATAGAACCATTTTAATAAAAAAGGTTCTTTGCTCTCCAAGGGTTCTACATAGAACCATTTTTTTTGTAAAAGGTTCTATTGGCCAAGTACGGAACACCAGGGTTCTATATAGAACCTTGAGGAACCTTTTTTTAAGAGTGTAGCACCTTTCAGAAAACTCAAGGTCGCTCTACAGTAAAGTAAAAATAAACGAGACATAGAAACATGACATAAAAACGATACAAATAAACTGAGATGGATAACATAAAAGATAGATGTACATATACATAAAAATCAGATCATAGAGTAAGGGTTCAGGGAAACAACTAGCAAAAGATGTTTTAAGGTGGGTTTTGAAATCGTGTAATGTTGAATGGTCGCTGGATGTGTTGGGGAATAGGTACACAAAGCCCTTCCACCAAACGATGATAGTTTGTGCCTATGGATCGTCAACAGACCGGTAACGGAAGATCTAAGTGTGTGAATTGGGGAGTAGGTATGGATGAGATCAGAAATATAGTTGCTGGCAAGACCATGGAGTGCTTTGAATGTGATAAGGAGTATCTTTTATAGAGTACCAGGTGTAAAAGTGATTTTACTCTCACTGCAAAATCAGTGAGAGTACCAGGTGTAAAAGCAGTAGGGAAGACGTGTGTGGAGACAGGAGAGATCATGGTTGGGAAAAGACTATGAATACTATCATATTTTGAAAGAAGTGCAGGGATGACTCACAAAGGTCTGCTGAGTTACTCATGACAGGTGCAGGAGGGTTGGTGAGTTTAATGACGACAGAAAACAGTGTTTTAGGTCGAGAGGATGCATTATTAATAATAGTAGAGTAGTAACTAGAGCGTGCGGTATTTATAGCAGATTTGTATCTGTTTTTAGATTGCGAAGTGCAGGGGTAAACCAGGGAGACGTCTGTGTTGAAGGTACAAATCTACTTTTTAGAGGGGCGTGTATATCAAGGGCAGTGGCAATACAGGCATTATATTTGGTAAGGATATCGAGGGAGCTAGTGTGTTCAGTAATGTCAGAGAGATGAGTTTGTACAGATTCAGAAAACAGTAATGGATTAACAGAATTAAGTTTACGGTAGGTTATGGTGGATGTCACCCTGAGGCGGGGAAGAGGCATTTCACAGTTTAGGAGGTAATCAGACCGTCCAATCTGAGACAACATTATGTAGACCAGCAGTGCAGAACAAGATCCAGTGTGTGACCTTTTGAGTGTGTAGCAAAATCGACATTTTGTACAAGATTGAAACATTCAAACAATTTACGCGATTCTGTACAATCAGTATCAACATGTGTGTTGAAATCACCAAGTAATATAACACAAGGGGATAAGGCAGAGGAAAGGGTTAACAGTTCATGCAGTTCACTGAAGACGTTTGTGATAGATTTAGGGGGACAATACATGAGAATCAAGAGCATTGGAGATGTACCAACCGTTCAACTTCACTGTTATGACAATATATGGATTAGTAAACCCGGAAACTTATATTACATAACCAGAAGTTTATACACATAAAAAAAAAGGAATTATTTGAATATGTTCCTTGAGATGTACTTATAATAAACTATTAATGATGAATAGCTATTTGTTGTGTCATGTCCCCTTTAAGTTTCACATTTTTTATTTTAACCCTTCACAGTCTGGTTTATGAATTAAAATGACTTCACAGTGGTTGGACATTATGCTAGATAAAAATAGAACGTGAAATATATTGAACCAAGAACATTCCTAAAATGATGATGAATACACGATGATAAACATGATGATCTTTATCAAAAAGGGTCCAGTAGGGGAGACCAGAGATTGTACAAACAGGGTCCATGTAACTGCACCAGTTTCTGGGAGCCGTGTTGTCATGGTGTACATTATGTATAGTTTTTGTTTCCAGTGTCACATGTGCCAAGAATTTATACTTACATCAGCACTGATACTTTTAGAAATATAATAATAGAAGTCATATATTATCATTTCAAGTAAAGTTTGCATTACATTCATGAAATACTATGATACTGTACCTCAAATTCTACAACTACCAGAAATACACTAAAAATATAGGTTTCTTAATCACTATTTTTGTCTTTTTTTTCCAGTAAAAATGTTTAAAACAAGATAAATGTTATATTGATTTCAAAATTTAAATTACGCTTCTTCTTGAACTTTCAAAGGCACTAGAAGCGCATTACATTTTCTCCAGAACAAAGGCATTTGCTGAAGCAACCATGGCATTTTAGCTTGCTTAAGTCTTTTATCGTGACTCGTGTTTCACGTGAAGTGCAATGCTGTACCAGGCAGGTTTTTCTTTTGTTATTTTATTTTATATATATATAAATATATTACCCTAGCTATGGCTCTGGTACCAGGTGTGCTGTTCACAACACTTTAGAAAAGCCATACATGTGCTGCAAACCCAGAAACCAGATGTGGGCCGACATATGTGGCTGTCTGGGAAATGTCTAAATGTATTAGTTGCAGTATTTTGCAAAAATAAGTCAGCAATCTGCCCCTGTGATTGTAATTTGTGAAAAGAAATAGTTGTTGCTGTTTTACTGCCTCTAGTGTTCATTTCAGCACACTGCAGTCAGTTGGATGTATAGTTTTGCTAAATGTAGCTAGAGTCATGTTTTTCAATGAGGTTTTTACCATGTGCCATGGATTAAATCAACACGAGGCACAGCGGTTTAGGTTAGTTACGGTGTTGAAAACCGTGTCTGATGTTCTATACACCCTTAATTCGAGCTGTGAGCTCTTTAATAAGCGGCTCACTCCTTTCATCATCTTGATTGATATGTGATTGACTGACGTCTGAGTGTGTTCGTTGTTTTCCTGTAATTAGCCACTCCACTTCCTGCAGTACGAGCCACTCAGGATGCGTTGCCGTGATTGCGAGCGGTGAGAAGTGGGCTGTGGGCATTCACACATTGACAAGGCAATCAGCCAATCAGAGTGATTGAGACTTTCAGCTGTATCTCGATGGTCCTACGCTTACATTGGCATCACGCTATAGCAGCACAAGGGCCTGGTAGGGGAGTAAAGTCACATGGAGGGTAATCTGACACAGTTGTCTGAAAAAAAACTAGAACATCCCTAAATACAACTAAAGAAGGAAAAACAATAAATGCTGACATTGTCTTCCATTATGTGCAACATACACATCTCAGAAATATGTTTTTAGTATTCATAATCTTTTAAAGCTTGGTACAGCACACTCTATGTATTATTACAAACTACAGGAGTATTGTCCTACAATGTAAACTACAGATACATTGTACAATTCTTCAATGTATCTGTAAAATAGACACACATTTGTATGATTATGGACCCCCGGGTGTTACCGTAAGCAGAAGGCTTATCTTCTTAAGCTTGTTTAACTGTACTTCAGGTACTGTAGATCTTTATGTGCAAATCTGTGTCTTATATCAGTATTATACCTGTCTGCCAAATGTTATTTAGTGGAAATGTGGTATTTTACCTTCTTCAACATTGTTACACACATACACGGTCATTTAACACGAACTGTTCAGTTTTTACAATATTAGCATTTGTATGTTGCATTATGTGTATATTATAAGTGAATGTATTTTACATTTGCTACATTATGAGCTCTGTGTAGTGTTTATGATTTAAATTATAAATAGAGCTATTGTTCTGCTATATAAATAGAGCTATTGTTCTGCTATATAATAGAGCTATTGTTCTAGGAATAATTCAGAAATGAATCCACATTTGATGTATTTCTGAGGGATGATAAAAGCCTGTAAAATATGAACAAACATGTATAGTAATGTTGATTTTGTGGTTAAGATTAAAATGTGCACAACACCTGTCAGAAATTGGACATTCATAAATATTTATTTGGCTATTACTATTTCCACATTTAAAAATAGATACTTAAGTCATCCAACTTTTAAATATGAACTGTGACGCACAAATGGGACATTAGACCTCTTTGCCTTTTTACAGCTCTCGAGATCTCATGTGTGGCCACTTCTCTTTCAGTATCCGCTCCAACTCGTGCAATAACACCATATTATTATATTGTAGACCGATATTATCCCACTTCTTGTCAAAGTATTTCAAAATAAGTAAACGAAAGACATTTATGAGTGTGTATACAGACAGACAGATGTTCTGCTGGGCTTGTGTGCTGAACTGAGTTTGTCCTTTAGATGTCACTGTTGATCTTTCTCTTAAACACATTTAATCTGATTGGTAATTTGTGGGTTTAACAGCATAACTCCAAACTCATATTTGAATCCATGTATTTTATAGTTTGTATTTCAGCACAATGATTTAATTAGGATATAGTTTACTTCAGTTAAACATCTGCTCATCTATATGAAGTAATAAATTTATGGTCAGACATAAGAATATTCAGGGACGTCTCTGACATCACAGCGAAATCTAATCCTCTGAGAATCAACATTTTAACAACAAAGATATTCATTGAGTAAGGATTTACTTTAATCTCTGAATGTTAACTTGTGAACTCCGACTTATTCCAAGCCTACAGGTTATGTGTAGCACTTGATGGGATTTCCTTTAAGTCAGTTAAATTAGTATTTTTTTTTCTATAATATGACATGTTTCCAATGTCACTTGACAAATATGAGTTCCATAACCCATAATCCAAGTTCAATGAAAAGGTTTGTACATTTTAATCCATTTTAAATCCATTGTAATGCAGTGCTGTACAATACATTTGCAATAGGAAATATACAAATAACATGTCAATGTGAAAAAGGAAATAAATACATATTATACAAAAAATTAAACCTGTGATTTTAAGGGCAGAATTTTTATTTTAGTGTCTTAACAATCTGACGCAATTAAAATCATTAAAAAAGATGGTATAGTAATTTAATAATCTTGCATCCAGATCCATACTACACATAAATGCTGTAGAATTATCCTCAGATTTTGATATTTTGATGTTTTTCATGGGATATCCTGTTTCTACCGAAAGTGTGGGCTATGAATGATTAGTTTTATGCCCAATTTTTGTTTTTAAATTCCACTTTGGTACTGGTACTGTTTTCAGAAGAGTAATGTGTACATTTTCAAACCTCTTCCAAATTGATCACACTTGTAACACTGTTAGTCGTTCTTTCAAACCTGATCCCTTGCTTTCATTTGATTGAATCACCAAAACACAACAAATATATTTATTTATTTATCAATTTAGTCCTTTTATCAATCAGTTGTTTGAGTAGCCAACAATTAAAGATACACGATTCAAATCACCCTTGTTGCTAAATTAAGATGTCATAGTAATGCATGCTACAGCTGACACATGATAAAATAGACTTGCATTAATTATGTAACTGACTATAGCTTCTATAAGGTATGTAATGCTATTATCTATACATTGCGAACGGTCTCCCTCCTAATAAAACTGACAGTCGTTGATTGTGTCTCTCTTTTGTGCTCTTTGTTAACATTTTAAAGTCTTAACTAGAAGAGATGGAAATGAAAAGTAGAAGCATTATGAAAGGCAGTTACTGTGAATGAAATACTTATTGTGTAATAAAAATTCACTTCTGCTGATCTGTTATCAGATTAGTATGAAGAGTTAGTTCTATGAATGTACCACTTGCTTGTAGAAATAGTAGCAAAGCAATAATACAAATCCCTGTAATGTGGATACAGTTCTTCACTGTAATCTTCAAGTCTTCTCTAATGCCATTCCTTCAGTGAGTCCCCGAGGAACGTCACAGCAAGAAGTGACAATGACATGAAACAGAGACAAATGTGACATGCTTACATAACATTTCCCATAAATATCCCACACAAGACATTATTCTGTTGTTCTTTAATGCTCATCTCCAATTTAATGAAAAGAGAGTTAAGAAAGATGCTGCTCCATTTTGTTCCATATTTAATTACGTTACACTTTCTTTCTTCAAAAGAAAAGCAGAATAAAAGACAAATATGGAAGATAATAACAAAGAGAATGCAGTGGTTGATCAGGAGTGCTGTTTGTCATGAACAATATGCTGTTTTAACAATAAGCTGTTTATCATTGACTATACTGAGTGTTTGGGGACCTAGAAGAGCTGCTTGTAGACAAAAAAAAACTGCCTCTGAAAAACAATAAAACATTAGAATAAAATGCCTTGAACCCAACCATACAAGTCAAGAAAGATATATACCAAGTTCTGTCTTGAAACTCTAGATGGCGCAGGCTGATAGGTCTTTACCGCAACTTGACTTTTATATCATTAACTACATGGCACAATCTGATTGGTTCCTGTCGCATCTGCAGCCAATGAGCTTGCTGCTCAACATTTAAATATCTAGTTAGTGTAGCTTTAAGAGTTTCTCTGAAATTCAACATCTAGATAAGTGAACATTTCAGTGCATTATTGCGTTATTGACTTTTATTTCTAAACTAGATAAGTGATGGAACAGATTCATTTCATCTGTTAAGTTTGTCAGTTCAGTGTAAATATGGTTAGTTTCAGTGATAATGTAAAGTTCATTATGAAATTAGTTCAATTCATCTATAAAGATGCTCAAAAAAATAGGATGGTGTGTCATTGTTGAGGTGTTGATTCAGTTTGGTGTTGATTCAGACAGTTTAGTGATAGTGTAAGTTCATTAATTATGAAATTAGTTCAATTCATGGAAAACACTTTAGAATACTGTTCCGTCATTAGTGAATAACTTCACCGGAACAAATGCGTAACGCAATATTTATAAGTGACTTGTGCAGCAGCAGTATGGCTTGCATGCTCACAGCAGTGTACATATTGGCCGTTGCAAGTTTCTATACTTGCTTTGCAGCAGCAATAATCTATAACAACAGCAATAATCAACAGAAGCAGCAATATTAGCCGTAGCAGATCTATTCTGCCAAAAACATGAACATTATCCATTACCATGCTAAACATTTTCAGAGAGTTTTGATATCTTTTTATTATATGCCTTTTATTTTGAAATTATGTTCTTTGGCATTGTCTTCTCTGATCCAACAAAGAAGAATTCTCTTTCGAATCATGGTTTTGTCCAAAATCACCCCTACAGTGCAACATTTTAGGAAACAACCATTTGTATTAGTGTGTGAAACCATAGTAGACATTAGAGTAACTCATAACAAACGTGGAATCAATTTAAACACAATGACTGTTGAATACCCATTGACATGGATTTTGAATTTAGTTTTATTGTTTAAAACGAAATAAATTGTAAATAATATTATAAATATAAAATATTATATTATTAATTGTTAAATAGTAGACAACTGTTCATATTAGCAAATGAACTACACAGACGTTTTGAATTATAAACAAACTTATAAGCATTTATATATATATTTGATGTCTATACAAATAATACAACTAAGTTCAAGATCAACAGCCACAAATCTAGTAATTAAACAAGAAGACTGATTCTGTCTGCTGGGTGACTGAAATGTCCTGCTTTAGTTTTTACATCCACAGTACAAATGCCCACTCTTGGTAGTTGCCTCTTTGCGCCATAAACACAAACTTCACCATAATAGTGAGAGGAGCTGAAGAAGGCGGTGGGAAGGGTCAGAAGCTCCAGGTGAACAGCAGAGATGACCCATGACAGAGCCTTAGGAGTAGCTAACAAGGGTGGAGCCAGGGGGACTAAAGACAGAGGCAGAGTCAGGGAGACTGGTGACCAAGGCGAAGCCAGGGTGACGCTGCTGGTCCAGAGGGCCGAGGTGGGGCCAGGGGATCTAAGGACTAAGGCAGAGCTGGGAAGACCGAGGTGGAGCCAGAGAGAGTGAGAACAACAATGGAGCCGAAGGGATGGTGGTCCTGAAGGAGTGGAGGGACCAGGTCAACCACAGGCCACAAAGTCTGCAGCAAAAACAGGGGGATGGCAACCCAAAGTGGACACAGTAGGACGAGGGACCACAGTGGAGCCAGAGGGATGGAAGGCCATAGTGGAGCCGATGAGTCGAAGGATCCTGGGGCTGTAGAGACGATGGAGCTAGGCTGCTGGGCAGAACCAGTGGAGATGAAGGAGCTAGGAGGCTAGGTGGAGCCAGCAGAGACGATGGAGTTCAGAGGCTGGGTGGGACCAGTGGAGTAGGAAGGAGGCTGGGCACAAGGGTGAGAGGCAACCTGTGGGACAACATTTGATGGCCTGAAATGGTTTCTGACAGTTTGTGCAGAAATTATTTGGTTATGCAAACCGATTGTTGCTGCAGCTGTCCGGGTGGCTGGTCTCAGACGATCTTGGAGGTGAAGATGCTGGATGTGGGGATGTCCTGGGCTGGGGTGGGGTGGTTACACATGGTCTGTGGTTGTGAGGCCGGTTGGATGTACTGCCAAATTCTCTGAAACGCCTTTGGAGACGGCTTATGGTAGAGAAATGAACATTAAATTCACAGGCAACCGCTCTGGTGGACATTCCTGCAGTCAGCATGCCAATTGCACGCTCCCTCAAAACTTGTGACATCTGTGGCATTGTGCTGTGTGATAAAACTGCACATTTTAGAGTGGCCCTTTTATTGTGGCCAGCCTAAGGCACACCTGTGCAATAATCCTGCTGTCTAATCAGCATCTTGATATGCAACACCTGTGAGGTGGATGATTATCTCTGCAAAGTGCTCACTACCACAGATTAAGACAGATTTGTGAACAATATTTGAGAGAAAATAGGCCTTTTGTGTACATAGAAAAATTCTTAGTTCAGCTCATAAAAAATGGGGGCAAAAACAGTTCCCTTGCTTCTGTTCATTGTTGTCGGGTCTCATCAATGTTTGGATGTGTTACGCCACTCTCTTTATGTGGATTTAACTGTGGATTTATTATTGGCTATTTACCTACATCTTCATGCTTGTGTGTGTTCTAGCAATACAACCTGTAACACTCGCAAACCCCAGGGGATTTTAAACTGAACTGGTTGTGCTCAGCACTCCGCCATTTGTTGCAGGTCTGTTAATCGTTTTGGCTTTGAATGTAAATCCATCATTTTCCACATCCCACAGGACTCCATGGTTTCATTCGTATGGCAAATCTTTTTGATCTAGTTTGACCTCATGCAATGAATTGGCACAGTATTCAACAGGTATTGACTTTAATTCTTTAGAATTCTTCAGATTCAAGCCCCCTTAATGAGCAACTCGCTGAGTTCAGAAGCAAGTATAATTGCTTTAATTGGGACAGACTTCCAACAGTCTTCCACACAAAAGTTCAGCTTTACCGTCCCCACAGAGTCCTTTCAATTTCAGAGAAATTTCAATAATTGTCTTTGGAAATTTAGTGCATTGACCTTTGCTTTGCAATGAGTCTCCAAACTTCTCCAAAGAGGTGGACTGTTATGTGGTAGTGTTTAGGTGATTTGGCATGGTCCATTTTTGGCATTTAGGGTGATGGGTTCTTTTCTGAACTTGAGAAGGAACTGGCAGTAGTTTGTTAGTGAGGTCTGAAAAGTGAGGTAAATAAATGTAGCTAAATAACCTTGTACCAAGCAGCACAGTCAAAAACAATCAAATTTTGTCTGGCTCATGTGAATGCAGCAATGTGTGATGAGGCAGGTACGATACATATCCATCATCTCTGTTGACGTCAAGAACTTTCTCTGCATAATGCCTTTGCAGGGAGTCACTGATACCTTCAGGTACCACTACTGCAGTACCTGGTCCTTCTGATGCTGCTTTCCTAGTAAATCCAGAGGATGTTTGCCTATTAAATAGTTGCTTAGTAATAGATGTGGTGTTCCTTAAGGGATAGGCATTGTGTAGTGGCCATACATTTTAACTGCTTGTTTATTCCAGAGATCCATGACTTGCTTATCAAATATCAACATTGCATCATTATTGATGTGAACTGGATCATTAAGTTTCCAAAATCTACAGCTTGCTGTAGACAGTTGTCGGCTTGTATGAAATTGGCTAAGACAGTTGTGGAACTGTCAGCTACTGGTCTGTGTAGCGTCCACCCCAGTCCAGTTAAGATGACAAAAGATTTGCCCGATGGACCATGATGTATCTCATGAATGTCTTTTCACATTGTGTCTCTTTGCCACTGCTATGATATCTCCACAGATGAGGCTTACACGTTTGTCAATGCAGACTGCATGGCCTTTATTTTATACAGTTGTGGCAATGGATCAGATTGAAATACCTGGTACTGGTTGCATAAACTGCTAAGACTAGTCTTACAAGGTTTTTTTTTTTCTGCTCATTATATTCATAACTGCTTCTGCTCATAAGTTTTTGAGTCAGTTACATAAAAAACGTACATTGGTCTAATTTGATTCCGAAAAGTAAGACTAATTACCCCTTACTAACTGCTGGTTAGTAACTGTAGCTAGTTGGGTAATACCAGTTCAAGAATTAAGAGGCATGTCCCAATACTTTTCTCTATATAGTTGTCACACCGTGCTTGCCAGAAGAAGAAGACGAAGAAGAAGATTGATACTACAATCACACTCTTTAATTAAGGCTCAGAACACACGTAACAGTGAGCATTGCTCAAACATAATCGACCCGGAAAACAGGGGAAACAGGAACTAAATACACTGAAGATGACGAGGGTACAACAGGTGATGACAATGAAGGGTGATAACCTAATTAACTAGACCAGGTGACGAAAATGAACTAATAAGGATAATGAACTAATGATAATGACGACAGTGAAGATGAAAACAATGAAGATGGAAAAAATAAACTAAAAGTCCATGAAAACGACAGAAACTAGCCTGACAATAGTATACTTGTGTTGGTCTCCAAAACTGGATTTCCTTAAGCTTGATAATGAAAACAGACAAATAATGTGGAATCCAAGTTAGATTTGACACAATATGTCAAAGTCAAGTCAAGTCATCTTCATTTATATAGCGCTTTTAACAATGTAGATAGTTTCAAAGCAGCTTTACAGAGATAAACGTATCATTTAAGGTAAACAGAGATTGTTTTGGTTTTATAGCGGTCTTGAATAAAGATATTTTCCAGCTAAAGTTAGTTTTGATTGATTCACTCTGTCGCAACGATCATTAGTTATTAAATTAGAGACCGCTAAGACGACACCGTTCTCTCTACACAGACTTTAACCTGTGAGAAATGCTGATGACGCTCACATGCGCATCAAGAATTAATTATATACTTTAAACGTGAACCTGTGAGAAATTAATTCTATAGTTGTGCGCATTTGAATATATGTGCCCAGGTTTGTAATTCCTACAAACCAAGCCTTAACAAACTACTTGTCTGGCCATAAACATTTTTAGACAGAATTGTATCACTTTGGGGTAGATACGCAAAACTGAAATTATCCCGACAATACTTTATCTGTAGAGTGGTAAAGGGATCCTCCATAGGGAGAGGCTAGTTAGCACTTCAGCACTGCGTTGTCATCGGGTCCAGGGTCGGGTCCAGAAATATGTGATATTTCCTCACACGAATAAAGCTGCTTATATCTCAGCATGAGAAAACGTTGGTTGTCCATCTATTCTGTTATATTCCCTCTGGACTTTACAATATATTGTAATGTGGTTTACGGTTTTAAATGGTTAATTTTCTAAATTGATACAACAAAATAAAAACACAAGGGCACATATTTTGATGGGTCTTATTAATCTATTTCATTAACATATTAAACAAAATATTATTAATTTAGCTGCTAGAATGCTGCCTAGCAAGATATACTTTTTTGTTTTTGTTGTTTATTAACATTTATTTGGACATTCCGTGTTATTGTGCATGCATTAAATATTTGTCTCATTTTTAAAGGCTCCACTGGGGTGATATTCGATGCGATTGTCTTAGTGAGGCTCAGCAGGGTTTTCGGTTGCAGCAAGAATGTCATTCCAGCGCTTTCTATGATTCAAGTTTGGCCTCCAGTAGCTCTGTAGTGAACTTTTACATTAATGTCCACTCACAGGCATAATTTCCCTCAATTTGAGACCTGCATTGGACAATCTCTGCACCATGGTGCTGCGAAGGCAGTGATTTGTGTAAATCTTGGAGGTGCCTGCTGCTTTACAAATTCTCTGCAACATTGTTGCAGGGTAATTCACACCTACAGGCTCTCTAGTGTACTTTGCAACAGTCAAAAAACTAGAAAACCCCCCCACTAAGATTTAACATAGCCGATATAATCATGTAAATTATATTTAGCTAACATGATTTATGTGTCACTGCGTGATCTAAGTACCAAACACATTTAGAGAGGTTTTGCCTTTTTGTGTGAAGGTAAAAAGCAGGGGGGTTTGATGGCAGAAGAGACAAGTACTTTTCTAGAGAAGCACGGGACAAAGCGGGTTCCCGGTTAGTTGGACATGAAGGCACATCTGCTCTCCTTATTTCTCTCATGTGAGTCCTTGTGTTTTTTTGTTTCTTCATTAAACCTCATTCACAGACAGCAACATAGTGTCGGCCAAGATCCGACCCAACATCGGGTACACGTGGATTCCACACGGCCGAGATGTGGCACTATATTGTGGTCTGTGTTGTGGCATACTTGAGACCATTTTCGTTGGTTAAAATGCAGAATCAGTCTGACACAAGTTCTCGGTTCCCCCCTCTTCATCTACTTTCTGAAATGTAACTGCACGTCAAAGCAGACTTTGTTTACAAGTCCTTCAGGTGTGTTGGGATTAAGTGCATCAGACAGTTTAATGGTGCAGAAGTCTTGTCTAGTCTTTACGACTCCAGTAAAAACATTATTTGAGGTAAATTCGTAAATTTGTCTCGCATTAAACACCAGGACAAACTCAAAGGTGGATCATTCAGATATCTGTTCAGACCCCACACGTCACGTTACATTACTGCTGAAGTGCATCGAGTACCGTCGTGGTGATTTGTTCAAAATCTACGCTGCAACCCTTTTCATCACACCAGTCACCGTGGGGTTACTGCACTGTATTTTTTTCATTACGAGTTTTCTCGAATGTATCAATATTATATTCCAGCACTGGAGCATGATGGTTCATTCTTTAAGAAGTCTCTCCACATTGTTCCTCAAACCACTCATCTTCTGTCATGCCACCTAGTAAACTAACCGTTTTATAAAATGCATTAAAAAGCCAATCACAGACATTCAGGCATTATTTTCCCAGCCCCAGTGTCCCTAATGTTTCGCAACAGGGTTGTATTTATATCGCAGGGTTATATTTCTTTCATTCCATATGATGATGTTTGGGAAAAGAATATATACAAACAACCACACAGAACACAATAATAAAACATCTTTGGAAGAGCACAGTACACCCATATCTTCATACAATTTTAATGTTTCCATCACATGAGAACACAAAAAGGTCCAACAAAATCGGACCCCAGTTAATATTTTTTTTATACCTTTTTTTAATTGACATGTCATGACACATAATAAAATGTCCAGCTGCCACTTATCAAGTGTGTAGTCAGCTCAAAACGAGAACATCCATTAAAGTATGGAGTGTTGCAAAAGTGCATGTCAATTTCATTTGATGTAAAACTGGTATATACTGTACATATTAGACACAGCATTGATACAGTAAGAGCAGGGCAATACACATCAGTCAGCCGTTGACATGCTCCTGACAGCATTTGTGTAGCCCATCCCAATGAGACCAATAGAGACAACAGAGAATAAGTTCCTTTCTTATAGAAAGAAAGATTTCCAGATACATCCAGACTTTAGCAAGCAGTAAACATTAATAACATAAATATACAAGTCATAAGTCAACATGGATGGACAGCAGTCTCTCCAACTCTGAGAGATGTCCTCGGGATCAAGAGAAGATCGTTAGGAATAGAATACTGCTGCTTATGTCTTGTTCTGATTTTGCATATATTTAACATATTATTCTTTATATTTTATGTCATTTAAAAATGTGACATTTGAGCATGGTGTTCTGGTCAGCATGGTGTTCTGGTCACGTGAGGCGTGTGGCATCAGACATAGGCAGGCTGGGCTAGTGATGAAGGCTCAGTTTTTTCCTGATATCATCTTGGTTTGTGAGCCCAAGTTTGTCCTCATATTAGCGGAATCTGGTTCACTATTTATTTCTTTTGTAGTGTTCAAACACACATTTTTTTTTTTTACAATAAAAATCAAGACTCTTTACAAGAAAAGGAAAGGCAAAACATGAAGGGTTACTTACAAATAGGTTGGTTGGATAGTAAACACTGAAAATCAAACACCTACCCTCCTACCCTCAGTCTTCATTTTCTTAATAATTGTTTTGTTTGACTGACAAAAAGTTGAGTGCAACGCAAAAAGAAATATCCATTTATGTATTGGTCGCGGTGGGGTCTTGATTCTCCATCAGGCAGTTCTGTTGTTAGCTGCTGTGCAGACTCAGACTGTGGTTCTGAAAAAGAAAACATAATGAGTTAATAAACATTGTAACCGATTCTCAATTCATCCTAAAGCATTCTGCACAGATGAGAATGTTTCCACACTGGGTTCGTCTGAATTAACACATTGATTCTGCACAGTTATGTTTTGATTTTGATTGCTTTAGAATGCTCTTGTTTGACAAAATCAAAATATCTCCAAAAGGGATTCTGAAATTGACAGAATACAAAGAACAAAAAAATGCAATTGTTGTATTGCTTTTGTTTTTACATTTGTTCGAATTGATTAAACCACTGTAGATATGTCACATTTTAATAATATGTGCCCGACCTTGACCAGAGTGTATTTCTCTGACCTCTAGCAGCAGAACAGAGACAATGAATCGGGAACACCTGAAGGCAATATCCTTCACCAAGGAAGAGAGCTTATGGAACAGCAAAGCCTCAGGAGATTAGCAGGACATCACTGGAATTCATTTTCTGAGCAGCATGATGTGGACACTCTTCTCTCCCTCCCAGTGTTACAGACAACTATGACGGGAAATACTGACCTAGACAGCAACATAGTGTCGGCCCAGATTCGGGCCACATCTGGTGGATTCCGTGCATACTAAATGGGTCGGATCTGTGCCGACACTATGTTGCTGTCTGGGTGACCCAGGTGGGACTTTCGCTGGTTGGTGCGATCCAGCGTTTTTGAGTGATTCCATCCATATTCAGACAGCCCACTTGGCACAATGCTGTTGTTTTTCTGGTCAACCCAACAGGTCCAGGTCGGCGAGAAGGTTGTCATTAACAAACTCCTTCACATTGCTGCCCTTGGCCCTGCAGAAAGCAATAGGGATGAAAAATTCCTCAAACTGGCTGGCTGTTGGAAGTAGAGGAGCTGGTGGAGACAATGCACTCTAGAGATGCTGTGATCCAAATCTTCCCAAATAAGACAATGTCTGAATCCGAAATCGCCCCCTATACCCTCAAATAGGGCGTTATTTGAGAGGACAGCCATTTGTAGTGTTGTCCGAAACCATAGTGGACATTAGTGAGTGCACTTATTCAATCCCACATTGCAACGCAATAAAGAGTGTACAACCGATGTACACTCAACAGCTGTCCGAATTCGTTCACTCGTTTTCATTCACCTCTTCAAGTGAACCGTTTTAGCGGACTAACGTAGGCAATAGTGAATGAGGGTTTAGGGGGCAATTATGAATTCAGCCAATGTCAGAGAGGCGACAGCCCATCAGAGGATCCAACAATAGCGGGAATCCCCCCAGACTGCAATACAGTGTCGGCCCAGATCTGGGCTGTGTGGAATCACGTGTACCACCAGATGTGGGCCTAATCTGGGCCGACACTATTTTGCTGTCGCTATGCTGCTCGACTTCCCCAATACCCATGCCTGGACCCAATCAAATCCCCAAACGCTCTGTTACTGGGAAACCAACTAAATAGACAGAGCATCATGAGCACAGATCACCAGTCCAGACTCATTCCCTTCCTGAATGCCAAGAAGTGGCAAGAATTTTCCATTGCATCCACTGCTTACCTAACCAGATACCCTGAGGCGGTTCCTCTCTGCAAACCCAATTTACAAAACATCACCCAGAGAGGTGTTTCTTTTCTTTACTTTTTACTTTCTAATTGGAATCCCTTCTCTGGTAATCTAAGCCATCTGGTCAGCAAAATCAGAAAAGTGTTCTTCGAGATCCCCAGTCAGACTCTGTATGTATGCTGATGGGGGAGGTTATAAGACAGAGGCCCAGTTGGGTTTTTCGGACAGACTACTGAGGAGGTGAGCAGAATAATGCAACTAGAGGCCATCGAAGAGTCCCGGAGGCCTTTGTTCAGCTTCATCATCATGTTCTCAAAATTCAACACCTCCACCTGGGTCTGTAATGACTAACTAAAAGAGCTCTCGAACATTGACGTGCTGTGAGAAGCCAGCCCTTGAGAACAAACAGGATACGAATGACAGGGCAATCCAGTGGTTTTTCACACCAAGACCACCATTATACAGTGAAACACCTAAGAGATGCCATCTGCATTACTGTTAGCTTGATGTTGCACAATGGGTCAGATCTGGTTAGTAAAAACCCTCCCTCTACCCATCCATTTATCCTTTCATCTTCTGGCACTCTTTCCTGGAGCAGCGACCAATGGTGCAGATTTATCATGGTCAAATACCGTACAGTCTGATCTGATAATACTGTAACCTTGACAACTTGTGCTAATTTTGTCACAATTTCATTAGGCCACCTAGCAATCATTAAGCACTATTACAATCATTCTGTACAGGCTACAAAGAACCACTACATCTATAGTCATTTAGAAGCAAATATCCAAAGCGACTAGGGGTGGAACGGATCGCAGATGATGCGTACGGATCGAGCCCTATGGTTCGGCACGCATGTGACTGCTAAATTTACCCATCATAAAAATGGGATTTAACCCATCATCAAGTGAAAGTTTATAATTTGGACATGTATTGTCTTGACAATTTAAACATTCAAACAATTTTAATGGCGGAAGAAGAGCCGAAAATCGGGACTCGCACATTATCTGTGCACAGCAAGAGAGAGAGAGAGAGAGAGGAGAGAGAGAGAGAGGTGCTTTTCAGACAGCACTCAAATACAGAATTGATTCCTATTTCGCGTTTCCTTGCCCTTGAACGGACACATAAACACAAAATTGTCAAAATACCCGTCTAAATGGCTGTCTCGACCAGTATTCTCTCGTTTATGTCGTGAACAGTTGAGAAAGAAACTAATGTTTTTTCATCGGAAACAGTTTTTTTCGCTCCGTGCAGTCGGTCTTTAAGCGACAGCACACACTTAATATTATACTGTTGTCTGTGTCGTTAATATTAATAAAACACCAAAATACAGCTTTAACAAAGATGAAACTATATTAAATTTATACAGTGAACAAAGTTTTATTTTACATTTAGGCTCAATTATTAATTACTGTAGACTTTGTAACTTTGTTATTTAGTATTCATCTCTGCTTGTAATTTGTGTATTTGTTCTTATTTTATTACTGACTGTGTTTTAAATCATGTGTGAACTTTATCAGTTAGGCAAGTAGGTTTTGATGTAGTAGCTATCGAAAAACTTCAAGTGAGCTTTAAGTAATAAATGAATAGTGAAGTGAATAAATTAATATATACCCCCCCCCACCCACCCACCCATATATATATATATATATATATATATTTGTATTTTTTTTTGCTGATCCGAAAAATGATCCGAGGCTCAAAAAACGTTAATAATCCGAACCGTGAATTTCGTTATCCGTTCCACCACTAAAAGCGGGACATACAAATTCAATTTACTATGTGCAATTTGTTATTTTAGTAATTTTCTGGTCAACTATGATGACTGTGCCACAGTAGGCACATTCAGGTCTGGCAAACTTGATGACACACCGGGAAAGGCTGAAGATGTCAACTGTGATATATTCTGTGTGAGGACAGGAAAGGGGCTCTCAGGAGCAGATGAAAACCTCTCTGGGAGGTGATTAGACTTGGAGTTGGTGAGCAGAATTTGTTCAGTGTGCAAAATGCCGCCATATCTTCCTGTCCTGAACAACCTGCTCATTGAAGTCTATAGTGTCATTGGCTTGGGTTACAAGTTTCTTTCTGTAGCTTGTGAACGCTTCACCACAACGCAAGAACACACACACAGGTTCTCTCTTACACCCCAGACAGCAACACAGTGTCGGCCCAGATCCGGCCCACATCCGGTACACGTGGATTCAGTGTGGGCCAGATCTGGGTCGATACTATGTTGCGACATGAGCACCTGAAATTGAAATCACCATTTGGTGCCCCGGGGGAGACAACATAGTACCCCGCTTGGTAGTTGATGCCCTCTCAGAGCCCCTTTTATTGCTTCCCTGAACTGGTCAGATGGAAGAGAGCTGGGATAAATTTGATACACAAGGAACACTGGTATCACTTACCCAAGATCTGTTTGAAAGTAATGTAAATTATGCTTTTCTGTGATACATTACAGTAGATTGTGAGTTGTTTCATAGCGTTTATGTCATAAAATGTTAAATAATGAACAGCAGTGCAGTGAACGTTTCCTGGGAAATAATAACTTTTCTCCTTTTCTTTTCAACTAGTTTTCTAATTCCTCCGTTACCACACAATAAAGATGAATACATCAGCGCATGAATACTACTTCATCATTGCCTTTTTGTTCCAAATCTTAAATTGATACTAGCTGATGAACAGTGTTTGGAATAACGGCGTTTAAAAGAACGCCGTTAGATAACGACGTTATTTTTTCAGTAACGGGGTTATCTAACTAATTACTTTTTCCGTCGTTACAACGCCGTTAACGTTACTGGACTTTAAATGCGGTGCGTTATATGCATTGATTGAATAAACTGTGTAATCCGATTCCGAACGCACCCCTGGCTCACAGCTAGTGAGGAGGTGGGTTAATAACGATGTAAGCGATTATGATTGGCTAAGGCAGAGTCATGTTTCATGGTAGCCAATCAGAGCCAGTGTTTTTACACACATGCCAGCACACGCGCCAGGCGCCACACACACACAACCGCTAAACAGATTTGACGGAGGAGCAGAGATTGCGAGTCAGGAGCAATCCGATGAAAAGTTGGTGGAGATATAAGCAGTACTTCAAATTCATTGTGGTCAAAGGCAAGAACGTGCATGTAATGTGTACATTATGTCCAGGAGCGAAGACTTTGTCGACATCCGTTGTAAGCAACTCTAATTTAATGAAGCATCTCACATTGACACGCGCATCTACAAAGCTAGTGGCAAAAAATACAGATAACTCCACCACAGATTCTACTTCGCCAGGTTGAGAGAGTTTGATTTAAGTTGCTAGAGTTATGCACTTTATATGGTGTAACTGTTTACTTTTCTTACAAAGATAATACTTGAAGTGCAGGATAAACCTCTTGCTGTCTGTCGACGTGCAATAAATATCGAAAGTTATGTACAAACACCCGTCTGTTCTACTCATTACAACTGACTTGTGAAAACTGCTCACAAAAATCCAAATTCTTTGGATTATAGCAACTTTTTTTTAACAGTAACGCAAATAGTTACTTTCCCTGGTAACGAGTTACTTTTATTATAGAGTAATTCAGTTACTAACTCAGTTAGTTTTTGGAACAAGTAGTGAGTAACTATAACTAATTACTTTTTTAAAGTAACGTTCCCAAAACTGCTGATGAAAGCTGCATGCACAATAACTATAAAAGGGCTAAAATTTGAAAATGCTGGTTTAGATGGGCTTTACTAAGTCCCACTGCAAGAGATATTATAGTTTGAGCCAGATTAATTCTCCTCAATAATGGCATCAGTACATTGATTCTTATAAACGGCTTGAAATTAAACAGTTTCACAACAGCGTGCATCTTGACAATGCTGAAGCAAACTATCTTTAATTTGCATTAGTAAAATTGCTTGTAAAAAGTTCACAGGAAGTTTACAGGAAGCAGAAGTGTTTCCGAGATCAAAAGTGTTTGTTTGGATTGAGCGTGTCCCAGTGGTGATGAGCCGAGAATGAGCTCGCTGATGGGCTGCAGTGAGGGTTTGTCAACGTCTCAAGGCGATGTGTTTGCATACACACATCAGACCCAGCCAGAGGCGGGAACAAACACACCGCAAACTCTCACAGGACGCCGGAGTTCGTTGCTGTCTGTATCTGATCTACCTGCATCCATGTGTGGCACTCGTGGGTAATATAGGAGCTTTCATTACACTTTTGTGTACAAATAATTCAGAAACATCCGAGAAATCTCCAAAACTGAACTCTGAAGCTTTTTTTTCTTGTTGTGCTTCACTGTAAGATATAAATTCAGAGTTGATGTCAAAAGTCTGAGTGATAGGAAACTATGGTTGGAAAACTGGGTTAGTAGTTTAGTCCACTGAGCATGTTGATGATAAAAACATATTCAGGGAAACAGGTTTTTCATGTTTTTGCTGTCATGAATTAGTCGGAGGATTGGCTCCATTAATTGGTTTGGGAATTCAGTAAACAATTACTAAAAATACATTGCAAACACAGTGCCTTTCTATGTAAACTAATAGATTTTGCCCTACCAACCAATCAACCAATCAACCAACCACCCAACCAACCAACCAACCAACCAACCAACCAACCAACCAACCAACCAACCAAATCAATATATCAATCAATGCCTTCGCAATTAATGTTGTTACATTACCTCTCCTGCATAGGGGGCTGAGAGCCTGATAAACAGAATTAAAATGTCAAACCATAATTTTACATATTTAACATTTCCTTTTCAATCATGCGAGCTGAAACTGTAAAGAAGACAGTACGTGCAATTAAAGGGTCCAATCATGAGACATACCTAATTTTATAAGCAAATATTTCCATATCAGCAGATCTAACCTTAATCTTACTGACCAGCAGAACCATTCAAATTGCCATAGTTGACCTTGAAACATAAGCCAAACTGTTGGAAAATTATAAGCACATGCATTAAATCTGACAAATAAGTAACATTCATATTGTATGTAGGTATGTCATTGTGTGAATAAGGGTGTAAAGGTGATGTGATTGAGGGTGTAAAGGTGATGTGATTGAGGGTGTAAAGGTGAGGCGTTTCAGGGTGTAAAGGTGAGGTGTTTGAGGGTGTAAAGGTGAGGTGTTTGAGGGTGTACAGGTGAGGTGTTTGAGGGTGTACAGGTGATGTGTTTGAGGGTGTAAAGGTGAGGCGTTTGAGGGTGTAAAGGTGAGGCGTTTGAGGGTGTAAAGGTGAGGTGTTTGAGGGTGTACAGGTGATGTGTTTGAGGGTGTAAAGGTGAGGCGTTTGAGGGTGTAAAGGTGAGGTGTTTGAGGGTGTACAGGTGAGGTGTTTGAGGGTGTAAAGGTGAGGTGTTTGAGGGTGTAAAGGTGAGGTGTTTGAGGGTGTAAAGGTGAGGCGTTAGAAGGGTGTAAAGGTGAGGCGTTTGAGGGTGTAAAGGTGAGGCGTTTGAGGGTGTAAAGGTGAGGTGTTTGAGGGTGTAAAGGTGAGGCGTTTGAGGGTGTAAAGGTGAGGTGTTTGAGGGTGTAAAGGTGAGGCGTTTGAGGGTGTAAAGGTGAGGCGTTTGAGGGTGTAAAGGTGAGGTGTTTGAGGGTGTAAAGGTGAGGTGTAAAGGTGAGGTGTTTGAGGGTGTAAAGGTGAGGTGTTTGAGGGTGTAAAGGTGAGGCGTTTGAGGGTGTAAAGGTGAGGTGTTTGAGGGTGTAAAGGTGTAAAGGTGAGGCGTTTGAGGGTGTAAAGGTGAGGCGTTTGAGGGTGTAAAGGTGAGGTGTAAAGGTGAGGTGTTTGAGGGTGTAAAGGTGAGGTGTTTGAGGGTGTAAAGGGTGATGTGTTTGAGGGTGTGAAGGTGAGGCGTTTGAGGGTGTAAAGGTGAGGTGTTTGAGGGTGTAAAGGTGTTTGAGGGTGTAAAGGTGTTTGAAGGTGTAAAGGTGAGGCGTTTGAGGGTGTAAAGGTGAGGTGTTTGAGGGTGTAAAGGTGAGGCGTTTGAGGGTGTAAAGGTGATGTGTTTGAGGGTGTAAAGGTGAGGCGTTTGAGGGTGTAAAGGTGAGGTGTTTGAGGGTGTAAAGGTGAGGCGTTTGAGGGTGTAAAGGTGATGTGTTTGAGGGTGTAAAGGTGAGGCGTTTGAGGGTGTAAAGGTGAGGCGTTTGAGGGTGTAAAGGTGAGGTGTTTTGAGGGTGTAAAGGTGAGGCGTTTGAGGGTGTAAAGGTGAGGCGTTTGAGGGTGTAAAGGTGAGGTGTTTGAGGGTGTAAAGGTGAGGTGTTTGAGGGTGTAAAGGTGAGGTGTTTGAGGGTGTAAAGGAGAGGTGTTTGAGGGTGTACAGGTGATGTGTTTGAGGGTGTAAAGGTGAGGCGTTAGAAGGGTGTAAAGGTGAGGCGTTTGAGGGTGTAAAGGTGAGGCGTTTGAGGGTGTAAAGGTGAGGTGTTTGAGGGTGTAAAGGTGAGGCGTTAGAAGGGTGTAAAGGTGAGGCGTTTGAGGGTGTAAAGGTGAGGTGTTTGAGGGTGTAAAGGTGAGGTGTTTGAGGGTGTAAAGGAGAACTCCGGTCAATTTTAACATTGAGCTAATTTTTTTTGTACATTTGGAGTGCTGTCAATACAGAGAACAACAACAAAAATCGGTGTTGCCTACACAGTGTTCGCCTACAAAGTAGTCGACTGTCGAGTTCACGCGCATAGGTTTAGTTACCTATGATCACGCGCGTGAACTCGACAGTCGACTACTTTGGACTTTAAGACCGAAAACAGGAAGTAAATACAGGTCTGTGCGCTGGCTGATATAACATCATTTTTATGGATATCTTTCACATCTACTGCAGTCAGATTCACCGTGTTCACTCTGAAGGAATCATCTAGCATGGCTGGGCACTTGTATGACACATCAAGGATGTTAAGACTAAGAACTGGTTAAGTTTAAAAATTGCCCTATTGAAGTCAACAGGGTGCAAATTTTAAAAAGAGGATAACACGGTGTAGGCAACACCGATTTTTGTTGTTGTTCTCTGTATTGACAGCACTCCAAATTTACTAAAAAATGAGCTCAATGTTAAAATTGACCGGAGTTCTCCTTTAAGAGCTGGTTGGGTTGAGTTTTCCCCATTGTGCTCTTGGCAGGTCAGTGGTGATGTAGGATTCCTCACTGAGCCCAATACGCTTGGTAGGGGAAAGACTGTCTGACACAGCCCTTCATCTTCAGCTCTACACAAATAAATAAAACATCACTGCATCCATCCGTCCTGGTGACCTCTGACCTCTCCGACTGAGCCGAGACGACTGCTGTGTCAAGAACTTAGAAAACTAGAGCCCACATAAAACAAACTTCACATTCAGGAGGACAGAAACAATATGTACAATTCTGACAGCAAGTAAACCAACAAATAAACCCTCTTGTTTGAATTCATACTTCTGTTTATGTAAGTTCTCCATAATCTCTTGACACATCAGAAACCGGTTACAGGGCAGCAGTCTAGCGTAAGATGACCAGATTTCTGAGATGGAAACCATGCGAAGATGGAAGCAATTTAGGCTTGTAAATGTGGCGATATAATAAACTATTTTTCTTCACCAGAGAGAAGTTTGTCGTTCTCACAGGAAGATATAGTTATGACATTGTGATGCAAAATTATGAGGTCAAATTTTTTTGTTTTTTTAAGTGTATGGATGAATTGTTCACAGTAAGATCTATAATGTGCATTTAGAAAAAAGATAGGGTGATTTTAATTGTATTCCAGCTTGGAGTTGTTACAGTGTAATTACACAAGTATAGAGTAATATTAATTAGCGTGTATTTAATATTCGTTTAGGTTTGGTCTGGCTTACTTGTTACAACAATGCACAAAATGGCCAACGTGTATAGACAACATGTGAAATTGCACATGTATGAGATCATATAAAATGTATTATATTAATAACAAGCAATATCTAGTATATTTCCCAGGAGAGCTCCAGCCACTAAGAAAGGCACTGTCTGTCCCAGGAACGGCTAGCTTCCTTGTGTCTGGATAACTTGTCCCATTTATTTATCAGTGAAGTGTCTCATTGTCAACCAAGAGATTTCACTAGAGCGGTGTATATTCATCACAACACTGAAGTTATGAATCCTCTCAGAGAGATCCACGGCTCAGACCAAACTCTCGAGGCGTTGTATTGCCATGGGGTCACACGAACCTCGGAGTCTAAACCTACAACCAACATGCTGTAAATCCTCGTTTTGACTAGTTGTGGAAGGCAAAGGGGACCACAAAACCAGTTTTCCATCCTCTATAGATTATGAAACTATACACGCGATTTTTAGAAGTGTACACATTACAAACAATAATTAGTTCATTAGCTAATAAAGTAATTAAAATCAAAGTCACAAGCGGGAGAAAATCAACTTCGGAGGTCTATAATGAGCTCAGTTCTGCTGTCAGTTATTTGAGCCAATCATCTGAGCTGAAAATGCTAGGTTACAATAAAAATGACGCCATGACGGCACTCCCAATGTTGCTTTGGTTTTTTGTTTCTACCTCTCACTGGGTGATCTGACAGTGGTATTGGGCGTTATACTGACATCTACTGACATGGATCATGCTAAGTTTATTGTTTAATGATGCCATTGCAGAAGCTCGCCGTTTTCTTTCCCATGATTTATATATATACTGCCCAGAAAAAGGGGTGTGTTCGAGTGTGGTCATGTGATCATGGTCACCAGTGCTCAGATCATCTCACCTGAAGCTCGGTCTGGAAGAAGAACTTCAGCGGGCACTGTGAGCAGTCGTAGATCTTGTCCTCCTGCCCGTGTGCGGTGAAGATGTGCTGCTGCAGTTTACACGCCTGCACGAACACTGCAACGGACACAACACACACGTGTTAACTGCAAATCTTTACAGAAACACTGCCAGTGTCGCATTTTAAAACTCTTTGCGATATTTACAAGTATCTTCTGCTCACCAAGGATGCATTTATTTAATAAAAAATACAGTAAAATAGTAATACTGTGAATTATTTTAAGTATATTTTAAAATGTAATTTATTCCTGTGATCAAAGCTGTATTTTCAGCATCATTACTCCAGTCTCCAGTGATGTGATCCTTATATGATGATTTGCTACTCAAGAAACATTTTTGATTATTATCAAGGTTGAAAACAAGTGTTAAATGTTCAGCCACAGTGCAAATATTTATTTTCAATAATCAATAATTGTTGCACAAAGTGTAAGTAAAGTTTAAAAGAACAGCATTTAAGTGAAACTGAATTTTGTAACAGTGTTACAGTGTCTTCACTGTCACTTGTCCTTGATTTCAATAAAAGTTTTCAGAAAATGTATCGACCCCAAACTTATGAATAGTACTGTATATGCAGGAACAAAACTAAAAGTGTCAATGATTTATTTATTTTAGAGTTGACTGAGCAGACAGTGTAGAAAACAGATGCAGGAGTTTTTTCTATTTAAACAATGTCAGTACTGTTTATAAAACATCCCATGATGCACCTCATGAAGTTGGTTGAGAGAATGAACAGAGCGAAAGTGTGGCGACTTTGAAGAATCACAAATGCGTTAATTTGTTCATTGAAAATGTTAATAAACATTTTTGATCACTGCATAATCCTGATACTTCCATTTGTGTTATTTCATAGTTTAAATGACTTTACTATCATTCACAAATGTGGAAATGGTTATAATAAAGAATGAGTAGGGGTTTATTTTGACTAGCCGGTGTACAAACAATAAAAAAACGTTTTCAGTAGGCAAAGCGAATCTTTTGCAATATTATAAAGTTGTTAGAAATGTAGACACTTAGGCCCTGTTTACAGCTGGTGTTAACGTGTTTTGGTCGATCGGATCACTAGTGGACGACACTAAGTACAGAAGTAAACGGGGTTTAAGAGGTTTTGAGCTTGTCCACTGTCGACCACTTCCAGATGTAGTCGACAACACATTCGACCGGATTGCTTTCGTAGTGTAAACACTCATGTGATCGAATGTGTTCAAACAGACACTAAAGACCGTCTTCTCTCCGTCTCCTGACCTCTTGCGTAACATTATGAGAAGAGCTCGAGCCAGACGGGATTTAAACTGTCGACTGGAGACCCAAGTTTGGTTTGAAGATGAAAAACGTCCCAAGCACAATGTTCTCTCACCATTCCTGATGTCTAACACACACTCACAGCGTTCGGCTGGTCTTGTGTCTGTCAGAGCAGAAACTAAACCTGATGATCTCTGTGTGTTTTTCCATCGTCTCCGGGCCGTTCATATGTGAATTGTGAATCGTCCATTAGATCAAAAGATTTTTAAAAATCCATACATTACACCTCAAAGAAATCAGGATAGAAGTGGTTAAAAGTGGACAAGAGAGACGGATTGAAACACCAGGTGTAAAATGCCCTAATGTCTATTTAAGTGAATCAGACCTGGAATTAATTTTCTCCTGTTTTTCTCTCTTCTTTTCTCCATAAAATTACTCGGTTCAAATGAGGAAAGACACATGTGCTGTTTTCCTAGCACAAATCTTACAGTTTGGCAGCATATGAAAGAAGTATTGTCACAACTAAGTGAATCAAGATGTTGGAAACCCCAAATGTTTCCAGTCCTTTGCATAATGGGAGAACCGATTCCACCTGCGTCAAAACACTCTGCAGACGTAGCGCGGCTTCGCTTCCCCATCCGTGATTTGGCTGGCTCTGGGTAATGGTCAGTCCGGTGCTTTGAGTCATAGTGAACAGTGAGGAATAATGATGTGCTTTATTTAGAGCCACTGTAGGGACACGCGGCAAAATAAACAAGCACAGGAACGCCAGTCCCTTCTACGTGCAAAAACACAGTCTCTATTAGTCAACAGTGCTAATTATATTGACAATATTAATATTCATGCAGACTCTTTATTTATGCGTAGCCTGATTTCAGTCACATCTAATCTTTGAAATGGCACTTAAAACACATAGTGCCTTTAATTAAGCCATAGAGCGGCTGAACGAGTGTGTTTGAGTGTGCGAGTGTGCAGTTATTCTCACAGGACTACTTCAAACATGCTGTTTGTTTTTAGAGACCCATATGTTTAAGGGTGGCTAGTCGTGTCTCTGAGGTAAAGAATGAGTTCTGGTCTTCATTTGAATTTCTTACAAGGGATAAACAACTTTTGCCTTCATGCCACTGCACTGGATTGTGGATTTAGACCCAAATGAGCTTTATTAGGGTCAATGAGAACCTGTGTTTTCTAATTCAACTTACTCAGGTAACATGATCTGGACGTGCATCTGTGGGTTTACCATCCTGAACATGAGCACAAATTAGTGATAATAGAGAACAATTTATAGAGAAAAAGATGGATGTGATTTGTTTTCAACCATGTGGAGAAAGGTTACTGGCAAAACAGTACAATTTCCATTATCTGTACGATTTGACTTGTTAAGTAAGGGATAATGTACATCCAGCCGGTTTATAATCGCAGAATAACCCCGACAGGGCGATCAGGATCAGGTCTTCCTTCACACTGAAGGGTTTTTTTCTGCGATAACAACCGACTGGATGTACATTACCCCGCTTATTACACGGCTAATTGTAAAAAGTAAATAATTAGACACGAAATATTGACTTGAGTTGAAATATTTTATTAGGTCTTTAAACGCAAAGCTTCCGCGGAGAGAGCAGTTGCTAGCGCGGCAAGTTCAAACTAGACGGACACTTAAGGGATACGGTATACAGTCATACCACTTATTACACAGCATTTCGCCAGATCAAACGGTTTTAAAATCGTACCTGTTTGTTGTCCTATAACCCAACAGTGTTCAAAACAATCGTTGCAAAATGGCCGCAGCTGCGTTTGTATGAAACAAGAGAGAGCGAGTCCACAACACTGGATGGCATTATTAAATAACTGTACACAAAATATTGATATGACTGAGTTTTAATACTTTATTAGCTCACCAAAAGCAGAACTTCCACGAAGAAAAAACTTCCCTAGCAATTTATTTATTCATTTCGAATGGTAAACGGGCAGTTTCAACAGAACTACTTTACTAGGTGTCCTCTATCACTTTTTAACGGACACCCTGCCGCCAATCAGAATCGAGTATTCACCCAGACCATGGTATAACATTAGATAATGCAATAGTTAATATGAACTAACGGCGTACTAACTATTTTCAACCCTAATTCTGGCCCTCTGACCGTTTACTGACAAACCTTCAAAACTGATTGTTTCAGACACTGTTATGATCGGCTAATTAAGTTGCATAGGAAACAGTATCATGAGGCTTTCATATGAATTGACTCATTATTATGAAACCGATAAATTATTTGGTAAAAAAGTAAGGTGAAATTGGTCTAATTTGGGCATTTTTTACTTTTTAATTGTTGTTATTTTGTATCATTTGTATTAAATGTGTTTTTCAGCCGCATTCTTCTGGGAAAACAATGTACAAGACAATTAACTATAACTACAAGTTATTTATTTAATTATTCGTATTAATGGGCCTATATTCACGAAGCCAAGCAGCATCATTGTGCACACAATTGAGTGTAAAACTGCAATGTTTTGTTGTGTAAAGTGAGACAAAAGCTCATAAGTGGCACGCCGAGTGTTTGTTCTGCGCTCGGCTTCCTCCAGGGTAAATGGAGCTACTTTCAGCTGCGGGCTGCCTGACTTCACATAGCTGTCAAACCGTCCCGTGAGAGCGACACTTCTGACATCTCTCCGCTGCCTCTGGATGGCTCCTCAACTCCTCTTTTACCTCCTTCCCCCTCTCTCCTCTCTCATCCTCCCTCGCTTTGCATTATCACGCAGCGCCTGTCCTTCCCCGATGCATGCCTTCGTTTCTGCTTTCACTCGCTCCGTCTACCGTCCCGAAACAAACCTGTTCTATTAACACCAGTCATGTTGAAATAATGAAATAAAAATGTATATAATTCCAGATTTTCCTCTGGTGAATTGAAATCGCATTACTTGCGATTATCATTTGTCCCTGTAGAGGCCAGACAGCACCAGTGGAATTGGTGAGCATAAATGTTTTAGCCGGAGTCAGCCGGTTTTACACTAGATTTGATTGTTTCAGTTGCACCGTAGACACTGAAGGTCTGTCTTCACATTATATATTGACTCTGAACCACAGTACGTTGGTGTCAACAATAGATGCGTTTCCGTTACAGATTTGCACAAAACTTTTGGGATATTTTGTAAATGTCGATTAAAAACGATTGGGAAATGACGGCGTTTCCATTAACCGATGTTATTCAACTCTCGCGATAATCATTCCAAAAATAATGGCAACGGATGTTGTTAGGTTTACGTATATCCCAGTAACTAGCCATTATTTTTAATAGAGGGAGTCGTAGGCGTGTTTTTAAGCATTAACCCATTAGAACCTGAAGCTAAAATGGGTGTTTTTCACATATTTAGATTTTTTGACTGTAAAATTCTAAAACAATGTGCTATCTTCATGTGCAAGGTGTCATCTTTTTGAGAAAAAGACTAGCTTTCAACAAATTACAGTTATTGACCACTATTGTGTGCGGTGAGTTTGTAAATAGAATATAAATAGACAAAAATAAAAAAACGAGAATAAATTTTCCGATTTTTATTTAGAAAAAAAGCAGAAAAATCACGAACGAAAGAAACTAACACTTTAAAGTTGAAAAATGAAGTATAATACAACGATACAAGTATTTTTTGTGACATTGGGTTGCACAGTTTTCATTATGGACACTTTTTTTCATACACGCACACATACAAATGCGTCCATTCATATTAGGCACGCACACATACACATGCATACACCTCATGTAAAGATACGTGAAAAAGTAACGGCCATCCGCCTCCCAAGTTTCATTAAAAATCATCCCAATCCCCTCTTCTGCTGTCTACCACTTCTTTCGACATGTATTTGTTTGTGTCTTTTATTATTTTATGCGATCCAGAACACTCTAACCCGCCGCGCCTCGTATCTCTCGGTTCAAATCCTTCCTTCCCGCTCTGAGTGTCTGGGTGATTCTCCCTCACATCTGCGTCGGGATCCATGTAACTGGTTTTGCGTAATGGAATATTATAAAGTGAAACTTTTGGCATGCGTAAAACCTCATGAAAGCTCACGCACGCAGTAAAGTTATCACGCAGTTCTCCTGACAGGATCATTTTATTTAGCGAAATATCTCAGCGTTCACTGGTACTCACTAAAACGACCACAGGACAGCAAATGCGAGTACATTTTCTGTCATCTTTATAAGAAGAAAAAGATGTGTTTTTAAACTAAAACGTATTAGGGTGGACAGGGCCTTAGTCTCATGATTTCTGCAGTGCAGATGCTGTCCTCACCAAGCTGCTTTCTTTTCACACACTCTCTCTCTCTCTCTCTCTGCTGCATGATCGATATGAGTGCGGGAGGAGATCTGGGACCTGTCTGTCAGGCGCCAACTCCAAATAAAGCCGAAATGAAAAAAAAAAAGAGAAAAACCCTGTAGATCAAGTCAATAAGAATGAGAGAAGCAGGGAAAGAGAGAGGAAGACAAACGAAGCATGTGGCAGAAGTGTGCTGGTATAAGATGCAGATTAAGGTTTAAGTTAAACGCTTGATGTACCTCCCAATCAGGGTTTTGATTGTATTCTGCTCTGACACATAGACACACACACATATAAAAACTGTACCTGTGAAGCAGACAGGACACTTGAACGTGCCGCCCATGCCCTCAAAGCTGTGCTCGATGAGGTGACACTGCAGTTTGGCTGGAGAGTCGAAGGTTTGACTGCATAGTTTACATTCATGAATGAGACCTTCCTCTGGGAAAAGACAGAAAAACACACACAACCTGTGTCACTGGAAATGTCAGATTATATGATTTATTTTAGGCGTTCTGACTAAATTCTTATGTAGTGAATCATGTTTTTTTTTTGCACAGAAACACAAGATCAAGAACATGAGACACTGAAGCTCATTACTTAAATATCCATGTGCGTTATCTGCCATTTAATAACAGTTCATGGCAATCTGATTTCTAATTTACAAAGATTTAAAAAACAAAGACTTGCAATGGGCAGTTTTTTTTTCTACATAAATGTATGGTACATTTTTATCAATTGATTTGTTGACATACAATAGCTCAACTAATAAATTAATAAACAAGAAAACTGTCATGAGTGTTTGCAATAATTGCACTGCGCTGGAGATTCCAAGAAACAAACAATCTTTAATAATAAATCCAACAAGGAACACGTACTAGAAACTCAGGAAATATAAAACACAACCACGTTAAGCTTAGACGACACCGAACAAAGACCTGTGAGAGCTGAAGGCTTAAACACACAGGGAGTAATCAACAGAAAAGCATTTTAGTGGATCTGTGTGAAGCATTTTAGTGGATCGTTCGGACAACGGTATCATCTGTACTTTTCAAAACCGCAAAGGGAAAACTTTTCAGTCTTTAGTAGCCTACATTTAGTAGCCTACATTGTTGTCATGTAAACGTATCCTAAAACACAAACAAACTGAACTTATACCTGACAACAACTCTGAACCACAATAAAAAAATGGCTCAAATCACTAGAAATTTACATTTTCTTCTTGAAACCCAAAAAACATAATTATGTGTCCTATGCGGTATTGCTTCTAAAACCATAACAAATTATTCTGAACAGATTAAAAATATAAAAATGTTTTTTCAGATATACAGCACATTTCATTTAAATGGGTTTTTTATTATTATTATTATTATTGTGTCAATTTAGAAACATCCCACTACTTCACTAGTTTCATCACAGCCTAATAAAGTAGGACAGTATTTCAAATCAACAATAGGATATGGATCAGCTCACAACAACATGAAAACATTTTATTTTAACAAACAAAAAGTGTAAATAAAAAGTTAGTGTTTTTAAGTCATTATGTAGTATTGTTTGTCAAGGGAACATAAGCTAAAAAGTCAGCAAAATAATATGAAGGAATTTTCCGTGTTTGGAAATGCAATATTGTATTTTACCCATGTTTTAAATTGCGCATTGAATTGTGTTGTGTTTTAGGGGCCATTTACACATTATTTTCAAACAAAAATGGAAAACCGTTTTGGCCATTGATTTACATCACAACAACAGTGTTTTGGGGCCTGAAAACACAACCTTTTGAAAACGGGTTTCAAAGTGCTATACGATACCGTTTTACCTTACAATGTAAACCACAAAAACAGGAATCGGTGAAAGCGGTGACGCCATGCGCATGTGTATTACGTGTTCAGACTATAGGAGCGTAGCGGTTCTTTACAAACAGACATCGCCATCTACTGGCCTAGCATGAATAATACGGTGTTTAGTTGTTGTCGGGCAAATGTACCCTTAGTTCTGAAGGAAATATATGTAAATAGAAAAGGTACTGGTAATTTTCTGCCATCTTTTCTACACATTTTATCAGTGCAATTAAAATAAAAAAGATCTACAAAGCAAAGCATTTTTAAGCTGTGTTACATGTGACATTAAGTCTTGCATGTGTGTGTGTAGTGGAGTTGCTCTTCTGAAGGATATCAGAGGAGGGCTGAACTTGAAGGTGTGTGTGGGCAGATGTGACTCCCGGGGAACGTGCCTCATGGGAACATGTGCTGCCCGCCGAACCCCCAGAGGAGTCGTTAGCACAGGTGGCCACAGATGGCACTCAGCGCAGCGTCAACTGTGACGCCACTACAGCCGTCCACACACACCTACCAGTTCATCTTATATCTGCGTTTGCTGCTTCACAATGCTCGGGCGTTCTGGGGGATTGTCAGGGCATTGCTAGGTGATCGTTACACTGTCTGTATGGCTTTTGAGCTTTCCAAGTCAATTGCGCCCACCTCCAAGTCTTGATATTCTGGTTTATTTGCTTTTATTGCCCATTATATAATCCGCCAAGCAAAAATGCAAGTCTGATCACTTCGAGAAGTCTGAACAAGAGGAGCATCTTTACATCCGCTGCACTTCTGAACAGATGATGGTTCGAGGTACTCATGGTTGGTGGTGATAACCAGTGGATCTTGCTAGCGACACCACAGACAGGAAGAAGAAGAACACAATACACTATAGGGGCTTTCGCACGAGTAGTTCTGGGAACTATTTACCGCGGTGATTCCCTGAGAACTAATGGTTCCCTTAGGAACATGTTCCTGGTTGCATTCGCACCGCCAGTAGGAGCTCTGAAGTGACTGTGTTAATCTGTGTTTACACTGCTTTGTTCGGCCAGTCAGCGAACACTAGCGTCACGGATAGTTCCTATAGCGCTGGTTTAGACCCGACTCGGAAGTAGGAGCTAAATTAGTTCCTCCAAAAGGAGTTCCTAGAGCTAAAATCGTTCCTAGTTCCTGTGGTGCGAACACGGCAAAATCCCGGTACTTCCACCAATAGTTCTAGCAACTAAGAAAAGAAAATGTTTCTTTCGTTCCTTATTATTTTATCTAAATGACTTGATCATGAATATCAGATCAAAAAAAAAACTGTAATCAAGCAAGCAAACAAATGAATAAATCAATAAAATAACGGTCTTCTACTGTGGTATACTTTAAAATGTAACATTTCCTGTGAAGGCAAACCTCCATTTTAAGCAGAAAAAAATTATTGCTGAACAAATTTTGAAGAACAGCATTTATTTGAAATATACTTAAAAAGTTGTGTGACAGTGGATTGTGAGATTGCCTGATCTGAGACATGTGAAGCTGAGGCTAAACTGACCTGAGAACAGCTCACCAGGGGGAGTCGTGCATCTATTCATACATAATGAGCCAAATTACCAGTGATTAAAGCCCTGGGAATTAAACACCGACTCCTCCTCCTGTGTGTGTGTGTGTGTGTGTGTGTGTGTGTGTGTGTGTGTGTGTGTGTGTGTGTGTGTGTGTGTGTGTGTGTGTGTGTGTGATTTCCCTGATGAGTTTAGCAGCTCATGTGGGACTGCCGTGTCTTTATTCATTTAACGCTGAAAATAATGTAGGAGGAAGTTATGAGGGAAATGTATCAAATCAAACGTTTATGATTAATGATGGTTCTGAGCTGTAGATTCACAGATTGGCAAACACACACACACACACACACACACACACACACACACACACACACACACACGTGTATATACTCGCTGTAGCGTTTCTGCATGTGACCTGCGTGCAAATCTGACATCTCGTGTCTAATGAAGACAAAGGGAGAAAAACATCTTTAGTTCATACTTTCATTTTTCCAGGAGGTCATTATTAATGTATTAATGTGATTCACTGCCATATTCAAATCAGGACTGGCTTCAGAAGAAAACAAGGATGCTTCTCAAATTATTTTAGGTTATTAAAGGTTATTCTCAAATTATTATAGGAAGGGGCGATTGTAGGATTTCAATATTAGTGGGGAGCCCTCAATGATTTTATGATTAAAAAAACAAAATAATTTAATATATTTTGTTGGTATACATGAACAATACAGCAGGTTCAACACTGCCTATCAAGACAATCCCTGAATATTCAATTAATGTCTAATAAATTAAAAAAAACAGCTAATGTTCATTAATATTCATTAAGAATACAGACATCATAACTTTATATTACTGTAATTGTTTAAATTGGCAATATGTGGGTAAAATATATTTATATTTAGTGCTGAGCATTGATTAATCGAATACAAAATAAAAGTTTGTGTATACATAATATGTGTGTGTACTGTGTATTTTGTATACACACACACACACACACACACACGTATACATGTAAGAAAAAATGTGTTATCTATATATAAAAAATATGCATTTATAAATATATATATATAGTATAGAATATTATATATATCTATATATATATATATATATAGTATATACATGCAAATATTTCTTAAATAAATACATGCACATGTGTGTATTTATATATTCAAAATAATTATACACAGTACACACACATTATGTAAACACAAACTTTTATTTTTGATTGCCCAGCACTAATTAATTTTTTCCAACACATGTAATTATTTTTTTAACTACATTTGTGCAGTAAAATTAACGTTAAAGAATATCTACATTTCTCCTTTTCATTCATGGAGATAACATGGAAATGTGTCATGCTTTAGTGCAGGATTTGTGTCGCCTGTTGGAAAACAAACACTTTTAACATGAAAATACCATGAATTTCCCACTATAACCAGTAGATGGCTGCACTCACTCATTTATCACTCGCTTTTATAGTTCTTTTCGTGCGTTTTGCTTTCGGATTATAAACTGAATATTAAAATGAATTTCATAGACAAATACAAAAATAATCCCAGATTTTACAGTGGATTGGAAACCATCTTGAATTGCTCCCACTTCATCTGTTGTAAACTGCATTTATGACAAAGAACTGCTCAGATGCAGATATCATAAAAATCTAAAGCCCTCCTAAAATGAAGCTAGTGATGCCCAGGAGCTGTAAATGTGCAGTCAACGCCACACGCATACTACACATATAGAGTTTTAATATTGTTCATGAATTACTTCATATTAATTGGCATATAGTCATTATTGGGGTGTAGCGTAGACAGCGAGAGTGCAGAATGAACTGAAGTGATTGACAGCTCCAACCAGGGCTTGACATTAACACCCGCCAACCCGCCAAATGCGAGTAGATTTCCGCAGTGGTGTGTGGCGCGGTCAACCATTATAAAGAGAGCAATCTTTGAATGGTTTCTGTATATAATGTGATAACAACAGAGGATTGTCGACTGTTGAACAAGTTGACTGTTTAGTCATTGGCTTCATTTACTGATAACATAAACAACAATAAACTATTTTGTCTGACTGAACGTCGGGTACATATATTTCCGTAAAAGTCTGTTTGAAAAGCCTGCGTTGAATTGTGACTGGTTTGCCAAAGAATCCACAGTGAAAGCAACCGAACAAACAACTGAGACATTCAACATTAGCATCCTTATGAAGTTCTGAAACTTACAGGCTGATTTTACACCACAATGATTTCTTATGTCAAAATATATAAAAAAATATTTCTCAATTCATGACGGGTCATTTTGACCCGAAACAATTTTTTATATATATATATATATATATATATATATATATATATATATATATATATTAAAAATTGGCAGAGGGGTCCAAGACACCAGGACTTTTGTCTCACCTGAACCATGAATAGAGACAATTTTTTTTAATGGATTCGAGGAGTTTTGTGGTTGAAATTTAAAAAATAACAAATCCTTCCCTCACGGGTCAACTTGATCCCCATAGGAATGAATGGAATGAGAAGAATGCTTTAGTACACATAGAAAAACCTAAAAGGCCATCTATAGTGGCAAGAGTCATGAAATATCATGATATATTATTATATTTTACGGCCGGCAAAGACACCCAATGTACGATATTTTGAGCTTAATTAAAAGGGTTATGCATGAAATTTTGAGTTATTTTGAATTTAAGTTGAAAGAATGTGAGGAATGTGCTTAAATTACTATTTATTTATTATTTATTGATCAAATCTAGTCATTTAAAAAGGTAAAAAAAAATAAAAATAAAAATAAAAAAATAGAAAAAAATATTATCAAAATTAAATTAAATAAGCTTTCTGGACAAAAAAAAACAACAACAAAAAAAATTATTGTAGGCTTTTACCCGTGAGGGAAAGATGCGTTACAAAGTGAGGGTTACATGCAGTTCTCACTCTGCAGTGTGTGTGTGACGGGTTCATTGTAAGTGCTTTTGTTCCAAAATGTAAGACTCGATTTGAACAAATCTTTATCCTTGTCATAAAATATTAGGCAGAAATACCTGAAGTCAAGCATTAGCATAATTTCAGCGCACACGTTTCATTTTACCATCTCTCAGCCACACTCTTTCTCTCCGCGTCTCTCCGTCAGTGTGTCGGCCGCCCCGTGAGCCGCTCACACCAGGAGAGAGGAAGTTCATTAGCTCAGCTAAATCAGAATTAGTCCCTTCATTCTGACGGGCTGAACTTCATTAGACGGCCCTTCACAATCCAGCAGGGAGACGTGATGAATCAACCCGGGCCATATCTTGCCTCACACAGCAGATTCACACTTCCTCCACTCCGCCCTTCCTCTCTCTGTTCTTACATTTCATTGAGAAGCGAGACTTATAATTACAGAGCCAACGAGAGACAGATGCCTGTGGAACTGACACCAGTCCTGCATCAAACATGGTCAATAACAGCCATTTTGAGCATTCAGAGAAGAGTTCAGAGAAACGAGCCGTTTGCACAACAGAGATCTGGATGTGTCAGTGCTCGTCTATAAAGGATTGAACTGATATTTGTGAAGCACAGCACCAGAGAAATGCCTGCAGATTTGCTTTGGCTCGTGTAGCCGCCCCACTGATGCCTGTTGCCATAGTTTCACAATTCAAAAGAGGCAAGAGCACCAATCAGATAAAGAACAGGACACAATTAGCAAACAAATCAGACTGTTGTGCAGCATGCCAAGCGAATGAGACGGCACGGAGGAGCAGGTCCTGGGAGATTACACGCCGGATATATCAAGCCGCTCGCGTCGGATCCTGTCCTGCTATAGAACCGCCAGCGAGATACAGAGATCTGAAGCAGCCGTGTATGACAATTATCATATGCCATAATGTGATACATCCTGGATGACTGATTATGCCGTGTGCATGGCGTATGCATTTCAATGAGTACAATCTGAAGTTCTTCTCCATTCTCTGTTCACGTTTCAACAAAACAATTACCCGAATTATGCTCTTCTTAAACAACAACAACAACAACAACAAATGTTATAAATTAAATAATAACTGATTTGAATTAGCATTTATAATTGTAATACCCCAAAGACAATTTCTCCCTGCTTATACTACTACTATACTACTCATACTAGTTCAATTATTGACCAATTCTTGAGCATGTGATGAAGTGTAATTGTGATGTAGTCAGAGATGTGGCCACAGAAGAGTATTATTCAGAGGCACAGATAATAAACAACATTATATGTTAGACAAATGATCCGGTAAGTAAGATAAAGTGATGTTGTAATGGAAATATTTAATATTACAGTACAGTTTTCTGTATGAAATTCCAAATCTGACTAAATAATACATAAATAATTAAATAAAAAAATAAAAAAATAAATATGTGAAGAAAAGTAAAAAACAAAAATACATAAATGTATACATAAAAAAAAAAATTAAAAAAAAATTATACTTTTATTTCCTTATTTATGTATTATTGTATTTTTCCCCACATATATTTATTTCTACATTTATTTATTTCTAAAAAATATATTTCCACATTTATTTATTTCCACATGTCTTTGTCCGTATGGTAATGAGGGGGGCGTGTTTTACCTCAGACATAGCAATCGAGCTCAGAGTGCCAGTGGGCCACAGTGACACCCTGTGGTGTGACTGAACGAAACGCAAGCCTGTGACTTAGAGATGGGCAATATGGACAAAATCTTATATCACAGTTTATGTCATTTAATATCACCTTAAAGGGATAGTTCACTTTGAAATTAAATGTTGGTATGTTTTAGCTTACCTGAAGTGCATCCAAGATATAGGTGTCTTTGTCTCCGCAGTAGTTTCAATTTTGATATTTTTAGGTCAAGCCGTTCTTGTCTGTCAGTCATATAATGCAGGTCTATGGTCACTGTCTCCAAAAGCATGCAGAGAAAAGTCCAAATTAAACAATTCCCCATCGTAAGTGCACATTGATGGCCTAAGACACGAAACAAGCGGTTTGTGTGATAAAACGAACAGTATTTATATCGTTTTTATCTCTTTTACACAACGACATCCAAGTGATCTGTTTACACCGGATTTCTTCCCCGGAAACTAATCTAACCGCCTTCGATTGGACGTTGCATTTTTAAACTCAGCAGAAACGCGTGTGATTGGCTGTACGGCTCAACGTATGCCTTTGATTGACCTGAACAATGAAGCGAGTAGTGCGTCAAGATAGAAGGCTTACAAATTGGGAATAAGTGAAAACTCATGAGTTTGCGTGAGCTTAGGCCATCAATGTGCACTTACGATGTGGAATTTTTTAATTTGGACTTATCTCTGAATGCTATTAGAGACATCTCTGCATGCTTTTGGAGACAGTACTACTGCGGAGACAAAGACACCTACATCTTGGATGCACTTCAGGTAAGCTAAAACATACCAACATTTAATTTCAAAGTGAACTATCCCTTTAACTTTATATTGGGTGACCATACATACTCTTTATCCTGGACATGGCCGTAAAACATCGTCCAGTTGGGATTTCTAAAATATCTTGGCACACATGAACAGAAATCACATCTTAAACATTTTGACAAGTGTTTATTGTCGATGAGACTTGCTCACTATCAGAATGCGGAGAGAAACCAGCGCTCATTTCACTGAAGTCTACGCTAGCATATTGATCAATGCGTTTCGAAACGTGACAGCAAATACACTTTACATTCGCATCTCCTATGTGGCATTTTAAATGCTTGAAAATATAACGCATTTCAGAGACGCTGCTCTTATATACCGATTGATCACACCTCTTATGCTCAATCATCAATGATCAGTTGTTGCACAAAGTGACGACACTGGCCCAGGCTGTTGTTCCACAGCAGAAAATTAAACCAAAGAGTTGGAACAACAACAACAACAACACAATACCGGAGACCGCAACAACAACAGACACCGCATTGACAAGCGCTTGTGTGAGGGTTATGAGAGAGCCACAACTTTAGTTTAAAATAATACAGATATGTTTTTACTTCTGGAGAAAAATAGCACAGATACTGGACAAAGATGAAACTTTCTAGAGCACATGTGTCGACCGCCTGCGTCTGTGCAAATCGAGTGTACTTTGAAAGGCTACACATTCAACTGTATGCATATACTAGTGTATGCGCAAAAAAACCTGCGTTAGCCTGAATCAAATACAACAAGGCACTATGTTGTAAAACAACTATGATGAACACAATTTGGTATTTGCAGAATTCGTCTCTTTCTTCATGAAAGAAATGTCTGTTGGCGTCACATTTACACAGAGCTGTGCATGAAAACCCGACTGAAAACTGCAGTGGCTTCCATTAGCGGGGGATCTTGAGGGTAGGCGCCCTTGTGGGAGAATGTGTTGTGTGTGTGTGTGTGTTTGTATTGATGTGTGAGGCGACGCGCTGATGGAGGGAACCCTCGGGCTGCTGTCTGCACCTCACAATCACAAAACTGAGAGACACGCTCCCTCTACACTTGCAATTATACACACACACGCACACACAGGCGCAGAAGAAAGCCTTCAGCAACTCACTCCCGCTGGATGTGACTGTGGCTGCGCTCCCATCTCAGGGGAAAAAGCCCTCTCTGGCCCTCTAGCTGGAGTCAGGGCAAATTACCCTGGTATATTCCAGGTAATGGGGTACGTGAAGGTACACGTGATCAGTGTGCCCAAATGTGACACAGCTCGGCTCTTCTGGGGGTCATGTTGGCTAAGGGTGAGTAATGTGGGCACTGTGAGAGGAACAAAACAGCTGCACAAACAGGACTTTCATGCAATTGCTCGGTTCATAAAAATGATTGTGTGAATAGCTCCATTTTCCACTTTAAAGTCACCCGTTTTCCACATGTGCTACTCGTCCAGTGAAAAGCCTCAGCTCTCAGATGGCTGTTTGCTTTGGAGGAAATCAGCTTCCCTTGACTCCTGCCAGTAGAAAACCAGCTATGATCTGCTGCCAGACCTGTCAAAAAGACCACGCCAAAGAAAAAAACATACCAACACACACCGCACAGAGGTCAAAGCACTGAACTCACGCAGCCTTGCAATGGGGGACGACAGCCTTTAAATACAAACTGCACTGTTTCTGCTTTCTGCAGACAGAGTTTCACTCGAGTCTGGGAAGTGGAAGGCATTTCAAATAACAGACCTGCAAATTGTCCACTTCATCCTGATTCTGTCATACAGCCCTCGGACACATGTACTTATTCACCATTTAATGCTTAAGTATGAGACATTCTTATTTATTTTATGTTTGGACGTGAATATAACCAACATATTGGAAAAATAACCCAAATTGTCAATCAAATATTTAAACAACAGTACTTTTTGATACCGTTTTATTTGTGTTAAATGTTAACACAGTTATTGCGGCCCCTATTATTGGAGATTCATTAAATTTGGCATGTGTACTCATAATGTAATGTTCTCCATCTGTACCAAGTTTTGTGCAGTTTGGACATTGTGCTCACAAGATACATGTCATTTAGCCACTTTGGACCAGATCCAAATATATACTGTATCAGCCCATATCTTAAAAATTTATAAAAATGCTTTTTGGAAAAAGGACTTTTTGTCAGCTCAGAGTGAGTTGGAATAGAGCGTTTGCATTGACGTCCCGCCCGATCACCAATCACGCCCCCTCAGCCGGACGGAGTGGCACAAGAGCTGCTGTGTGACTGGATTTAATAGAGGAAACTGCAAAAACACAAGTGAAACAAACAATGATCAGTTTAAACTAAAGGTTGGATTCCATATAGTGTTCCTTACAACTTACCAAAGATTCACTGATCCATGGATATTGACATGCAGCCAGGGAATCGGGTTTCCTGACATTTATATGAGCCTTATTTTGACGCCGGGGAAATACATATACTGTAGCAAATTTGCCTGTGAACGCTTTATATAAATACAACAGAGGTAGGTCTAAATCCAGGTGATCATTCATATCAATGTTATATATATCATCATATCGTCCAGCTCTAAAACTTGTATAGATTTTTGTTTGAGTTGTCAAAACAATATATAACAATACAATATATAGGGGGTGTGATTTTACCCCCTAAATTCAGTATATTGACATATATATTGATATAATTAAAAATGATAACTGCAGATCTGCCTGGACACAGTTGTTTCTATGAATTGCAGTGATATGTTTATTTCTCTGATCTGTCTATAAAAATATACCTTAGATTTCTTGTCAAATCTAGTTGTCCAGTAATTCTCAGTGCTCTTTCCTGTTTTAGATGTGTTTTTGTGTGTTTTTCGTGGCTTCCACGCTGAAAACAAATGCTGCCACTCAGTGTTTTTGCCACTGAACCTTTGTGATGAGTCTGCAGTCATTCCACTGACATTCAGACCATAAAACACAACAATTACTTATCAATGTTGTGTTATTTGTGCCATAAAAACAGTGCTCTATGTGTAAAATGAACAGGAGACAGCTATTTCTCATTCTGTCCATCTGAGCATGAACAGAAATGCTTCATACTTTATTATGCTGTGCACTAACAAGCCCACACTAGTGACCAGAAACACATTTAAAGTGTGCTACCTTTTTTAAGTGTGGTACATGTAGCAGACATGGAAATATATAGATAGATGGTTCACGTTGTCTAATAACTCACTATTCTTACAAGTAATTACATTTCTATTCACTCATTTCTATTCCAAGTTACTATCAAGGAAAAGTACATATTGAACCATGGATTTCATTGTAGCCCAACCTAAAAGCCAAACACAATATGCATAGCGCTGAAGTAGATGAGCTTGTTTGAGTTATCCTGTAGAAGGTCTGTTGCCAATCCAACGAGCAGCCAACTAACCTCCTCCTCAGACTCCTGGAGATGTTATAGCGTTTGCCGGAGGGCCTCAGTGCGTGGGATTCGTACAATTATTTCTCTGCTTGTTTCCTTATTCTGGTAGTGTACAATACAAGTCTTAGAGAGTGGGCTGAGGGTCACTAGTCATTCTCTCAGTCAAGTCAAGTCACCTTCATTTATATAGCGCTTTTAACAGTATGGATTATTTCAAAGCAGCTTTACAGTGATAATAGAAATTAGCGTAACAGTGAAGTTGCGAAGATCATTAGTCATTAATTTAGGGGCCGCTAACACGACACCGTTCTAACAGAAAACCCTTAACACGCTCCGGCCGCGCATACGCACAAAAGTGCCTGGTGTCTCGAGAACGCACTCCCTCAAATAGGTTCGAAGGTGCAAACGATTATCCGTTTTTTCTGCGCAAACCTCAAAAACGCAAACCTCAGCAATCATGACGGTCTGTTGTAGCATTCTTTTGCCCAAAACCAGACAGTTGTTGAAGAGTACAGGACAAAATCAATGAGAGTTGAGTAAAACCGTTAAAGCACCTTCCTTAAAAGGTGAAGAAAGGACATCCTCGGTTGAGCCTTTTCTACAATGGAGTCGAATCAGAATTCCCACTTCAGCTCCTGGGAGATTGTACGCTGTTAAGTGTGGTGACGGGGGCAGGGATACTGCGTGGGCATTGTCCCTGGTTTCCACTCTTATGTCCAGTGTTTTAAGTGTGGGAAAGTACAAACAGATCTGGATATGAAGTTGCCGGTTAAAACTGACCATGTTCCTGCAGTCTGGGCACAGGCTCCAAGGTCATCCGCATCGAGCCGTTCTCTAAAACTGGCTACATTAAGAGCATTTCACCTGCTCCTGGCATCCCAGCGGCTCGACTTCCTCCCGGGAAACCAGGTGGAGCGTTAAAAAACCTCCGCATATGGTGAAGTCAAGCTGCTCAGAGGCTGCTGGGTGTCTGCTGTGGGGATAGCAGCTCCTAAAAGGCCCAGCTGGTTGTTGGAAAAGGGCTTCTACATTACTGCACCCCAGCGGCTGCCTCTTTCTGGAAAGAGCGCTGGCCCGCTCACACCAGAAGGCCATTTCAGACTCCCACCCAACACCCCCCACACGATCTCTCTCACAGCCTGACTCTGGATCCAACAGAACATTTGGTCTTCCACTGCTGTTTAATCAAACTCCTCCATCTGGCTGCAGTTTTCCAGCAGAAGAGGGGAAGTTGCCTCCAACTGGATATTGTAGAGGGGGCCATATTGGATATTGAGATAGGACATATATATGTAAGCACAATGACGAATGAAATGAAACATTGGGGATCTGGTGGCTTTGTTATGCTGTGGGTGAATTTTGTTGGCATGGGTTGGGTCCATTGGGTCATATGCTAAGGCCTTTGCAGGCACTAGATCTCAGCCAAATGCAGATTTTGGACCGACATGTTAGATATATCTTTTGGAAGAATGCTGTTCCATCCCTTCAGTAGAGTCAATGCCAAGCCACATTAAGGCACTGTTTACAGTCCTTTTCACTATTGTTGTTGCTACCTATAGAGTGTTTCAAATCTGAGGTTTCATCTCAGTTAATATGTGGCCTTAAAAGGCAGGTGGCCATGTAGGCAGTAAGTCAGCTCACTAGGTTATGGAACTGAGCCAGAGTAAAAATGAGAGCAGACAAAGGAGATGTCTTTTTTTCTGCAGTGTCTCCAGGGCTTCACCCTTGATGTGGTGCATTCATCATCGCGCCTCCAATATCAGTTATTCAGCGGCTCGTCTGCTTACAGCAGAATTAATTTGAGCTTTAATTACTCTCATCGGTGGAATGCTGATGAAGGCAAGCAAACGGGCAGCTTGGGACGCCGCCGCCGCCGAACTGCTTTCATACAACCTCAATTCCACACAGACACCAGAGCTGGCAAACAACCGGAAGGCTGTGGCCACGCCAGGACCCATGGTCTCAGATGCACAGGAGAGATGAATCCAATAGCAAGCCTTATATATGCATGACAGGTATGTAAGCGATAAGTGAGACGTCCATTATAGCAAAATAAGCCCCACAGGTTTATTACAACCTCAATTTCAAGCGGAGAAAGACAGGCATTGAAACCAAGTAATACGACAAACAGCATTACAATATTATTTATGATCCCCTCTTAAATGGACATATTTTATCATCATCTTTTGCTGAATGATAATTTAATCTTTTATAATTGAATCTTTAATCAGTTTTAATTACGTTTACAAGGATGTTTATGTTTTATCTGAAAGGTGACACAAGGTCTCTCCCGTAGAAGGAATACCTTGAAGAGAACATTTACTTGTGTTGCATTTTAAATGGATCGCTATTCAACTTCAAGTCAAGAAATACTTTTTGGAGAGTTTTTAGTTAAAAATTTGTTGTTGTTTTAAGAAATGCATGCCTAGATATAAAGACCTGTTCACACAAAGCACGAAAACTATAACCATAACCATATTAACATCCACACTAATGCACAATATCGTTCTGTTTATTAAAAACGCACTGCAGGTTTGTCATCTGCCACTTTAAATGCTTGGGCTCTATAAAGCAGGATGAATTCTGATTGGCTGTCAATGTTTTTGTTCTTCTGCTGGAAAAAAAATATTCTGAAAGTGATTCCAACAATATAATTTCTTGGTGCCATTATCGTTATAGTTGTGGAGTGAACTCTGCTATTCTTTTATATTTAGATTTTTTAACTATATCTTTAATGTTATCGTTCTTGGTGTGAACGGGCCTTAAGAATGCAACAAACTTGCTTTGGTATGAAAAGGCAGAGACTGTGGAGTTATAATAGAGTTATTTTCCTCTTATGATAGACGTGAAGAACAACACATTTTCAGATAGCCAGTTGACTAAAAGACTACTTGATTTGTCAATTACACCCTTTTTTAAAAGGTGTTCACATAAGATGTCTTTTATTTGAAAATACCTAAACGAAGCACAGAATACAGGGGTCACAAGATAATTCGTACACATATTTAACAACATTATGAGCCCTATTTTAACGATTTGAAAAGCAAGTATCAACCACAAAACGCAAGTAACTTTGTGGGTGGATCTTGCGCTGTTGCTATTATACCGGCGGGACGCAAATATAAAATGTGTTGGTCTGAAGTAGCTTCATTATTCATAGGTGTGGTTTGGGCGTAACGTGCAATAAACCAATCAGAGCGTCCTCTCACATTCCCTTTAAGAGCAGGCGTGCTTGTTCCATAGATTGCTATTATAACGGCGGGTTTGCCAGGCGCACGCAACTTACATGATGGTAACGGTGATTTCACAGTCTTCAGAATTTAGTTTCCTCGTTTTTGACGGATAACCCACTTTGTCAGATGTCCTTATATACCGATGTGTCTCGCCACTATTGATCAAACAGGTTTGATCCGTCATTACTACAATTAGCCTGAATAATTTGGGTAAATGTGTAAGCTAGATTTATGCCTATTTATTCACATCTTCATGGACACCACAATGATCTCCCTCGTGTGGTAATATTTTTCCTTGTAATTATGTATGATTTGCAAAAATATGAACTGCTGCGTCTGTGTAGATGAGAGAAGCAAAGTGTGTGTGTGTTGTGCACACGCTACATTATGGCCAAGCACGCGCCCTTAAAATAGCATCTGAATAACGCGCCACTGACTTTAGACTAGGTTTTTCCTGGTCTGTGGCGGAATTGTTTTCTGAAAAATAGCGTCAGGGAACGTTTGCGCCGGAACACGCCTCCTCTTTTCACTGAACCGCCCCGCGAGCGCAAGTTCATTCCCTAATTTACCGACGTGCGTCTGTGGAGGGAAAAGTCCGCTGTGTGTTGGGTGCAAAATAGGAATGATACATGCGTCGGCGTACAAAGTCATTTGCGCTGGGTGCAAGATAGGGCCCTATGTGTTAATGAGGTGTCCTTATAGCTCAAACAGTAGAGCAAAGTGTTAACATCGGCGAGGTCATGGGTTCAATTCCCAGGGAATGTCTGGACCGAAATCTATATCGTGAATGCAATGTAACTCACTTTGGATAAAAGCACAGACTGAATGTAAGAATGTCCAGCCAGATATTCAACTAACTACAATTCATAATAACATAAACTTTGCTTCTAGCAGATGATTTGAAGTTTGACAATAATAATGTATAAGTAAAAGTACAGATCTTTCTGTTTCATAGTAAAACACTAATGCAGAGTTGTGAGAGTAAATATTTCCATTCACATCCAAATAACATTTACAATTAAATGATGTTTAATGAGAATAAATTATGATGTTGATACTATTACATGAACAAAATGAAATTCCACTTAGTTGAACCAACAACCTACAGACATTAACAGGACTTGTGTGGAGGTCAATGGTGTGGTGTGGACAGAGATGGAGATGCGCAGGTGGAGGTCTGCTCATGGGTGGGTGCTCAGGCTCCGGCTACGAAAAAAACCTCTGCTTTAATGAACAGCTGGGTCACCAACGCTTGGCACTTTCATACTTCTTAATGATAGTAATCATTACAGCGTAAGCATCTTTCCCCAAAGTCGGCAGAGTTAGCAGACACTGGCAGGAAACGCTGCCATTAAGAAGCGAGAAGAGGAGTCTTCATCAGAGAAGTTCAGAAAATGACTCTAATCACTAATGAGATCAAACTGCAATTAACACTTCATGCTCTTAATGACGGGAAATGCTGAGCATGCCACGCTGGTGAACCTTGAAAATGACTTAAAGTTCTAAATGATTTCCCAAATGAACGTACACTTTTTCCACAGTTATGTTTTGTTCTGGGGAAAGTTCGTCTATGTACACGGTTCAGCAGATCTGAATATGATGAAAGACATTACAACAACAACAGCGGCGAAAAAAGACCTTCAGAAATTACAAGGTCCACTATCAACATGCATATGCTTAAATTCAAGACAAACCACAATCAAAATATTCATTACAGTGCAGCATTTGGAAAGGGGTGACCCATCATATTAAAAAGGATTTTTAGTGGGTGTTTTCATGCCAAAAAAGATTAATTAATAAATTGAAACGATTACTTAAATTATTCTAAATTTACAAAAATATTTAGCGCCAACTGCAACCACACGGGATAGAGCAAAACACCAGTCACAAATTAGACGTCTAAAACCAGAGTTTTTTAAGAGAAATGTCGGAGGAGCTTGAGTTAGTTTGAACCGCGTGAGGCGTTAAAGCTTACGCTACTCCTACATCCTACATCTTTCAAGTATAACTCTTTAAGTCGACTTGCGTAGGCCGTATGACTGAGGCTAGTTATTTTAGTCGATAAAGTTTTAAATATGGATAATTTTCTTACAAAACGCATGTCTTCACTTCAGAAGGCCTTTATTAAAGGGATAGTTAACTTTGAAATTAAACTTTTATCACGTCCAAGTGATCTGAGGGCGCGCGCACTTCCTGGCTAAGTCTGCGCAAGCGCCGGAAAGAAAACATACGCAATTGTTTTCTTTTACGTCAGTTTAAACATCCCGGATAAGCGCAAATTAGTACCATTTCTATTAGCCGTCTTACCAACAATCTCTGTTCTGTGTAAACAGTGTGTGACGTACACGCACGAGAGATCACTTCCGGCGCACACGTCACACACTAGGAAGCGCGCACCCTCAGATCACTTGGACGTGGTTGTGTACAAGAGGTAAAAACGATATAAATACTGTTCGTTTTCTCACACAAACCGCTCGTTTCGTGTCATCAATGTGTACTTACGATGGGAAATTGTTTAATTTTGACTTCTCTGTGCATACTCTTTGAGGTGGTGACCATATACCTGCATTATATGACTGACAGACAAGAACGGTTTGACCTAAAAATATAAAATTGAAACTACTGCGGAAACAAAGACACCTACATCTTGGATGCCCTTGAGGTAAGCTAAAGCCATATGTATACGTTTATGACGGATTGATGCACTTTTTTGGGACTTCAAAATTTGGGCTCCCATTCACTGCAATTGTACAGCTTGGAAGATCCAGGACATTATTTTATATAACTCCCATTGTATTCGTCTGAAAGAAGAATGTCATACACACCTAAGATGGCTTGAGGGAGAGTAAATCATGGGGAAATTAAAATTTTTAGGTGAACTATCCCTTTAAAATCGTTATTTAAAACACTAAAACATGATCTCATGTAGTTCAGGCCAAAGTACCATCATTACATTACATTCAATATTTCGTTAATAAAGATGGCAAGTAAGAAATATCATTAAAGATTAGATAAAATCATGGCAGATTCATGATTAGTTGGATTGGTTTGAGCAATGATTTGTTTAATTGGTTTATTATTAAAGAACAACCCAGGTTTAGCCAAACTGACAACTCAGTAATCCATTTCAATTCAATTCAGTTAGGTAATACATTTGATTTATTTACCATGTTTTAAGGTCCTAAGACAATGACTTATAATAATAATAATACATGTCTAAATATGCTAAAAAATAATAATTTAAAAACACATTTGATCAGCCTTTAACATCAACATATAAAACATCTGAACAACCAACGTTTCCAGGTTTTTTTGTGTCAGTCTCAATGTATTTCGCTCAAGCCTTTGTCTTGTGAGGACTGCTGTCGGTGTGGGCACATCACAGGCCATTATCTGCCCTGTCCACATTCATTATTGAAGCTAATGATCTGCTGCCCTCCACGCACCTCGCTGAAGAAGGACTACATTAGAAATCTCTCAAGTTAATTAGTAATTAGAAACATAAAAAATGAATTCGAGAAACCGAGTGTTTAAGGTTTGAGTCTCAAGGTGTGTGTGTGTGGGGGGGCAATGAAATGCTCATGGTCCTCTTTCAAGGGCATTTGAACACCAGCAACAAAGCTAGTCAGTGGATATTACTGTATATATTCAATTTCTGTGTGTTTCTTCAACTATAGGCACTTTAGGCTCAATGGATGTTCAGAAAACAAACTCACATTTGTTAAAACACAATTAGTCATTTCCAATCAGTAGAATTTCCATTACATCTTATAAGATGTTTATGTTAATAGCAATAGTGGTGGAAATGATGGTGATGTAAATTACATTATAAACATTTTTAACTAAAATGTATTACCCTAGCTAATATTAACTTCATAGCAATCATTTTAAGAAGACATACAATTAAATTATATTTTCACATGCAGTTTTTCCTAAATTTGACAACATTTATTAGAAAATTATGCAAAATAAAATAATTATTACTGACCGTTTAATTAATATTTACCCTAATTTTTCACCTTTACATTTTTTATTATCTCATGTTCTTCACTGAATTTGTCTCCTCAGAAATGAAAGGGATATTCCAACAAAAAAGAAAATTCTCTCATCATTTACAAACCCTCATTTTTGGAATTGCTGTATTTTGTTCTTATTGGAGTGTGAAATCTCTACATTCTACTGTTCCATCTGTTCTCCTCATGACGTTTGTCTCGGAGACTAAATATCCACCACAACTGACTGCAAACTGACAATCAGATTTGCCTCTATATAGTAAGCAAAGCCCAACTTTCAATCAATTCCTGAAAGATAAAATCAAGTCCCACCCTACATTTCTTCCAGAAGCCGTTTCACTCGGATATAGTACGTCACAATAGGGAATAAAAGACTATCGCAACTTCCAATTCATGCAGACTTTAAAATGAAAAGAGGAGTCATTGGGGTATGGGATTGATGGAGCTTAAATAAAAATGATTTGATTAGCAAAATAAATGTTTCAAATATCAATGTTTTCTGTAGTGTTACGAGCAACCCCACCTACAGTTCTCAACTCACCTCAATGGGAAAAAAATGTGCATACACATAAAAATAATTGTACATCACTAACATAAACATAAGACAATCATACTAAAGGCTACTGCTTCAATAATCATAGTATATCTAAATATAAATCTCCATAGGGTATTCAGTTCTTTTGGGCAGGACAGATATAAAGGATGGTGCTGGGAGTAAGGAAAGATCTGGCATGGGGCCACTGGTTTGAAGCACCTGAATCTTATTAGAACTCTCTGGAACATTCCACAGGGTTCCATGACTGCAGCCAGAGGGCATGATGAAGGACTTCAGTGAGAGTCTCACTAATCAGCATCCTGTTCACCAGCAGGCCCCAGGGGGCCAAAGCAATAAGAAAACCAAGAGAAACCAAACTGAGCCAAGCTCCACAAATGCCATAACACAGAGACCCCTAAACATCTACTGAATTAATACCATTCAAGTCATGTGTAACAGTTGCTGAATGCCCTTTTGAATAAGTAGTGCACTTTAGCTTACATTTAAAAAAAAGAGCACCTATTATTGGAATGGGTTAGTTAGGGTTACGAATAATATACATTTAAAAATATTTTAAGGTGTGAACCGAATTTAATGTTTTAGCACACTTAACTGCTTGTTAATTGCAACTAAATGTATATTATAGTTAAAATATATATTATAGTAAAAAATATACACGAATTTGCGTCAAGCGCATGAATGCACAAAAAGCACAACATAAAATAATTTGCGCTTAATGTGCCAGACGCTCAATTCGCGCGAACTTGACGCGCAAATGAGGCGTATTCGCGTCTACCACGCCGCACTCTACACGCCTCATTCGCGCCACGGGAATCTTTACGCGCATAACGCGTCATTGCATTGACTTAACATTGAAATCACTCGCGCCTGACGCGTTATTCGCGTCCGGTGTGAACACACCATTAGGCTTTAGCGAATGGTGCCTCGTTGGCAGACATTTGCAGAGCTGCGCGCTGGGCTACACCCAACTCCTTCACAAGATTCCCCATGTGTTCCCCCTTGTGAGTTCCCCATGTCTGGTGAACCCAGGACGCCTTTTTCCTTTCCTTGGATGGAGCCTCGCTCTGTCACCACTCTCTGTGGCCCTATCTAGTACTTCCCATCAGATCCATAGGACGTACTCTCCACATACTAACCTCACCTTTGGGTTCTTGACTTGACAACATGCAAAAATGCAAAAAAAAATGCAATTTAATCCTTATGGTCTAGATTTGTCTTTTAATTCATAATTAATTCATTACATTCATATAGCACTTTTCTCGCCACTCAAAGCGCTTTACATAGAAGGGGGAATCTCCTCATTCAATCACCACCTTTTGAAGATTTAAGTTTGAAAATGTTATCTAAACTCTTAAATAAACAAGCACATCACACAAACAAACAAATCTGCTGTACATTGATAATGGCCATAATTATCCATTACAAGTCAATGCAGCAGAGAGTCTTGTACATTTCTATTCTTGCACATTTCACACTCTCCCTTCCTCAAAGTAAAATAGTTTGATATTGATATTCAGTTCATCTGTAATTTCAAGTTGCTTGAATCTCCATAGAATGTAAACCATTTGTCCCATTTATCCACATCCATTACAGTTTTTGTTGGGCATTGCCATGTTGAAACAGTCACCATGGAAAAGCCAACAAAATAAGAAATATTGTCAAGAAATGCACACCGTCCTCTTTGATACATGTTTGTTAAATGTCAGTCAGATTAATCTACATGATCCATTTAAAAATAACTAATCTAATAAAACATGCTGCACACTGCAATAATATATTTCCCCTGCTCTGTTTATCCACTTCATTCCTCTTTTTTCACAAGATTTTCTCCTCTCTCCTTTCAGCATGACATCAGCCCACATTGCTGCCTCACACAGAGTGGCCTGCTGGACAACAAATGTGCATCATGCACTGCTCCAAGCCTCCACCAACTGGTCTCTGCCCTCCACTTCATCCACCCTACCCTGGCTGGGCTGCCCGGGTCACTCATTCCCCACCGTGCAACGGAACGACACAAAGCTGGATGTATTTGCAGCCACTGTAATCAGCCACCCCCACCTCATGCAGGACGCCCATGTGTGACTGTCCTTGAGAAGGTGGCCAACCAACTTGACCAAAAAAAAGCTTTAGAGGATGATGGAAATTTGCCATCTTTCCTTTTGCCTCATCTCGCATCGTTAGAAATATGCTGGTGACAATTATGGTGAAAAATTAAATGTTCTTGGCTGGATGGGGTTTGATAATGCAAGTGGTCTCTGAATGAAAGTCAAGTTCTCTGTGGCACTGAAGCCTTTCTACATCTTCAACAACAGACGAACCAACTAAACAGCAAATATGGATTTGGGCCATTCAAGCTGTGAGTTCCTATCTGCAGGCACCTCAGGGCTTCTGTGCCCAAGACCAGTCCCTACCATCCAGTTCACACCTACCTTCACCTCCTTGCCTTATCGGTGTGAGATCTGATTGCTTTCTGAAAGATGTCTCTGTGGAAATCAGCAATATTAATGACTGTAAATCAAATATGCACAAACGAAAGCACACTTTTCTATATTTACAAACCACAAGGCCAGGTTACAAGGACCTACAAGGCTTTTGTGCTCACGTTTAACAGCCTCCAATTCTCTACATATTGAGTTATCGATGGCAATAAAACAGGGACATGTGCTTAGAAACAACACCCTGAAGAGCAGCGCCTGCTCCATTACATACGCTAATAGCACTGACAGCTGAGCACAGATGACCCCACGGCCCCCGTTTCACCTCATCTTTACAGATGGCCATTAACAGGAGGAATTATGCTCTTTTTTCAAGGGAAAAGGTATTTAAAGCTTCTCAAATCATGCTTTTGTTTTTCCCTTTGCAGTTTTGGCACATGCTGTTTGAGAGGGAATTATAGTCCAGATTTACACACACTTGATGTGAGACTGCAACAGAATGCGCTTCAGCAGAACCAACTGAAAATGAAAAGCTTCTAGATCTATTGAGAAAAATGGAACATGCTTATTTTAAGCAGAGAGGCAATTCAGTTAAAACATTTTTTTTCCACAAAACCCCTCAAATCATGAATAGAACCAATAAGAGTAACTAATAAAGAACAAGAGAGAAGATAGCCAAAAGAAAAGCCTGAAATACATTTCACACTGAAACTTTGTTCTCTTTGACATTCTTTGGCAATATATATATTTCAAAGGGGTTTCCAGTAATATAATTAAGGTGTAATAAATAAATACAAAATAATCCGAACCAAATGGAAATAAAGGAAAGGGGGGGTCGCGTTGGGGTCACATACCCAAAATTGACATTGAAATATGTTTAGCCAGTTGTTACAGATCCAATTAAAATTAAGTCTTACCTAGCATATGATTGGCAACATGGACCTGAATGTCCCATTTACTGTAAAAGACCATCTGACACTTGATGCACTGGTAAGTCTTCTTCTGAACAGTGGGAAAAAAGAAACATCAAATAAAGATGAATAGTTTTGGACAATAATGCTTAAACAAGAAAATACATGTCTTTTGTATGCATAAAAGTTGTTTGTTGTTGTGTCCCCACTCTTTTGATTAAGTAAATGGTACTATACATTAAATCTTTAAAAACAATAATTATCACTATTGTATTGATGGCAATTATACTCAGTATGTGGGTTTACTGTGAGGCACATCTTACCTCGTCACTTTGGGTGGGGCTAACTCGTGACATGGGGGAGCCCTCGGGAGTCCTGAAGTGAGCACCCTCTGGTGTTTGGTCTCTGTGTACTGTCTGCAGGTGTGCCTGAAGCTCCGCCTCTGACTCGAATTTAACATTGCAGCTGGAACAACGGGTCTTGGAAATAGAGGGTGATACTGATGAAGACGAGGAAGAAGAAGAGACAGTCTTTCTCTTTACAGGACCAGGGCTAAGGCTCTCCCCTTGGGTCCATCCAGCAGCAGGACCCGTTGACATTTGAGACCCATGATGTAACTGTTTCCCTCCATTTACAGTTGAGCTCTTGCTACCAGAAGCATTGACACATAACATGCACAGGCCATATGTCAAACCATTAATGTCAAGTTTCACCAAGTCTTGCTTAGAGTAGAACTCTTTGAGACATGCAGCACACTTGAAGACTTTCTGGCTTTGACTGTGTTGAAGTTGTGTGGCAGCTGAACATGCAATTTGGTGATTTGTAGATGCTGGTCCAGTCTTCTGCATGTGAAAGGTGCCGTGGATCTTGAGTTCTAGGGTTGAGGTGACAGTCTGCATGCAGACAACACAGCGGAAACCAGTCAAAGAGTTACGCAAATCTGGATGCATCTGACAATGCTCTAGGAAGTCGTCCTCACTCTGCAGAGGTAATTTACAAATCCGGCAGCTTCCAGTGTCCAGGCTTTTGCTGTGAGTGACCTTGTGTTCTGTCAGAGTAAGTAGTGAAGGGAAGCGCTCTCCACAAATGGGACACATGTAGTGTTTGACAGGCCCTATGTGTGTTTGCATGTGCTCCCGAAGTCCTCCCTCCGAGAAGAAGGTTCTAGAGCAGACATTGCATTTGTGGTTTCCCTTGATCATTTCTGCCTTTCTCTTGTGCATAGCACTCTCTCCTGGGCGAATGTTATGGTCACGAAATTGGTGATTGGTTAGGAGAGACTCCATGGTATAGGATGCACCACAGATGTCACAGCTATACATGACCTCTGAGGTATCAAAGTCTTCTTCGCTGCCATCATGACTGTTGCGAGACTCCCCTGCACCAGTTCCTCCATGGCTGTTGGTCAGAAAGCCCTGGAAGTCTCCATCATCTTTGGCCACTGAATCACCGCTACCTGACATGGACCCATTGGTGCTGCAGTTCTGGGTCTTTCCCTCAAACACACAATGCTTTTCACGAAGGTGACGTTCTAGCAGATAAACAGCATGGAAGGCTTTGCAGCAAAAGTGACAATTGTATTTCTTGCTATGGGTGGTAATATGACACTGCAGCTCTACTTCTGTGCCAAAGGACTCACCACAAAAAATGCAACGGTGTGAGCAGCCCTGATTTTCAAGGTGACTATGTTTGACATGCAATTGAAGGTCAGCCTCATGCCTGAAATCCCAGTTGCAGGAAGTACATCGGTATACCTTCTTCTCATTACTGTGCTTCACTGCAAGATGGAGTTGAGTTGACACTTTAGAGTCAAACACCTCCTGGCAGAGAGTACAGCGAAAAAACATGAAGGTGTGCATATCCAGGAGATGTTTCTGCAAGTCATCAACGGAGGTGAATTGCTTGTCACAGCTCTCACAGATGTAGTATGTAGACATGATGGTGAAATGAACAGTCACGTGTTTAATCAGAGACTCCTGGTTAGGAAAGTCCTTGTTGCACTGTGGACAGGTAAGCTGTGGCACGACACCATCAAGGTGGGTCTTTAGGTGTGTCTGGAAAAGGTCTAAGCTGGTGTACTTAGCCCCACACTGGTTACAAATGAACTCGCTTGAACATAAGGAAGAGCTGTTCTGTTTGAATAGTGAGGCCTGTTCTACAGACCCTGGAGATGAGGGGCTGAGGACTCGCAGAGATCTTCTACCATTGTTGATATAATTCAGTGCAAGAGGGATGTTCTTGTGGTTCTCCTTTATGTGTTTGTTAAGCTTCAGAACACTGTTAAAAATGGGGGAGTTGGTACAGTAAGAGCAAGAATAGATTTCCACAACAGGATCTTTTGGAGTGACGGCAAGAGGAGAGTCAAATTGCAAGCTTCCAGAGTCACAATGGGTCTGTCTGACATGTTCCTCTAGAGTGGCCTCAGTTAAAAATCCCATAAAGCACTTGGGGCAAAAGAATGCATTGCTTTCTTTGGCTACTGGACTAGGAAAGCCATGTGAGTGCCGTATGTGCTCTTGCAGAGCATTAAGATCTCCAAGCACCTCTGGGCAGAAATTGCACTGTAGCAGGCCATCAGACAGGTTAGCAAGTACACCTGAGGGATCCTCTGCATTGTGGATCTGTTTCAGGTGTTCGTTCAAATTGCAAAGGGATGGAAGGATCTCCAAGCAAAATTGGCAGGTATGTGCCTGCTCTGGCTTGTCAACATGCTTTGTTTTAAGATGAATCTGCAGCGCAGCGAGGCTTGAGAAAACTTGTTTGTTGCAATAAATGCAGCTGTATTCAATTTTTGGCTGTTTGGCGGATCGCCTATACACGTCATTATGAGTGGCCCTCTTTCTTCTCCCACGTGTCTTGGGGACTGTGGAAACGGTCTCCATCATGGACAAACTGTCAACAGAAAGGTTAGAGTCTGGGGTAGTGCTTGAAACAGAAGTATAACCTACGGGCAACACGGAGGGGCTATTGCTGGACTCTGGTATTTGGTGAATATCCATGTGAGTGTACAGCTCCTCTACAGTGGGGAAGTTCTCAAAGCACACAGTGCATGTGTTGTTCTTCTGGTCTCTCCCATGCACCTGATCGATGTGGCTAAGAAGTGTTCCCTCATCAGTGAACGGCTCGTGGCAATAAATGCACTGCAGACCAGGTTCTAGACTCCCTCCTACAGGAGAGGAGCACTCTGGGTGGCTTTCTGCAATGTGCTTCTGCAGTTCTTCAGGCATGTCAAAACCCTCCTCACAGCGGCTGCATTTGCGTGTCTCTTTTAACCTCCATTCTTGAGGAGACAATCCTTTCGCTCCATCCTTCCCACGTTCATGCACTTGCATGTGTCCATGTAGCGAGTTGGTGGACAAGAACCCACGGCGGCACACTGGGCATTTATGGGGCTTGTTGGCAGCGTGTGTTTTCATATGGATCTTTAGATGATCACTGCGTGAGAAAGCAGAGTCACAGTCTCCGCAGTGGTACTTTTTGTCACCAGTGTGAAGCTTGATGTGTCGGTCACGGCTGCGCTTGTGCTTGAACAAGCGACTGCAGTATGTGCAACTGAAGGGAAGTTTATCTCTGTGACTTTGTTCGTGGCACTTAAGGAAACTCAGGCGACTGAAGGATTTTGCACAAAACTGGCATGGGTAGGGTAGGTTGGCAGCTCCTTCATCCTCACCATATTCATAATCATCGACATGGCCCGGAGATGTGTGGTCTTTACTAGATGGCGAGGATGCAGGCCAAGAGCAGGATGGGTCATCCTCTATATCAGTTCCATCTGTCAAAAACACCCAGAAGACAAGACAGATTATGTTTACTTTTTACTGTTTTGTGGTATACAGATGCAACAAGATTTCTGTCTTCTAACAAAATGGCATTTGTGAGAAATCTCTCCTTTCATGATTATATTTTTTTATGGTCAAGTTAGATGAAGAGCAAGTTTCATTATGCCATGTATTCCATTAACATTTGCAAGTATGCTAGTCTTTCAAACTATGATACAGACAATATATATATTTTTTAATGTTCGAATAAAAATAAAGAAATTGAAGGGGGGAGGGGGGTTGGGTCGGTAGGAGTCATTATACATTAGCCAAGGACTCGTTTTAGGAAAGTTACAATAGTATATTATAGAAAATGACTTCTAGATTTGCTGACAATTCACAGACCCCTGCCTTCATCACTTGTCTAGAAGCAATTCTGTCTGTTTCCTGATGATATGCTACCATGATTTAAGTGCCCCTCGATAACACACAATTATGAAGCGTAGCGTCAGTTCTGGCAGGTCACGTTAGTCAAGCTCGCATCAGCTGACTCTTAGTGTCAAAAATATATATATGCACCGCTTAAGCTTTTTTGTATGCAATAATTTATCTACATATGCTTTGAAACTATGTATCATGATGTGCATTATGGAAATAAATTTGACTAACATAAAGTACAGTCATGTTTTTAATTTTATATAATTTGTTCTGTGCGCGAGTGGCTGTAATGTGTTGTGGTTATATACTTGAAGTTGCAATTATTCAAAAGATGACCAGCCACAACAAACAAGTACAATTTCCTTCAATATAAGGAAAGTCCAAGTTGCTCGACTAATCGACCAGTCGGTTGTTAAATGACAATGAGGTGAATATGTCGTAGTTGCATATGATACGAATTTAAAGTAAGATGCAATTTTCGAATAAGTAAGAGTCACCTCTTTGTGAGCATTTTGGCACGCTGATAGCATGTTATAATTTATTTATGCTAATAGTCAGCACTGGAAATGATTAAAACCGAAAGGTTTTGACTCCCAAATTCATCCAATTTAAAGCATCCACAATTCATAGCCATCAAAGCACCACTTTTGTGCATATTCTTTGCATTCAACAAAAAACTTCCAGACAATCACTGTCACCCTTTAAATTGTCTGGTGTGAGTAGTGTTCACATTATTACACTGCTCTGAAAAAGTAAGTACACCCAAAGAAAAGCATTGCTTCTCTTTCTTTTCTTTTTTAGACTCAATATGTTCCGGTGCTGATTTGTTATAGTGTCCCAGGTGTCTGTCAGAACAGAAAAATTACCACTTTAAAATAGTTGCAGTACAAAAAAAGTCTCAAACTGTTGGATGTAATACAAATCACCATATTTCTAACCTAACAGTAATGAACTTTTGCACGCAGAGTGAGAATCACCCCAAGGACAAAAGTTATGACATAGTTTATTACCTATTACACTATTTGAAGGGCTTTGCTTAGTGTCCGTATATCCCAAACAAATATGTCTGATGAGGAGCTGGTGGACATATGCAACCTAATTATACAGGCCTTCCTTAAAACCTCTCGGTTACGTATGTAAACCTCGTTCCATGAAGGAGGGAACGGAGACGTCACATAGGGTCAGTGAACCGACGAATTGGGATATCAATTCATTGGTTCACTGACCTGACGTGACGTCGGGAGTGACCGACTGAAAGGGAGTGACCGACTGAAAGGGAACTAACTAGTTTGTCATAAAAACCATAAACTGGTCAATTTTTCCATATCCCTACTTAAATAATGGAGTGAATTGCCAATGAGGCTTTGTTGGGAAATGGAAAAAACAAGGGGAAATGGCTAGGATTTATGAGACATCTTCAAGCAACCTACTCGCATATTCATGTCTCTTCCATTGTTTTTACCTCAGGTTCTGCTAGGGTAACATGCATTTATGAGCACTCAAGCCATGACAGCCTATCTTCAGGAAACAGATAACAATAGAGGTTGACCTGCTGTTCCTCTAAACACACAGCTTTACACAGCTCAGCCCAAGATACACAATCTGAATAATTCTCCCTTTTCTATTGCACAGTTTAGAACAAAAAAAGTATCATCGATGCTCGGTCACAATGCTAACACAAATGGTTACCCATAATGTAATAAAATATATAATAATGTACTTCCGATCAGCAAGCCAACTGTGATTTAACACACTTTAAGATGTCAATGTCAGGATTGTCTAGTGTCCATGAGCAAGTGTGTGAAACACTGACTGATGGGATCAGAGTCAGGGCAAATGAAAGCATGTTTTTGTCTCTCTTTCTTGTCTTGTTTTTGCCCTTACTTCACTCAGACGAGAAATGTGCAGGACGCAAGCCGCCTGAGTAAATAAAAGCCAGAGTCTCATGGGTCCTCATCCCCGGCTCATGGCAGCGGCCTCTGTGCGCCTGCCAAAGGGGATGCTGGTCCTGAAAACCTACACCCTACAGCTGAGGGTCTGTCTTTGTTGGCCTGCCAAAGCCTTCCTGAGCATCACTCGCCCAACATCCTGCCACTCTAGAGAGGAAGACCTCCATCTTATGGGCTGACGTTGGTGCAGGATTTGATTTTGTTTTTAAGCATACAGTGCATGTAGCTCTTAAAGTAACCCATTTTTCTGCTCCGCACAGCTGGAAACACTTTTAACATCAGCTTTATGAGTGCTTGGAAATGGAATAATGCATTTTAATAGTTAAGTATAACTACTCTTGCTCCATTTAAGGTCCCTAATACACTGAAACATTAAGGTCTTCCTTATTACAGTCTTTATTTATAATAAGTAAACTAAATTAAACATTGACTAACAAAATGTTTTTGGTTTTATCTTAAGTACAAATTTTACTTTCATATTATAGTTAGTTTAGCTTTTGTTTATGGTTAAATTAAGGTTAATTATTTATGGTTAAGTTTAAGGTTAAATGTAATGAACTAAACCATTAATATAAGTTGAGAAAAACTCATATTTGAATGTAACAAATTAGAATATTTTTTTTAATTTGTCCAAACATATCTTCTTTTTTTATGAATACAGTACAAACTAGTTTCAATGGCTTCTATAAATATGTAGATCTGTAAAGAACAATTATAACTGAACTTTGGTAATTATTTATTGCTGGAAAACAACTACATAGAAAGGTACTGAATCACCTGAATACTTCAGATTTATTGTGTTCCTTAGGGGAAAAATAAGAGTTCCTTCTTTTGACATTTGAAGGTTTAGCTGAGTGAATACGTCCTGAAGGCACCGTACGTTGCTAACTAACAGCCCACTGGCGTGGTCACTTTAAAGGAGGAAGCAGACAGGAAGAAAATACATGAAAACATGTTTAAAGGGAAATCTCTTAGTACAGAGGGAGATGTTATGAGCTGTAAGGGTGATAATGAACAGTTTGTGAAAACAATGAAAAAAATGCTTGTACTACTCAGGAATGAGAAGCTCATATTTTCACTTAAGCGTTTACACAAATGATTCATGTTTAAACTGTGCATTATTTGAGCTTTCTTAAATTTGTCCAGATCTCTAGGCAAATAAAACCTTCCTTCTCTTTATCCTAAGCAGGCATCATGCAAAAGATATGTAGAATTAAATAAACTCAAACTGGTAGGCGTCACCAGTCTCAGGCTAGAATGTGTAATGTGTAGGTGTTCAGGCATTACTTTCAAAATGGGAAGTATCCAGATGGGCTGCCTGGGGTCGCACTGACCTCCCGTAAAATTTATTTTGCCAACCCAGCTGCCATGACAAAATTCAAAATGATGATCGGCCATCTCCCAAGTCGGAGGCGTCAATAACCCAATTTTTTTAGGCTTGACCTTAAAGCAGAAACAAAAGCCGTGTCACCAATGACATTCAATGACTCAGTCAATTACAGGAACATTTCACTTCGAGGTTTATGGTTTTAAGGTTTATGTTCACATCAAAACTGTTGCATAACATAAATGCTAAAAAATATATATTAGCCTAATAAAGAAAAATACCAATTCTAAGTATAGTTACTTAAAAAGGTAATTAACTCTTTACCCGTCAGCATTTTCTAAAAAAGTTGCCAGTCACTGCCACTGTTTTTGATAATTTTAACAAAAATGTCATGGGCCCCCAGAATATTTTGTTGTATGAATATCTGAACATGCAATATTTCGAAAGAGCATATACTTAAAAAAAAAAGAAAAAAAAAAGTTTTATTCTAACTTTTCTTTTTTTTATGAACACTTGAACGTGGGTTTCATAAAAAAAGCTAAATTTTGAACAAAAAGCTGAGAAAATCACGTTTTTGTCAAAGACCGTCTCGATCGGATTCAGAACGATGATCAAAACACAGATGGAGTAGATCGAGTCCATCAACACCCCCAAAGCTTCACAGTCCTAAACCTCGTCCTGGGACGACATTTCATTCAGTAAAATTAGGCAGTTTTGATTTACATGGTGTTTAATGTTGATGATCGCGTTATTTTACATATGCATCTGATTACATATGCTATCGCTTGTTTCTGCATCTTCTTCACCTGTGTTTTGATAAGGAGATTCACAACTCTTTCAGAAGATGTGTAATAGCGCCCCCTACCGTATAACAGTGAAAACATGGACACCTGGATAAATTCAGTGTTTGGAGGGGAAAGAGTTAAGGGTAGTGCAGTTCACTTGGTTCATTTGGTCCGTTCACACTTGGCCTGTTTGGTTGTATTAAACCGAACCCTGGTGCGATTGCTCTGTTAGTGCGGTTCATTTCAACAAGTGTGAACGTTCTCATCTGAACCCTGGTGCCACCAAACAAGCGGACCGAGACGCCTTTAAAGATGGGTCTCAGTCCGCTTCCAAACACACTCTGGTGCGGTTCGACTCAAATTTGAACGCATCACGGACCAAAGGAGTCAAAACAGCGGCAGGAATCCCTCCGTCACACACACAAACCAAGATCTGCTGTGAGGACTCGGTTCTGATGCCTGTACTGAACTGGGCAAAATCACGACTATGACGAGGAAAAACAGGTATGCTTGAGCCTTCTGTGCTTTTTAGGGTTGCGTCTTGTGACATTATGTCCTGTTTTTGGTTTGTTTACATGTCTTTGGTCCGTGTTGCATTCATAATCAGTCCAGAGTATGTTTGGAAGTGGACCGAGACCCATCTTCTCAGCGTCTCGATCCGCTTGTTTGGTGGCACCAGGGTTCAGACGGCAGCGTTCACACTTGTTGAAATGAACCGCACTAACAGTGAAATCGCACCAGAGTTCACTTTAATCCAACCAAACATGCCAAGTGTGAACACACCCTGAACGTGCATGCTATTAGCAGTCTTACACATGCATATATTAACATTTAACAATTTAAAGTTAATCTTTTAAAGTTACCAATGAAGTCTGCTTATGCCTCATTTGAATGAGTATTAGTTCTTTAAACTGTATTTGAGCTGGAATATTACTTTGAATGCGACGTTTCAACATTTGAAGGCTCCTTTCCTTGCGTAACATAGGAATGCATTGATGAATTTCACCAGTAGAGTCTTCATCCATCATAATTTCCAACAGGCGATGGCTAAGATGTTTAATCTTGTTCAGGAGGCCAGTTACTGACTCTTCAGCTGTGATTGCATCATGCTGACCTAAATTCCCGGACCGCTGAGAAAAACATAATCTAGCCAAATATCACTAGAAAAGTAGTTTTGGATATATTTCCTACCGTTGTTACGAGACCTGAATATGATAGCAAGGGTGAAGTGTTCGAGGCTTTGGGTCGTTGTAAAGCACTGTAGCCATAGTTCATATTGTATATGCACAGATACGAATTGGCATGACAATACGCAATAACCTTCAGAAAATGTCTTTTACAAATTTACACTCATCCAGTATTGATATCTGCATATGAGAAGATCCAGTATGACTCATATATCACTGCAAGAATTACATCACAGTCAATTTAATTGTAGAATCAAAAGTCCTATATAGGCTTGCATACAAATACATTTGTCCCAATATGGCCCTCGTTTAACTTCAGTCACGAGTTTCTAATCTCGGTTTCTAACTTGGTCATTCCTTTTAAGAAGATAATTAACTTACTTATATTAAGTGCATCTATATGTAATGTCATAGTTACTTCTATTGTCTTTGAGATATGAATAAAGTGTCCTGCCGAATGTACTGACAAGCATTTATGGTAAATTAAAATGTACTTTAATGCCATTTATATTGAAACTTGTATGTCATGTATTTCAATATATTGGTCATTATACAGCTGTAAAGGTCTGTTCACACCAAGGACAATAACTATAACGATAATGTTTAAGATATAGCTCTAAAAAAAACAGCAGAGTCCACAGTACAACTATAACAATAACGGCACTGAGAAACAATATCGTTGGAATAATTTTCTGAATAAATTTTTTTTCAGCTGATGAACAATAAAAACATTGACAGCCAATCAGAATCCTTCCTGCTTTAAGAGCTGGAGCATTTAAAGTAAAGCCACCTTTCCACTGTCGATGCAGCATTTCTGGCAGTGACAACAGAGAAAAACAATTAAATAATATATATAAAAAAAACTAAAATAGGCCTACACTAAATATATATTTTAAACTTAAATAATTAACAAATTAAGACGACAAGAAGAAAACACTGAATCAGTTTGAAGCTTTGAAAAAACAGGGTTTTTTCCCCATCAGACTAAGTTTTTTCGTCAAATAAAAATAGCAGGCCTACCTCAATCCACAGCTTGTCTAGTTCTTATTTAAAAATAAGTAACATGTCTACATGATGTGGGGTTAGTCTGGGTCTCCGATGGCACAGATGTCCCGGGAATACAGAGATAACATATCGCTAGAGTGGCCAACTTCAGAAACCGCCTTTCATTTGCTTGTGGATGTTTGCTTCGCTAGTGACAACCTCTTGCATTGTACTTGCACTACTGCTTTATTTTAATACCGCGTAGCATATTTTGCAAGTAACTTCGTCGCCCTTTCTGTCGAAATGGTCCCACAAAGTAGGCTACTTCTTTTCGCTTGCTCAGCGAAATATGTCTTTAGGCGTGTGCGGTTGCGCGTGCCGACGCACCCCGTGAGTGAGTTAACAAATATAGGCTATATACTATTCTTTTTAACCATGCAGCAAACAAACAACAACAAAAAAAGCTAAAAATATATTTATCTTTTTACTTTTAAACCAAATACTAACCAGATAGTATTAATCGGTCAAAATTTTTACTTTCGGTTAACGGTTAAACGGTCAATATGAGCATCCCTACCGGTCGACCGGTCGCATACGGTCTAGCCGCAGAAGTTCCGATATTTCAACGGATCCAAAGGTCAAATCGGATCCGAATTTTCCGCATGCGCATATGATCGGAACTTCCCGCAGCTCCCGGTGACATTTAAAATACTGTATATTATCTTGTATTATCAAATAAAACTACAGTTAAAAATAATCACATACTTTAGAATGTTAGTCAAATAAGAGTTCTTCTTTAAAACACAACAAAAGATCATTAAAACAATGATTTAAAATGTACTTTAAAGCAAAACTTTAATTTGACATTATTATAAAACGCACTTTCTAGAAGTGTATTAGGGAACAGTCATAAAAGTGCACTCTCCTTAAGTACACTTCAGTGTCATTATTTTCATATTATCTACAAGTAATTTTTTTTTTTAAACAAACTTTTAAGATTTGAAGTAGACTTCACGTAAGTGCACGATCAATAGAGTGGAGCGCTCTTGTTGGCGAGGGCCCTGTGAGATCCGCGCACCGGCGTCTGACACACACAGCTTCTGTCCACCACAGGAGAGCAGCAGCGCGTCGACGCGTTCGGCCACACTAACACTTGGTCAGTGTCCCAGAAATCACACAACACAGGTGGACACCCAGAAAGACGGAGACAAATGAAAGATTGGGACATGAAAACTAGGACAGCCTCTCCTTCTGTCCTCCAGATTTACTGTGCGAGAAAGCATCGATCGAGACTAGGAGCCGCAGACTGCCGAGACCCGATATTGATCAGCACGCGTCTGGATTCCTTCAATAAAGGAGGCATATTTTTTAAAAAAGCTGATTGCAGAGATTTTCAAAGATGATCAATCACTGGACAATCATGATGGAAAAGCGAATATGTTCAGCTTAATACTGGCTTTAGCCAGGTTGATCAGGGGTTTATCTCAGCTGTACGCTCCATTATTCAGCTGGTCCTCGGGCTCATGCCAGCGTGAAGCGCTCAGGGAGAGAAGTGCTGCTGAGCAGGTCAGGTATGAGCGAGCAAACAGGAAGGCTCTGCCCGGGGCCTTGGCTGGGTCTCCGTCCCCTGCGGCCCACCGGGGGGAGGGCAATCTGTCCCCCAGCAGAGCCCGGCCCGGCCCGGCCCAGCCCGCTTCACTGGTTCCCCACCCTGAGAGAGTGAGCGCCATATACACCAGTGTGTGCTCGGCTACAGCCCATGCAGGCGGCCAAGAAAAAGCAGATGGATGAGCCAAACAAACTCCAACTGCTCATAGCAGTTCATATGTCGGTTTCACACCAAACACGTTTCCCAGCATGTCTTGTTTCCACAACTTCAAAATGGCAAACAGTGTGTGACAACATTTATTGGTATCAGGAGCAGCTCTAAAGGGGTTCGTTGTCCCAGTGTCCGTACGTTTGGTCTAGTTTTTTTATTTAATTTTTTTTTTTTTTTTGGAAAGACAAATACTTACGTTCTACCTAATATTCAACAATTTGCATGCTTTTTTTTTTTTTTAAAGGGACTTGGATATAAATTAAGATCTTAAAGGGATATGGTAAGGGATATTACAGTATATACAATATCAGTGCACATCATTTTATTCAAATTCATGTTCCTGGTAATCTTGAATCAGAATAACTTCCCCTCCCTCTTCTCTTCTCTGATGATGAGGGCGGGGCAACCTGTCACTCACATGAGATCAGCCAATAGCAAACTACCAGCATCCAATCAATTCCCACAGACAAAATCAAGCCCCGCCCCACATTTATTCTTCTTCTTTCTCTTGTATTTATGACTCAAAAGGGAAGAAAGAACCCTTAAGATTATAAGTAATATATTCTATATATCTATTTGCTAATAAATAGTCATGTAAACGATAGCCTATGTTTTTTTGGTAGCATTTATTTTATTTTAAGGTGACATAGTTACTACTAGGGATGGGTATTGATAACCGGGTACATTTTAAAACCGGTACCAAATTTTCAAGAACCGGTGACTCGATAAGAAACGCATTTCAATTCTGCTTATCGGTTCCTGTGTGCATTTTAATGCGATTAAAACCATTCATTTTCTGTGCTGCACACATCCAAAACGTGCGCACAGAAAAAGTGTTTTTAATGTGATTTTAAAACTATACTGTTACTGTTAGAAAAAAACGCACGAGTCGTCTCGCGCTTGAATGGATCCGTGCAACTCTTAAAGTGACAGCAGCCTAATATTCCTGCTGCCGTTTCTATAATTAACTATATTTGTATATATATATATATATATATATATATATATATATATATAACTATTTGTAATGTGTATTTGATTTATAATGTGCAGTGTTATTTTACATTTGATTAGTTTCTGAAGCTGAATACCTGAAAATCTTAAAACACTATTTCAATCGAATATTAGTTAAGGAGTATTTATTTGTTGTGAATGCTAATTTATGAGTGTTTACTTGTCTTTAATAAAGCTTGAAATGTATATTAGTTAGGCTAGTTGTTTTTGTGGTGTTAAACCACAGGCGAACGCTCCTTGTGTAAGTGTTCTTCTGTTGATTTATGTTCGTGAGATTCAGCTACAATTAAATATTTTGACTTAAAATAAATGTGAATGATATCTATGTTTTTTTTTAACCTTATTGGAATCGAAATTAGGAATCGCTAAGAATCAGAATCGTTAAAATTGAAATGATGTCCAACCCTATTCCTTACCACTTTTTTTTAAATTGTGGTTTAATCATTTCAATGGAACCGGAATCGGAAAATTTAGTACAATTCCCAACCCTAGTTACTACATTCCCAACCTTCTTACTAAAGTAATAACAGTAAATTATGCATAATTACAGGTAACTAACCCTAAACCAAATCTTAACCGTAACTCTATAGTACATGTAGTTAATTAACATTGCTCAGTACTTATCGGAGTATGTACAATGTATGTCACCTTAAAATAAAGTGTAACCTTATTCAAAATGGCAAAATTTGCAACAAAAAAAACTTTGCGTCACATGATATTACTGTAGGTTGTTCAACATTTATATCACACAACGGTTGTAAAATATTAATATTTCGCTGCTTGCATCTTACCAAGAACTCTTTCATTAGATGAGAAAGAAAAGAGGGTTACACTTTATTTTAAGGTGTCCTTGTTACAGTGTAAATATACATTTAAGTACTGAGTAATAATAATCAACTCCATGTACTTACTACAGGAAGAGGGTTTGGTTTAGAGTTAGTTGCTTGTAATTATGCATATTTTATAGTAATTATTATAGTAACTACATGTAACAGGACACTGTAAAATAAAGTGTTATCGAAAATAAATATCAAGTGTATAATGCACAGAACTGCAGGAATGGAAAGACAAATAGTATCAGGAGGAAGGAGACAGCATGTCTAATCTGGGAAAGTCTAGTTTAAAAAACACACAATAAAACAAGTAAAATTCAGCACAGTATGCTGACCCTTCACCCTGGATCTGATTAATCAGATTAATATGAAATACTCGTTCCAGTTTCACACGTCACAGGTGAAACAACAGCAGAACACGTCTGAACGCAAGAATAAAAACATGAGGAGAGGAGGAAGAGAAAAAAAAAACAAGTGTCAAGTGAAAAGCGTGTTTTTCATGCACTCCTGTCTGAAATGTCAGGATGAATTCCCCATCAGTGTGAAGATGCACTGACATACTGCCAAGCCTGAACACACACACACACACACACACTGCATTCATTAATGATTAGATTTGGACAAAGGTGGGCAAAACTCCTCATCCAAGCTCACAGTGAGATACCAGAGTTCGGCAAACTAAAGCTGACCATAATAACACACGCAGCGTTTACTGAGCATTTGATGACTAATGATCTGATTATTAGAAATAATAAAGTAGTTGAACAATAGTTGAGTACCAGTTAAATAAAACATATTGGTACTGTATGTATTGTATGTATTAATATTGTAGTTGTTTTGTAATAATTGTCAAGAAATGTAAACATTTTATATTTGTTTGTCACCTGTTGAAAGTTTTTGTATGCGTGTTGATTGTATACTTGAAATCCTAAAAGTACATACATGAGTAAAGTTTGTGAATAATCTGTAATGCTGGCCTGAGAAAGACTGATTATAAAGTTAGTAGTAGTGTGTGAAGGTTTTGACACCTCATCCATGGGTGGACGACAAACAGCGAAGGACTGTTTTGTCCAGAAAAAGATTAAGAAGAAGAAATATGAGAGATAAAAATGCTTCACAAGCTCCACTTTTTAAATCAAATCCAGCTAGTTTAAATCAAATAACAGTATGTTGTCTTTCTCAAGCTAACATCATAATATTTTCAGGTAATTTAAAACAAAGATATGCTGTTGAAATATTGCGTCATCCGGCGGATTATGCTGACGAATAAACCTGAATTTCACGGTCCAGATAACATGGACAATAAGCAGTCATTGTTCATTTACACATACTTCTGTACCGTCATTGTAACAAAACAAAGCGGGTTGAAAACTGGCAGTCACACTTTAAATGTTCTTTTATCTTTTTTTCTTCTTCAAAACGTTGTGGGGAATGTCCATTGACTTTTGTTTTGATAGTAAGCTAATGCTATTTTGTGTCCTCTAAACTTACCTCTACACACAAAACCTAAGCCTTACAAAAACATTGCTGTATTCTTACATTTTCATCAAGACATTATTTAGTATGTTTATTAAGCCGTTTTGCTCAAGGGGACCGTTGGCTGCTCCCAATAACGGAGCTGATTTCAGCTTTTATTATCCTTGCGAGGACATTCAGTCCCAACAATGTGGAGCAAACCAGACTCACACACACTGACGTTCTGCTTTGGTCTTTTTAACTGCACATACTCTAATCCGCTCCAGATGAACAAACATCTCTGTTTCTCCACAGTCATATTCATCTCACCCTCCCTTATTCCTCACTACAGAAAAGAGACACAAGTACAGACAGAGATAGAACAATGAAAACAAAAACTATGGTGCATATTGACTTGAACCTCATTTACATCCATGACCACATATACAGTTTAGTGTGTATACTACTGTGAGATATCTGCAGTGCTTCATTAATATGCAAGAAATGGCATCTACACATACCCATGGTATAAAGTGACTCTAACTACATCTATTCTTCAGGGTTTAATTACTGTTTCCCATTCTGATCCCAATTCCATCTCTAGTTCTGTGCCACACTTGTTTATGCCCTACAACAACTACAGCATTTTAAAGTAATGAAGGACATGCATTTTGATCAGAGTCATTAACGGTAGCCTGAAAGATGTACATGTGTGGCAATAAAAAAAGCATATGGTTAAATGGTCATTTAAATCCAATATATGAGCAACTGAATCCTGTTAGCAATCAGGTGTGTGCTTCTGGGACCTTGGAACCTTGAAATATATTCACGAGAGATGTAAAAATAGCTAGATTTGTGACTAGATTTTTTAAATGAATTTAACTGGACCATTTTCAACTGGTTTTGTGAATTAGATCAACCAATTCACAAAACCAGTTAAAATGGTCCAGTTAAATGATCTGGTAATGGCAGTTAGAAGTTATTCATTCTTTACACCAAGATAACCTATGACTTCAGAAGACTTAAAAGGATTTAACGGCACGTCCTGATTTTGCCGAGTTAGACACGTTCCTGGGTCAACTTTTTTTTTTTTTATCCTGGAACAACATTCGACAATGTAAACCTTTTATCCCTACCCATAACTTATCCCTAGAATCAGAGGGAAACACTGTAAAAACAAATGTTCGGTTTAACTTAAAAAAGCAAGTTACCTTTTGTTGCCTTAAAATTTTGATTTCGTTGTAATTAAAATTGAGTTAATACAATGAAGAAGAATGGTTTAATAAACAGAAACTCAAAATAGTGTGTTATCTTCACACATTAGTTATTGAAGTTGATTTGACAAAAGATAAAAAGTTGTGATAAATCATGAAAATATTTTTTTACAGTGTAGAAGCACCAAACCCTGGTTTAAAGCCGAAACTTGACATAAACTGTAAACTTGTCCCTCAAATCTGATTGGTTGAATTAAATGTTGATCCAGGAACATGTTGCACTTGGCGAAATCATGTTCTGCGAATGCTAGAGTCCCTATTCTTTATAACTGCATGAGGGGGGAAAACACTAGTAGCTATATTCTTCAAACTTTCCACTCCTTTTAACCCATGTGTGATGCCAACTTAAGATTTTCAGATATGCTTGCATAAAGCAGGACTTGCACTGAATGAGGTTGTTGGCTGCAATAGACAAACAGATTTAATATATTTTGGACCTAAAGTGAGGTCTAGATCATGCTCTGAAAACTCACAATGACCAAGACTGATCGTTCCAGAAAGCTGACTGATAAAATTATTTTCACTAAATCTGAGGATTCAAGTCTAAAGCAATATTCATGAGTGAGTAGACTCAAGCAGAGTACTCAATAAATGAGGATTAGAATTGATTTTGATCTGTTTGAAGAAGATTAGAGTTGGACCTGACTGAACCCAATTTTCCACCAGAGGACTTATAGTCTTGCTCTTAAAACCTATTGGATCTGGGTCTCAGACAAGACTGTCCTAAAAACTATATTCACACGACCTCATCCATAGGTCGACACATTATCTTTACCATTACAAACATATCAGTGTATGAAATGAATGCCACATTAAGAAATTAAAATAGACTAGTTCCTCGACTACCAGCCCTGGATCTTGGACAAATGTCCTGCAGAGTTTAACTCCAACCCTAGTCAATTACACCTGAACAAGCTAATCAAGGTCTTCAGAGAAACTCGGAAATTACAGGTAGGTGGGTTTGAACTGAAGTCTGTAGAGTAATGGCCTTCCAGGGCTTTGACTTGAGGAATCTTAGAAATTGGTCAAGGTCAGGGATGGCCATCTTCAGTTCCTGGAGGGCCACTGTCCAGCAGAGTTCAGCTTCATCCCTAGTAAATCACTCCTGAAAAATACAACCTATGTCTTCAGGATTGCTTGAAAATTACAGGCAGGTGTGTTAGATTTGGGATGGAACTAAACACTGTAGGACAGTGGCCCTCCAGGACCGAAGTTACCCATCCCTGGTCCACTGCAGGTCTTCGTTTCATTTCTGTTTTTCATGATTTGATATGTGTATCCTGCAGCTATGACACAAAAAATAAACGTAATGTTCTGACAAAAGTGTAAAGCCTCAAGTGTAAAGTGTAAAACCAGAACAGCCTAATAATACAACTTTTGTTAAATACAGCAGCGGGAGTGGTGATCCAGACATGCACTGCACAACAACATCGCTGAGGTGAGAGAGGAACAGAACAGGGAAGTAAACAGATTGAAAAAACGACAGCATACTAAGAGGCAGAGGACAGGGGAGAGGGGGTGGAGAAGGCAGTCGCAGTGGAAAAAAAACAGTCTGAAAAATCAAATTTGCAGAAACACACATAAAGCTGCCGCTCAGACAAAAGGAAACACACACGGGTATTTGTGGAGCTGTCTACCCCCATGATGCCGTGCTGAAAGTTTATTAAACAAGAGCCCTTCACGTGAAGACTCCCCACCCACCCACAGACGAGACGAAGCCCCGCGGCCCCCGTCATTCAGACGTTCCTTCATTTCAGCCGCGTGTTCACCTCCCCGCCGGTCTGGCCTCCCTCATCCTGCTGCGGATAAAACAGTCCCCGAAGGATCCTGCCGGTAATTTCCAGTTTCTATAGAAACTCAGGTATTAGAGAAGACCGCTTGGGGACCGGCTACAATATAGCTCCACCATTTCATCTGAGCGAGAGAGGAAGAAGTAGCAGAAAAAGAAGAAAAAGGAAAGAGCTGGAAGTCCCCCAAGGGTCTGGCAGTTCAAATTTCTGAAGTTCAGGGGAGGAGGAGAGAGACGGCTCTGGGCTGAACATACGAGCATTAGAAAACCCACCACAATGAGGGGGGGAGGCGGGGGGAGCATTTCCTCTCTGGTCTGGCAGGAGCGATCTTTTCCCCTGGCTCCCACTGGAAGCTTTTTACAAAACATGTGTTGCTGACATGCTGACAGATTGCTCAGTGAAGTGTTCGGAGCGTTTACAGGACAACCTCCTCTACCTGAAGCGCCATGTTTTATACATATGCTGAAAGAAAGGACAATGAAGAGCAGATTGTAAACAAAGAAGGTCTTTTGAAGGAAGGAACGGAGATGGCAAATGGGAAAAGCAGCACAGCATTTCCTTTACTGACCAGAAGACGACATGCAAACGCTGGTTAAAATGATCAGAAGTGAGGCGGCGGCAGTGACGCCATCTTCATCGGCCGCTGGCTCAGAAAGTGCTGTCGTGGCAACCGAATAGAAAGGGGGGGGGGGGGGGGGGTCATAATGTATTCATGATGCGGCGACCCAGGGGTTGAGAGCGCGCTCTCTAGGGACCCTTTACCTAGAGCTCGACGTGTCTGAGCAAAATCACTCAGCGGAGGACGAGATTGGAATACTGAACAGGCCAGTGTAGAGAGAGGCCGAAACTGTGGCAGATGTGTGTTAACAAATGGGGAAACAGCAGCAGCAATACTCCGATAATGGAAACAGACATAAAAACACATCCAATGGTGTGTGAGTCAAAAGAAATGTTTTTGCAGTTCACTGCTCTTCTTAATTGTTTCTTATGTAATTATGAATCAAACACACCTGGCCTAAAACGGTCATAAGTAGCCAATCTAAGCCAACGTGTCCCTCACAATCACTCTCAGGTCAATACTCTCCGGAGATCTGCAGCATCAGTCATTCCTCCAGCGTCCGGTGAGAGACACGCGCTGAATTTAAACAGACAGTATATCGGGAGAGGTAGAGGTGTGGCAGTGAGCTCTCGTGTGGAGTCGACCTCTGGCCATCCTCAGGCGAAGGGTTTACTTGGGTTTTCTGGGCCCAAATGACAGCAGTGTGATGCTTCCTTCAGGCTACTTTATCCATCATTACAGAGGCTAAATGTCAAAAAACAAGCAGTTTGGGCAGTTTTCCCCTCTGTATATGGCTTTGCAAAGGTTTTCAAATGTTCTTCTGCTTTTTTATTTCCAAGGTTTTCCTTAAGGCTGGAATACACTACACCACTTTTAAAATCTGAACAGATTTCATAAACTTGCCAACTTTGGAAATGGTTTGAGAGAAAAGTTGGGCATCATACATTACATGACTGAGGATCATGCAGAAACACGTGACGCATTCTTCAGTGATTTTTCCCATATTTATAAGGGTTTCCGTCTTTTTCGACCTGTGAGGGAAGTGAGCTGCGTTAACCCCACTGTGTGAATACCGAAACTGCTGCAAACAATTACTAAACAAACGGCAGATTCTGCGTTTTCTAACACGTTTATTTCCATGCATGCTCGCGGCTCCATCTACAGTAGTAGCTATATCCTAGTATCTCAACACAATCACTTATCAAGCGCAAAGCTCAACGGCAGAAGTGAAAAACGTACCATCCAGATCACGGATGACCCGGTACACCATCGTACATGTTACTTCTTTCTTGTCTTTACCCAATCTCGTAAAAAATTGGAGTCTGTGCCCATCATATACTACGTGATATTCTGTGAATTCTGTCAAGTCCGAACTCACAAAATCTGCAGACCGGCGCAGACATCCGGCAACTACTGCAGACTCACCCAGATCGCAAATCGGGGCAAGTCGTGTAGTGTATTCCAGCCTTTAGTAGACTGTTAGGTTAAGGTTAGTAGAATAAGTTGACGTGTAGTAGCAAAGTTACTTATAATTGGTAGAATGTCTAAAGTGGACCATCAAAATAAAGTGTAACCCTAACTTAATATATGAAAAACGTATCCACAATAACAGTCATCGGTTATTTTTATGCACTCACACACAAAAGAAATGAAGATTAAAATGGTTCAAACTATGGGATCACTGAAGCAATCGGCTTTATTTTGTCAGCAATGTTTTTTAACAAGGTCCTAAGAAAGGATATGATGACAACTGAGATTTGGAAAGTTGGCCATCGGTATGCACTTTTGCCGTTTAGTCAAAGAGGCCAGGATAGATGTTGGACAGTTTAAGCAGTAATGTCAGTGAGAAGTCATGCTACATTTAAAATATAGTCACGGCTAAAGGGCATCGCTAGGCACAATCTGCACAGTACACTATAGCATGGCCTTGAGTGCCTCTTTACATTGATAAATTATTACTACGTATATTTTGTGCGTGTGCATGTGTGTGTGTTATCATTAATCAGGAAAATGCATAAGGAAAATATAGCCCCTAAAAATGTAAGTGTGGCAGAATACACAGTCAGACAAACATTACTGCAGAATAAGGATAAGGACCCAGACAAGCTGCAGGATCTTGTTGTTCCTAATATTGTGCTGTTTTTCTTATGCAGCCAAATAACTCCTGCTAGCTAAATGCTTACCTTAGATCTCAGCTGAATCAATATTACATTTTACAGTCTACAATCTGGTGTAGATGATTCTCTATGGACCCTTTTCACAGACTGTAATGATGCCTTTCCACAGTTATCAACATCACACATTTGTTTTAAACATTTAATATACATTTATATCACTTTACTTGTTATAACACTATACTGTGTACACTGTATAACACTAAAATGCAGATTTTTTATTTTGCTATTGGAGTAAATGGGAATACAACAATTATATTTGCTTGTCGTCTCTCATTCACTACAGTAGAAGTTTACTCAACTGTGATGACTTCCGCTTCTGGAGAAACCCGGGAAAGTGAAAGTTCATCCCACTTTTTCCATGGCATCATTCTTTTACATTAGCCTGGGTTTCTCTACATACAGACTGTTATTCAGTTGTTTTCTACATCTACTGTCGCGTGCCAAACGGGGAGAGAGAGCAAACCAGCCTCCTCCTGACTAGACACAGACTTATAAACATTTAATACTTAATACGGCTTCCAACCGTGCAAGCAAACACAGAGAGAGCTCAAAAATCTGGGACGAGGAATTATTCCTCAGCGATGTTGAGTATAGGCTGTGCGTTTGCAGACATGCGTGAAGGTTTCTGGATCACGAACGGTTGCTTTAGCTGAGGATTTCTGTTCTGAAGCAATAAATGCCTACTAAAAACAATGGGTTGCATAAAGCAGGATTTCCAGGCTTAAGACCTGAATGTTTTTAATGAAGGATGATTTTTTTATTTATTTATTACTTTGTCTTTCCCAATACATGACCTTGTTTGGTAATTCGTTACTAATTAAAACTAATTAAATCATTAAGATCTGCTGTATAAGCTATTAAACCGTAAACTCTGATCTGATGAGCATTCAGTCAGGGTTTTTATAATGGTAAAGAAAAAAAAATGTAATGGTAAAAAACAAACAAATATAGTAGTATTCATAATACTACACATTTACATAATTTATAAATTATTACAGTTCCAGTTTTTCCTGTGTTTTTGAAGTTATGATTGTGTTTACAGTGTGCAATATAACATGTGTTCATGTTTCGCGTGTAAAAAAACACAGTATTTTTCACAAAATGTACTTATCTGTATACCGCTGTTTTCACTGTCCTAAAAACGGGCTGATGACTTCCTTGTTCTATGAAGTCCCTCCTTCAGAAATACGTAACGAGTTCTGATTGTGCCAGCGGTTCCTGTGTTGTGATTGGACAGCAGCTTAGCGCACGTTGGCCGGAAAGGTCACGCCTCTTACCGTAACGTGGTGATGCATGCGCTCAGTGTTATTGTTAACATGACCAAACAAAGGAGATTTGACTCCGGGATGAAAATAACAGCGTCTCGACGACAAAAACACTCTACAAACGCAACTCTTCCTCTTCTCTGTAGGAGCGCAACAAGACCACGCGCCTTTTTTAGTGTATTCCTGTGTGCGGAGGTTAGTCAAAAAACTGTTCTAGTGACGTCATTAAAGCAGGAAGTAGAGGATGTAGTCCGAACCGGACGTTCGCTGGAGGCTTTGAAAGGGGACTTCTGTTAAATAAAATATCTCGCTTGGCATTGAACTTTATAATTTTACAGGTATTATTTATGCTCTAACAGCAACATTACACACTAGCTAAAGTTTAAAACATGGGATCACGAAGAACAGGACCTTTAAGGCATTCGTTCTTCATCAAATGTAGTACTTTGATGTTTACATTATAATCATCTGGATTGAATCACTTTCAGTCTCAAAAACCTTTAGTAGCTAAAGCTCAGGATCGGTTCTCGGTTTGGAACATAAATTAAAATTAGATTAAGTGGTTTTAAATGTTCCCTTTATTTCACAATAACCTCTTTGGCAAGATCTTTCATTGTTTGTTTTAATTCTGCTCTCGCTGTGTAAAAAAAACGAACTGATATTGTCTTGGGATCTGCTTTTCCCCATGAATTTAATAATATCCCAGCTGACCAAAAAAAAAAAAAATGTTCACAGAACATTGAATGTTGTCTGAATGTTGAAAACATCTATGTGGCAGCCAATGGAAAGCAGAGGAGGACCTCGTTAGCCATTGGCTCAAGTCCAGGAAGCCCGATAGAGAGATAGCTCACCTGTTTCTCTTTATGCTAGATCAGAGGAGAGCTATGGATGGCAGACAAAGCTCAATGAATAGTTTATATGGAGCAGGATGGGATGTGCCGTGTGAAGCTCAGGAGAGAGAGGGGAAGAGGAATAGATACGTCTCCTGAGACTGGAGCTGCTTTGAATATCTAATGACACTTTGGCTTTAACATGGGCTGCGCTGAACACTGAGACGGTGGCACACGCTACAGATATACACATTCACAACCAACACTGCCAAGCACAAGATAACGGCAGTACTTTGGAGTTGTTGAACTGGTGAATTTATTAGTGATTAGTTCATTAATTTGTGACACTGCTAAAACACTAGCAGTGCTACATTATACATGATATATTGGCATTCCTCAACCCGTCATGACAGAACATTATGTTTCTGAAATTATTGCGGACTGTGGTTTTTCGGAAGACAATGATGCATGAAATCATGTTTCTAAAAACGCAATCAAACGAGTGGCTTTATCAGTTTGAGCGGTTTGACCCGAGACTATCGTGCTGTTGTCAGAGAGATGTCATTGCTCCTGTGAGTCCTGAGGAGAGATCAAGCATGAGCTGCTCAGAAAATGTGTCCATGAGAGCTACGGACCGAGTGGAGAGCAAGAGCAATCCCGTAAAAAAAAAGTTTAATTGCTTCTATTGTTTCTCATTTGTAAGTCGCTTTGGATAAATGTAAATGTAAGAGTACAGCGCGTGTCTGTGTGTGAGAGAGAGAGAGAGCTGTGTCTCTAATAATTTAACCATTTAAAAATCGCAAGTCATTCGATTTTTAACAAATGGTTCATGATTCAAGAATCCAAGTTTCAAGATCGATGCATATGCATTAGCAGGATCTGTAATAGATGCATCAAGAAAACTAATTAAACGTTACACCCTTACTGTGTCTGTGGCGATGGAAAAATACAGATATTTGTCTCTGTATCTGTATTTCAGCAGTTAACCAGTCCCGCTGTAGTCAAGCATTGTATCCCTTAAAACTCGTCTTTGATCACCAAAATTACATATTTAAACGCAAATTATTTTAAGTAAATCTTACGATTTACTGTTTATTATTAGAGCCGGGACTTTAATGCGTTAATTAAGATTAATTAATTACACAAAAAATAGCGCGTTAAACATTTTGAACGCATTTTAATCGCACTTATTTTTGCACCGCGGAACGTGTCTCACTGGATGAGTTTAGGCGGACCGATTATACTGGAGCACCAACTAGCGTTCATAACTTCCATAGACAGTATATAAACGATAACTTCAGACAACAACAAACCACAGTGAACATGAACAAAGAAGCTGACGAGACCGCTTTGGTTGGCCCCGTGGATGGGACATTTTGTTATAAAAAAACGAACGGATGGAAGCGTCGATAAGAGCATGGTTGTGTGCAAGCTGTGCAACAAGGAATTCGGAACGACTATTGCTAACGTTACACTTAATGGCAAAAATAGCACTGGTCTGCTGGACTTGGTTGAACAAAAAAAACAAAAGCATAAGCTTATGTATTCAGTCATTATTCAATGGTATACTAAAAATCCATGTGAAAAAAAATTACTTCTCACTGTTCTCAGGTCAAATATTTATATGCAATTAAAATGCGATTAATTTCTATTAATTAATTACAAAGCCTCTAATTAATTAGATTATTTTTTTTAATCGAGTCCCGGCCCTATTTATTATATATATTTTTCAACAAATTAAATTTTGGGTGAACTATCCCTTTAACTGTAAATATTTCATAAATAAATCGCTAATAAGCAAACACATGAGTGATCTTCTTTGCTGCCGTGGCAGTTTTAAAGTGTCTTATACATTTGAACACTTTTTATACCGTTTGTTGTCATTAACATGCATGTCAACTTTAATGGGTTTAATATTAAAATCTTTTTTTTAAATATGAAATATTTTGCTAACAAAACATTTGCCATTGCATTCATACATATTTAATGCAGGCATCCACTGATCTTCCTTTCTGCTGGTTATCTGACGACTCATAATGCCAGACTGAGCTCTCCTCTCATCTATTAAACTCGGTCTGTCTGTGACATTAGACTCCTCTCTTCTTAAACAGGCATTTTAAGCACTAGGAAGGAGGAGCATATCATTTGATTGAAACAAAGTATAGCCCTTAAAGATCAGTACATCTAAAAGTAAGTAGACATGTAAAAGGAGTGCTCGCACTTTTACTGGAGTTATGTTGGAGCGTTTGCACTTTAATTCAAGTACAAGATTTGAGTACTTCACATGCCACCATATACAGCATACCTTTTATCAATAAACCTTGCAAATGGATCCTCAGCCTGTGGGTTCATCCGATTCACAAACCTTACTTTCTCTGTATTAGACTCGAAATGCTTGTTTTCACTCTCAAAAGACAATGGAAGGAGAGCAGTGAAGAGTGAAGTGTGCCTACTAAAGGCCCGGGTGTACTTCATTTTCCACGTTCCACTCCGTACAATTTTTATTTTCTACACTCTACCAGACATTAGAGGGACAACACTTACAGGACATTTGTGATGCGATCTGGGGAAACCCACCACATGGTGAAATTTGACATATTACAGTTTCTGCTATCATATTAAAGCTGGTTTCAAGCCCTTTCCAAATCTGTTTTTATTTCTTTCATCGTTTGTCAGTAACAAAAGTTATGATTATCTGAAGTCGGCTGATCGCTATGATTTTCAGGAACGGAATTTTGAGTTTGATCTGCCGATACAGATTTCATTTTTCTAACCACTTTACAGCACACACAAATATTTCTTTTCTATATTTTTTTATTTTTATAAAACACCATATACTTTTACCCAAACTGAATAATAAAAATAAGTTTAAATGGGTACATTTTCTATATATTTTCTATTTCTTCCCAGATGTTATGTTCATATTTAATAATTTCTGCTTAATTGCGTACATTAAGAAATATATTTGTGTCATCAGTGTGCAGTAGACACGCGTATCGTAATGATTATTTTTTATTTATTTATTTATTATCCTGCCTGAAAAAAACTAACATTACACATAACATAAAAGTAACAATTAATTTAGATACAAATATCATAAAAACTTATTTTGAGCAACTGATCAGCTGCAAATCAGGTGATTTTAGTTGTGAATAGCAAAATGGGCCGCTCGAAAACTTCCGGTGGCTTCACTGCCTGTTGGCAGTTTATGATTCTACATGTGCGGCCGCTCCATGTCGTAATTATGAGATACTGAATTCACGTCCAAGTGTTCAATTCTCGTAATTTTTCGGGGAGCTCCGACTTGTACCATGTGACCGCTGCAGACTCATATTGGTGTTGATAGCGATGCCATAGACACGCATAATTCTGAGTCCGAGATCATGAACAACGTCACGTTGTCATCTCGTATACAGTAATTCACCCTTCGCAGGGTGTTTGATTGACAGGCGATCTGACGAATCATAATCCGCCATCCACTGAATCCGTCATTTTTGTCCGACAAAGCAGTCAGTAGATTACCGCCGTTGGACTTGAACTTGAAAAACGGTGTGTACTGACGTCTTTCCGCGGTTGAAACAACATTCCTCCTGATGTTCATTCATGTTTATTTGATGCTATAAATGAACTAGAAGGAAGAGATGATCGGATCACGAGCGGCTTTAACTGAGGCGACACAGCGATCTGTCAGACACATTAAAGAGCCACAAACGATATTTATTGTTTATTAAATTTCTTTAAAAAATAGCCAAATGTGAAAGTTGAGACGGCGTGGCTTGTCAGACATAGCAACAGTAACTAAAGGGGGCGGGTCTTTGCGAACGGTCAATTACAACATGGCGTGAACACAGCATATGATCAATCCAGTTATAGATACACTGTACATTTAAATTAATAAAACACATTGTTTGTTTAACTGGATACGTGTGTCTATCTGTCAAATGTCTATGAGGTTGACCTTGAAGAGCTGTATCACGGAGCGTTTATGAGGAGATGGACAGCTGTAGCGTTTCCAGCGTCCCTGAGGACTGAACCGTCAGGATGCAGAAACTCAATCCTCAGCCGGGCCGGAGCCAGAACCCACCGACGCCGAGAGCTTTGAGAGGTGAACATGCCTCCCCCATCCCCCTCTGGGGAGCGTATACCGCTCTCCCCCGGCAGAAACACACACTCCCCGGGGACGCAGCGCTTGGGTTGGGGGTTAGCGTGAGGAACGCTGGGTGGGCGCGGGTACTCTCCCTTTCCCGCTCCTGTGCAAGACAGCAGGTCCTGTGGGAGACATTCCTATAGCTGTCTCTCTCTCTCTCTCTCTCTCTCTCGCTCTCTCTCTCTCTCTCTCTGCAGTTCTGCATTAGCACGATCAATAGTCCAATCACATCAGGGACACGGCTGGATCCATCGGCCCATTCCCATAACGCACTGCAGTGGTCATGGCTTAAGTGCACAGAGAGGTGTTCGAGCTGCTGTGGACCCGGGCCGAGACGACGGCAGCCATTGATCCAGGTGACACGTGACATCTCTCTCTTTGTGTGTTACTCGGTTTTATGTTGGAAAATCGTTTCGCACACGCTTAGTCAGTGTTCCTGCACCACTGTATTTCACGTACAGTCAAACCAACATTTACTCAGACACCTTCAACCTTTCTCATTTTATTACCGTTTTCTAAACTATAGTGAATAAACTGTGATAATGTATGGCAAGAACTCAGTTCATGTGTGAGACAGTCTAACAGAAGGACGGACAAAAACAGTGAAATATCAACTATGTTGAATATCTGTCAGCTGATAAATTTAACTACACAATTAGACAATACCAGTTTAGCTCAACCAGTGACCAAGCAATGCTTCATTGTGTTCAGTGTGTGTGTGAAAAGAGCATTAGCAAAATAAAAAACACTTAAGAAAACATGTTCAGGTCAAAGTGTCTGAATCATTTTTGGTCACAAATTTGTATATATTTTACTGGTAGTCACTGTATGAAGAATTTATGGGTATAATATGTCACAGTTTACTTTATTTAGCGATCATCACTTATATAAATGAACTATAGTGTCCTGCACCCACTAGTAAAATGTTTTATAACAAATGATATCTGGTGTCTGAATAATTTTTGGTTTGACTGTATACTACCGGAGATATGAGGAATGCGACAGATATTTTATTGTGTTGTTTTTCCGGGTCTGCAATACCTGGAGAAAGCCGTTGGTTAGCATTTGTAATCATCTCACCTGGCTCAGGCCTTCCCAGAAATACACAACCTGCTTGCTGCCATCTGTTCTCACGGCCGATCAGGTCTGAGCCAATCACCTGAGCCACTAACTTCATGTGTCTGATAACCAACAGCCGCAGCCGATTGGCTGACAGTAGCACCAGAACGAGTCTCAACACCTTCACTAGTCCTCACAGGAGAATGAATGGTGTAGTTGTGCTAGCTGGGCTAACTACACCAAGCTAACCAGCCAAACCTTGACCTCTTGATAAAACCTCTTGCTAGGAAAAATATTTGTTGTTCAACACAATTGTTTAATTCAATTACACTGTGCCAGTTCTGACATCTGAGTCTCATATATAGGAAGTTTACATGTAGCAAGCTCTGTCTGACTAAAGTTAATTTAAGTCTTAATTAAAAATGGTATTCTATTTTTGTTCTGTAATATATATATATATATATATATATATATATATATATATATATATATAATATATATATATATATAAACACAGACAAGGATTTCACACGGAATATATATATATAAACAATTGATGAACAATTACAGAACAATACACTCAGATGGAGGGTTCCTGATGGTTTCACACTTAATTCTTCTGCAGTTAACGTGTCTTTTCTTCTCCACCTGTTTTTGTCTGACCCAATGAGCATTTCACTGTCCAATGGTGATGCCTTAACTGCAATTTCTAGTATTGCGTTCTTCTCATGGGCATTTAATAATTTTTTACTTTTCAGTCTTAGTTCAATCTCTTTTTTGGCTTATTTGTGCCTAATAATTCTGCACACCTCAATATAAGGCGTTTTTCATTTCCAGCCTTCATGATCAAGTATATATCACTTATAAATGATTGTGCCTGGAAAAAAAATATGACCAGAAAATCAACGTGCCTAATAATACTACCGACACCGTAACGACACAAAGTGGGTTGAAAATCGGCGAGGTTGCACTTTAAGGTTTGCATGTCTAACTGTAAATCAGGCTAATTATGAAGTTTATTGACTGTGTTCAAGCCTTTTCTTCTGAATTTAATCTGTGAAAATAAAAACTGTGAATGCAAGCTCCTCATCGTGGCACGGCTGTAATATCAGACCCATCTGAAGCAAACACGTATTCAATCGTTCACACTGAGTTACTTCTAAACCGGTTTTCACCTGCACACTTCTGTGCTCTTCTTCAGATACGCAGCGTTCACAAATGACTACTACGTTCTTCATCCACAGGGAACTCATTTAAACCACCATCTCAAGTACTGAACAATTAAGATGTATTTGTCAGAGACAGAGGGATTTTTAATGAGGGGCTGCTCTGAAGTCACTGATCAAATACAGCCAAATCAATTATGTAGAAGTACTGACTTATAGAAACCTAATCTCCAAGCTAGAGAAAAAGCAATAATACTGAAGCAACATCTAAACATGGCAGACACGAGTCAGACCCGAGTGTCAGATAAACTCACCCATGTACACTTTCCCGTTTCTTTTCTGAACGGATCTACAACTAATGCCTACACATGGGCTCAATTTTCAATGTCACACAAATATCACAAATATCAAGGTATTGCTCAATGAATCAGCATTCAAGGTATAAAACAGAAAGATATTTGTATGTTCAGCTACACACAACACTATTAGCTATTAGCTAGTCAATGTTTCAAAGAAATTCTGACCATTTTAAAGCAAACTGGTGACCTGAGTGTGGTTCATAATGCAGTTCTCTTATAAAAATTTTGTCTGTAATCCCTTTCTCTTATCATTGAGCAATTGTACAGAGCCTAAAGTGATGGTGCGTGTCTAATTGAATCCTCATTTACCTGTGAGGTGGCACTGGAGAGTCTTGTGTGGCGTGAGAGTGCTCAGGGGCTCAAACGCCTGCTCTTCCTCCTCCTCTTCCTCCTTCTCGGGACAGATCTGGCTCCTCAGATGGCCATCTCCTTCATCCTTCGACTCAGTCTCAGCAACAGCGTCTGGATCTGAGGGATCAAGCACACCAGAGATGGTCATCAAGAGCTTGAGATCTGTTCTCACATTATTCCAGAAGACAAGCAGAGATTCTCAGAGATAATAGAGATCTTTTTGCTCAAGCAGTGATTGTATTGATAACTTGCATTACTTTTTATTAGCCAAAATGATTTCTTTTTCAGTAGGACCAGGGTGGGAAATTAACACTTGCCGCCAGGTAATTGAAGGTAATTTTATCTACCAGAAACACTGTGGCAGACAAATTGTCATGGATTGGCCTTTGACCAGAACAATGCATTCTTGTTTAAGTAATGGACGTAACGTATTGAGGAAGAGGTGTTCACAAAGCTGGTGTTTGATTGGCTGCCATTAGATTTAAGCTCTGAGAGCATGGTTGGAAATAAACTGCAGGACGGGGTCCTCTATTGAATAGACCATGTAGATTACTTAGGACATAATGTATTATCAGCTGCAGAAGAGGTGATCAGAACCCGGACGCGAATATCCCCGTTCCTCAACATTATTCTGAGATTACTTATTGTACTCAAGGAACTTCAGTGTACGTACCCATTTAAAGTACCTCAAAGCTTTGTCTATAATGGAGAAACCACTGAACTTATGGGCTCCATTTTGTCCTCAGAGAACTGCTCATTTTAGAAAAATTGCCTGGCATGTGGGAATCTTAGGAACACAAATTGCACAGTCTAGCATCAGCCAGTTAATGGCTGCCAAACAGATTTGCCCGGTCACTCACAGCACGTCGAACTTACTAGTTTTGATATGGAAGGAAAATAATGACAAATGTATTTGAAACAAACAAAAAAAGCTTGTTGCACTAATGGGGAAAAAAAATCCATTGCATCAAAAGTGCTTGCATTTAAATGCATTGTATTATCAGTGCTTGGGGCTGAAATTCAACATGGTTGTATATTTAAGCTGTGAATATTTAAATTCAAAACATTTCACACACACTTTCATTATAAAAAATTAAATAATCCGTATTCGCCTTCCAGACTTCACATCCCAAAAATTTGGTCTATTTAAAAATACCACCAATAATGTAAAATTTTCAGTCCATATTATTTCGCTTTGCAAATTCACTTCCACAAATTCATGGGTTCGACAGAAAATTCAACATTGCACATCTGGGAAAAGCAGCACTAGCAGTAGAGTACCGATTCATAATCTGCACCTGCTGTAAGCCAGCCTCACCAGCAGGAGGTGCACGCGTGTGTTGATGAAGACCAGAGCAACAGTTACAGACAGTCATTCATTCACAAACACTGATTTACAGATATATATATATATATATATAATATATATATATATATATATATATAGTGTCTGTTTATATTAAACTGCAAAAAGACTAGTTAAAAATTAATCCTGCATGTTCTGCTTGTCTCTGAATGGCGCAGACGCGCGGTTTCATTTACCTCACACGCGCACACCACACACAAACACACACACTGAAGCACGCGTGATGCTCGCGCTGTTTTCAGTCTCTGCTGCCTCACGATATAATGAGGACATGATGAAATTAATCTCCAGAGCCGCTCTGAGAGTCACTCCATGAAAACTTTACGGTTTAATTTGGAAAAAACTATTGTCCATATCATAGACACAGAAACAGAAACTCAAAAGGTATTCTCGGCAACCCGTCAAAATAAAAGTTTGACAGAAATAATTATATTAGGCTACTGCAGTACAGTAGTAATGTGTGCATAGAAGGTTGCTTATTTTTCACTTAATCCTTTTATAAGCAATATACGTTTAAACAGCATGTAGCCTTCAATGCTTATATCTATTATTTACTTATGATTATAATTTATGATACGTCAAAAATAATAAAATCATTGAATTTAATTCTTTTTTTTTTTTTAAATAGAAAAAATAGTTCCAACAGATTTTGCTGTGGTACTGAAATTAACTACTGTAATTTTGGTATCGTGACATCCCTAATTACCTAAATAAATTTAAGGTCATTCCTATTTTATTTGTGTACATTTTAATCATTAACATTAAAAGCACACTCTTTTTACGACTAAAATAACAGTAAAGGGTAAAAAAAATTAATTCCCAAAAATTAAAACGGAAAGAATGGAATTGGCAAAAAAATTTACGGAAAAAATGGAATTTGGGAAAAAATAAAATGGAATTTGGGAAAAAATAAAATGGAATTTGGGAAAAAATAAAACGGAATTTGGGAAAAAATAAAACGGATTTCATAGGGCCCTAACTATGATTGTAATCGTCAGGATATATGCGGAAAAGCTGTGTTTACATTTCATTCAACATCTTATGGTTACTTTTCCCGTGTAGGCTACACACTAGCGCAAAGGAGATTATAAAGTTATCTCTCTCGATTGCTTAGATTCCTTAACTTTATACCATGGCATCTGCTGTTATGCCCTAACCCTAACCCATACTGGGGTTTCTCATACATCATACTCCAGGATGCTTAACGTGCAACGTAACGATGCTTAACGTGCAAAACGCTTAAAGTCGGCATGAAATCAAATTTGACAAATCTTATTTTTATATGTAATATTGTAGAGTTTATTATAAATGATTTATCTGTGCACTATTATTATTATTTTATTAATGTAACCTTATAATCTTTAATCAAATACATTACCCTTCCCTCCCCCCTCGAGACGACCTCTCTTCTCTTTCGGTCACGTGCCATGGCGAAAGGGTGCGGCTATCGGTCAACAATATTGAAAACAAATAATAGTCAATTTTCTGGTAACTGTAAAGTCGATGAATGCTGGTTATTGTTATGACAGTTAAGGTAAATAACTCGGATAAGATAGCCTACCATTCGGACACGTCAAGATGCTCTCGAGGGTGAACTTGACTGATAACTTGACTTGACTCAACTTGGTTCGCGGGAGGCTCATATAAATATGGGGTGATTCCTGCCTGAAAATGTAGCTGCTCGTCCTCGTTCTCATCGTCGGGCTCCTCAATTAAAAATGCTTCATGGGAGGGTAATGGTGATGAGTCCGGTGGAGAGAAATCCTCCACAACTGAATGTAAACTGGCATTCAAATCTGCCTCCATTTAGTTAGCAACGCCCAACCTCCAACGATCCAATCAATTCCCGAAGGACGAAATCAAGCCCCGCCCTACATTTTTTTCTAATTTCAGAAGCCGTTTCACTCGGATATAAGGAGAAAAGGACCATCTCAACTTCCGTTTCATGCCGACTTTAATCTAACCCTGATAGAGGAGACAAAGCCACTGAATCTTCATCAGGACTCTGAACTGCTTCAAGGAACAAAAATAAACTAACAAAGTTTTAACAGGAACATAAAAACTATATCACGTTAAATCGTTTTGAACTGAAATTTTCTTTTTTTAAAAATGACCATTAACCAGTTAATAACATTGTTTTATCGTTCCGTTTAATATTTTAATTTGGCAGTCAATTAATAAGGAATTCAAATAGTAGGCTATAGCCTCTGCAAATGTGACGTTGACACATCCAGCGTGAAATGCCCACGCTCAGTTGTCAGAGTCGCTGCATTAGCTTTTGCATCTCAGGATTTTTTCCGAGGATATGTGACCAACCGTTATGCGTTTTACATTTAAGGGAAAATTGCAGATAATATTCAGCGTGGTATGTGTTTTGAAACCAGTGAAGATTGGAGGTTAGTGAAAAACCGCTACTATTCAGGAAATTAAAAAAATGAAACACCATGTGGTCAAAGTTAGTACTACAGCTTTATGTATGGTCGCATGTATCATTATATTTTTTAACAATTTACCAAAATCAAGCTCAAAATGAGTAAAGAGGTTTTTTCACCAGTGAATGTCGGAGATGTGTGTTTTATCAGTCATTAACGGTATATGCAAGTATATAAAAAGTAAATGTGCATGTGGTAGAACCATATTGTATGTAAAAAACATAGAAATACTAAGGAACTTTATACTACACAACAGACTAAGGAACTTTATACTACACAACAGACTAAGGAAGTTTATACTACACAACAGTTCATTTGAAGCATAAGCGCTCCGTGAATGAACTCGCTGAGAGATGAGCTGCACCTATAGCTGTTATTTTAAGATTGAACATTAACAATCCTTGTGCAAGTGAATCCTCCAGAGACGCTGGCATGGATGTGCACTGCAGTGAGACAGATCAATAACCCAGCGTTTGAGGATTTGACCGCTCTCCTGGAATACACACGAGCCGCCACACAAAGCACTGTAGAAAGAGAGCATTGCAGGAAACATCATAAAGTATTTAGACGATCTCCTTGGTTCTCCTTGTATAGCATGCCATTAAGTCTCACTTCACGGTTTCTAAAGCGCAGCACTGTCTCACCCGACACTGTCCTGTCCTGGCCATAGGAGAAACTGGCCTTCTGTTGACAGTCTAATAAACAAGGGACCCCAAAGCAGAGAAAATATAAAATGCAAATATATATTCCTAAGAAATAGCCTGTGTGTGAACGGACAGATCTTGAAACGTGCATGCAGCTTCATCAATACAGCAAATGCCATGAATTGAAGTGATTTCTCCTCTCCCTCCTTTCTCTAATTCCTCCAGCAGCACAAGTTCATTCTGGATATCGATCTTCTTTCTCTGAACTGTCGTAGCTCTCTAACACACTCACACACACACACACACACACACACACACACACACACACACACACACACACACACACACACACACACACACACACACACACACACACACAGTCTAATGCACTCCTTGACTCATATTCTCATCCAAAGAATAGCAAGGGCCAGAGCAGTAAAGAATACAGTTTTATAAAAGTAAGATAGAGACGGTTGTAATGAGACGGCTGATCTCAGCAACACAACATACAGACGCGTTACTTTAGAGACGATACTGTTGCTTATTGCACATTATCCCCAAACTCCATGTACGCTTTGCATTTTTCCTCAGTCAGCTCAATGGCAGCACCAGAGGACTTGTTCTCCCAATGCTAGGATGACTAGAGGAAATTACTTTTCACATTATTTTTTATATATAAGTTTTCACAGATGATATGAACAACATCCATTGCTCGACTGTCACGTATAAAGTAAAGCATGTGACCTGATGGAGCAGAATCAGGTCATGGATTACGATATTGCACAGCAACTTAATTCATACTTTACTTTTCTATCCATCATTTATCTGTTTTGTTCATTTATGAAGACATATAATACTGTGTAGAGCCAGTTAATGATGCTGCCGTCTCCCTCCGTAATTTGCTTCTGTTGGTTTCTTTACTTTGATAATATTTCCATCGCTTTGGTTGTAAATGTGAGGAAAACAGGACATTACAGAAAGTATCACACATCAGGACAGCAATAATAACACCTATTTTCAAAGTCAGCATGAAATGAAAGTTGTGATCGTCTTTTCTTCTCTATTGTGATGCATTTCTGAGTAAAATGTAGGACGGGGCTTGATTGGATGTTTGGTGGTTTGCTATTGGCTGATCTTATGTGATTGACAGGTTGCCCCGCACTCATCATCAGAGAAGAGATGAGCTACAAGAGGGAGGAGAAGTTATTCTGATTCAAGATTACCAGAAACATGAATTTATCTAAATATTTGTGCATGGATAAATATTTTACAATAAACACTGCAATATTTCATAAAATCAAGAATTGTCCAATTTGAATTCATGGTAACTTTAAACGTACGTGCGCACTATCCATGTTAAACTGTACTAACATACATAGGCTACTGTGTATACAAATCTCCAGAGAGGACGACACATTAAAAATCATGTAATGTAGGGAAACTTTGAATTAAAAAATAATTTCTGCACAGTGTTTTATAAATCAAAAGTATAATTAATCTAGAATTCTAATAGCTTAAGCCAAAAGTTATTTATTTCTGTAAATTTCACCTTTTTTGTTGACACTTACAGTTCTGTTCATACATTTATATATGTTCCTTGCCTTAATCATTTTATCAAAATTACAGGGGTCATAATGGCAACACAATGCATTAAGTGTGTAAACTTTTGCAACATTTGTTGATTTGTGTAAATTCAGTTATTATTTTGTCTTGTGGACAACACGGTGTGTAAACATCTGTGAAACAGCTTATTCAGGCCGTACTAAACAAAATAGCATGCCGTTTTTATGATCCCCCTTATTTCGTTAAAATTATTAGCATGCATTTTCTGCTAGGGGCATGTAAACAAAGTCAGATCTGTTTTCTAAAAGAGAGAATATTTGAAAGAAACAACTTTCAAACATGAAATATCAGTTTGGCCATCCGTTGTACTGTATTTATGTCTTCCCGCCAGCGCTACATGGCTCGCTAACGGTTGACAGGCTCCAGGTACCATCATCCATATGAGCTTTAAAATAAACACACACGAGAGCTGACCTTTACATGAGACAAATGAAGCAGCAGATCCGCTGGACTCAGTCATGACCTGAATACTGCTCAGCGCCGCTGAACGCCACACACATGACAGGAGGCATTCATCTACTCAAGCACCACACCTCACACACCCATATGCCAGCACAAAGAGCTCTGCTGCACTACCATGTGCAAATCACATTCACAAATACATTATCCATCTGGGCTGGCTTTCATAGCACACATATCGCCTACAAAGAAAAAATAAGATCAGGGACACGTTGAGCCAATAACGTGTCCTCGTAATGGACGTTTGAAAAGTGATGGTGATCTCTGGGAGTGCTGGCATCTTATATCTAAACTTTATGAGCTAGTTAAATTCATTGCATTAAAATTCAGTAAAATGCTGATACATTTAACAACTGCTGCTGCTAGTTTCATTCTCGCATTTTCAACTGGAAAGGTCAATTAGCTGAAAAACACACGGATACACACTTCAAAAAACTCTTGAAGTGTAAATGTCAGTTAAGTTACTAATAAGAATACTAATAAGAAAGGAAAAAACATTCATTGTTCTTGTAGCTTTAATCTAATTTAATCTAAAGTGAATGAACATTACAGTGCTTTTTTGTCTATTGCTTCCAGTTATATATATATTTTTTATTTTTTTTCATTTTCTTATTTACGGTTTACTTTTATTGAAGCAAAGTGTATTTAATTGAAAAATGTTAAAAGGCCTTTTATTTTTGCTGTGGTATCGGAATAGGTATTATGAAATGTCAGTGTAATTGGTACGGACCACAGAAATTTGGTAGAGACGACTATGGGACACATTCGCTCTAATCTTCCATTATAAGATCAAGAATATGCAATCTGGGATAAAGAGAGATCTTTGAGGAATAAATGAAGAAGCTACACTTGAACATTCACTACTAGGCTTAAGAGATTGAACCACTTATACAACATTTCAAATCTCCACAAGGGAGATTCTCGCAATCTCCACAAAAGCCAAGCCAATGTTGGTTCTTGTTTTATTACGAGCTCTGTCACATTTCTCTTTTCGCCAGCAGACTCTCCTCTGTTTGGAGTTTGTTTTAGCCATAAAAGGGAAAAATCATAAAGCGACATTGGAACATTTATTTATTGCTATGTTTCTTTAGCATTTGTGTAAAAAAGATGCCATACTTCTAGACCAGACTGTGCAGGACAGCGGCCCTACAGGACTGAGTTTGGACACCCATGAATTATAATACGTTTCTTGACCTTAAACAACCATAAAGCAACAATGGAGTGCGTGTTATCTGCATTATTAGTGTTTAAAACAGCACAATTCTTACACATCGATTTTTTTATTTTAACCAGTAATTGGGTTACTGACTATTTGGCCTTAAATGGAACCATGTAGTTTCCTTATATTGCTTTGAAGGGTTACGGAAGATCTCAGACATTTAAAGGATTAGTTCACTTTCAAAAAATGTTTTGCTGATGATTTACTCACCCCCATGTCATCCAAGATGTCCACGTCTTTCTTTCTTCGGTCGAAAAGAAATTAAGGTTTATGAGGAACACACGCAGCTTCAGAGTCTCGATACGATCCCAGTCGAGAAATTAGGGTCTTATCTAGCCCTAATTTGGTCATTAGGGCTAATCGCTAATCACTAATTAACCCTGATTGGTCATTTTCTAAAAATAAATAAAAATGATATACTTTTTAACCACAAATGTGTAATTCAACATACATACATCATACTTGTAAACACTGGGTTGGTACTTCCGACTACGTCTTGCGTGACCTTTCCAACGTGATGACGTAATACGTGGGGCATCTCAGAGATATTACAAGACGGGCATTTGTGGTTAAAAAGCATATCATTTTTTATTTTTTTAGAAAATGACAGATCGTTTCGCTAGATAAGACCCTTATTTCTCGACTGGGATCGTGTAGACCCTTTGAAGCTGCATTGAGGCCCATGATTGAGACGGACATTTGGACCTTCAAACCGTTGGTTGCCATTGAAGTCCATTATATGGAGAAAAATCCTGGAATGTTTTCCTCAAAAACCGTCATTTCTTTTCGACTGAAGAAAGACATGGACATCTTGGATGTAAATTATCAGCAAAACATTTTTTGAAAGTTAACTAATGCTTTAAACCTTTACTACTTACGTTTACATCAGCTGATTTAGATTTTTTTAAACTCCACTTTTATTCTACTTTATATCAAACCTCCAACTGTATGTAAATCACTCACCACAGAGTTGTCAATGCTGAAAGAATGAAGCATAACCGTTTAAAGGGCACCTATTATGACATTTAAAATGTGCCTAATGTTGTTTAGGGAGTCCCCAACAACCGTTTTACATGAATGCAATGACAAAAAACACTTTTGTTTTCGTATAATATGCATTTATTTTTACCTGATTTGCTCACCGACTCCCAAATGAATCGTTCAACGACTCGTTTTCCAAACCCCTCCTTTGCGCGACGCTAATCTGCGGTGATTGGTCAGATGACCCAGCAGTGTTTACAGAGATAATACTTATTTTTAACACGGAGTACAATGATGCTTTTATCAATTAAATTGTATTATAATAATGATTATAGTCCACTGCTTTATAGTTTGTAGTAAAAAACGAAAAATAAGATAAAGAATGTAATGTTATGTTAGCGAGCATAGCCCAGAGTTCATATTGTAAAAGCACAATAAGTCTTTGTTTGCATTAGCCCGATGCATAAACATAACGTTTTTACAAAAAAAAAATGCAGTTACGTTACTACAAGGTATTATTCTATTCTTTAAGACAACTCCGAAAACAACGACAAACACTTCACATATCTCAATACAATTGTCATTGAAGACCTAGAAGCTAAACGGTGCTTACACAACAAACACAATAATTATTAAGCATGCTACATAAAATATAAAAGCAAAAATTATTAATAACACTTACAGGTTGTGATACGGAGGAGGAAGCTGATGCAAATACACTTGGAACTGAACCTTCCTTCAATATCAGCCAGCTCGCGAATCCAAGTTTGATTGCATTTAAAAAGCAATCGTCTTCAAAATGACGCGAACAAAGCACAAGACTCGGACTATACTTCTGTGGTATAGTTATATGAATTGTAGCCACTTAGTCTTCAAATGCTCCTCTTCGGGCAGATGAAAAAAGTTTGCTTTTGACTCGCACTTCAGAACACAGCGTCTCGTCGCCATGATATTTTCCCTGGCCTTGGAGCGCAATAAGTGGGCGTATCGTATTCAAATAACTTGACAAGTTGACGTCATCTAGTCAAAGAAAAAGCTTCGGTCTTCTAACGATTCATAAAAATGACTCAGAGTCGACTCTCACTTTTGAAAGACAATAACTTTATATACGGTGCACTTTCATATTTCAAACTTTGCAGGATGTTTTTGTTCACCTAGATCTATGTTACACACTACATGAAAGGTAAATTTCAAAATTCCATAATAGGTGCCCTTTAAAATAGCAGACTGCCAGTGGCTCTGTTGCTCTTGTCACAGAGAACGAGAATTTGACTATTAGCTGATGTCCTTTAAAGCCCATTGCAGAAAGCAGAAAAATCCATATTTGTTGACCATTAATATTGATGAGGACGCAACCCCCTCCGGTGCTTCTCCACTGATGGCTACAGTATTTTGGTTTGATATGATTTTTAAAAACAAATCCTTTCTTTTTTTTGTACAAATGGCAACTTTCCAGCGAATGTGTAACCTACACAAAAAGGATCTTCTTTAAATGCCAATAAAGTGCTTTTTACAGGTACCAATGTCTGCCATCCACAGAGTTTGTGCTGCAAAATGTGTGTGCCACTTCATTACAGCCTCATTCTCTACCCATTAAACCGAAACTGTTCCTCCTGTATGCCAGGTGTACAGAACTAAATGTATTTTATGAGCAGGAGGAGAACAAAGACTCCCACCTGCTTCACGAGAAATGAAGCTTTCTGCGAGGAGACTTCAGCTCTACCCCTGCGGTCTCCATTATACCTCCACTATCTGCACTTTCATTCCCTGGCACAGAGGAACGGGACGCCTGACGGGACCTCCCCGCTGCTCGCTGGCACTGACTGACAGTGAGTGCAGAACAAAAAGTCCTCCATTACACACAATAGAGAAGCAAAAGGAAGGCTTTCTGGTCAGGCACAAAGATGCAGCGAACATCAGTCAAATGATCCAAAACCAAGATCATCTAAATGCAAAAATATTAATTTAACTGAGTTGCTTTGCCATTTAGCAGATATGGATGAAAAGCAACACCAGTCGGTCCTCCTGTGGAGTTGTACTGAGGAGTCAGTGTATTTCAGACTGACAGACTGGAGCTGAGGGAATTATATTCATACTCTTTGGCTCAGTCTTATTTCAAACTACCGGTGCATCCCAGATCTTTAAGTATTAAAGGCAGGGTAGGCGATTTGTTCCAGAAATGTTTTTGTTATGCTGGTTCAAAGTCTCTTCACACCCTGAGAGCAATCACTAAGTTAAGTGGTCTAAAATTATTTATACGTGTATACGTCTTCTATGATCTTATGCCTTCTCACGCTATTGCTAGCCTCTCCAAAAATTGCCTACCCTACTTTGAAGTGTCTTCCTTAATCCAGCTTTAAAAGAAAGCAGCGTCACATTTAAAGGCAACTAAAAGGTAACCTTTTTTTAAACCAAACTGCATGCATTTTGCTGAAGAGCATTGTTTTGGTTGTGCTTTGTTTCTGCGTGACTGTGAGGAAGAATATGGTTCTTTCTCATAACTAACAAAAGAGAGACTATCCTACTGCTCATAAAACATTGACTACTAGCCTTAAGAGATATTACCAGACAGGATCTCAAGCTGAGTATCTGAAGACGGCACTGTAGCTTTACCCACTAATAGGCACAGTACTTACTTGAAAATAAATTCCAGCACAGCGCTACATTAATCATAATGAAATGATCTTCACAATAGATAATGCTTTACAAGCTACATATGGACATTAATCTGTTCAATAAAACACCTTTCTCTCCTGTTGAGTCCTGATCATCTCAGAAACGCTTTTTTACAACATTTCAAATCCCTCAGTTATCTCCATCTCCTAAAGCCAAGCCGATGTTGGTTCTTGTTTTATTACGAGCTCGGTCACGTTCTCTTTTCTCCAGCACACTCTCCTCTGTTCGGCGTTTGTTTAATCGGGAGATTCCCCAGAGATTTAGCGGCTCCATGTCAACCATTCTCACTCATTGTGACAACTAACCTCTGCCATACATAAGGCGCTTTCCCACTAAACAGGACCAGCTCGGCTTGCCTCGCCTCTGTTTGGTTTTCCATTGTGTAAAAGTTGTACCGGTACCTGCTTCCAGATACTTTTTTTCGTATCACCTTCGGCGAGGTTCTGAGCGAGCCGAGGCGATACTAAAACGTGACGTGTAACACGGCAGACTGCTGATTGGTCAGAGAGAATCGTCACTATTCACGGCGTCATCATTGCACGCGCCAGACGGAGTACCCTGAATAACCCCGGCATTTTTAGATCGTTTGGCCAGAGATTGCGTGATATACCCATTACTAATATTATGTAAAACAGCATACACTCGATTTCCTCCATTGTCCTGTGTGTGTGTGGGTAGCGGGTGTGTGTCGCGTCGCTATGACGACCAGGTACTATTGTGGAGGTACTATCTGCAATGGAAAACGGAGCGAAAAGCAAGCCGAGCCGAGTCGAGCTGGTACTGGTAATGGAAAAGCGCCATAAAGTGTACCTTAAAATGTTAATTTCACCTAAACGTGAACTATTTTATCCATGTAAGAAAGTGACGAGTTACCCCTTTCTGCCTCGACTGTGACAAAACCTTCTAGATGTAAACCCAGCAGCACAAACTGTATTATAAAATGACAGGGGAAATCTACATGTTTTAAGTCAATTTTGAAATATTGCATGAAAATGCTGGGTAAAACAATAAGTAATTGTTAATTTGTACTAGAATACATTTTTTAAATAATGATCTCTACTTATAGACATATTGGCTATGGTCAGTTTTTGGGATTGACAACATTTACTACCAGGTGTGAGTCTCACAATGTCCTGTTCAAACAGCAAATTACAGTAGCGTATACAAGACACGCATATTTTTCTGCTGTGGTCAATGTTTGTACTGCACTTTTTGATGTACTCCAGGTAGCCTTTATAGTGGAAAAGATATTGTGCAATAATTATTCTACAGTAGTTTGGCTTATGTTCTACCACAAATGCATTAGGGGAAGTATTTTAAGAATTTTATAATATTTTCAGAGATTGACTGTGAACAAAACTTTTTTCGAATATTAATAAGCAAAGAAGCAGTCGTGTTAAAATGTTTTATCTAAGAAATAATAATAAATGATTACACCAAATTTCTTATGTTTTCTTGACAATCATTTTCTTTAAATAGTTTTTTTTTATGATTTTTGATGTATTAAAGTCATTGTGTGTGTGTGTGTGAATTGCATTTTTACTGGATTTCTGAATATATTAGGAGATACAGAACCAACTGCTTCTATAAAAACTTTTTACTTTATACTTTAACATACTTCTATACGACTGTGGGGTGAATTCGTTTGATAAAGGAAATAAAATGAGCATTTGCATGAAATTAAGAGTCTTCTTGACAAAGTACTGTTCTTAAAATATATATGATCCATAAATGTGTGTGATTTATTTTCATTGAAGGGAGAGAAAAAAAACACTTCAATATCTTAATCTCATAGTATACATTTTTTAGGTTTATAGATGTGTGAGGAGGGTCACAACAGCACAACACAGCTATAAAGCGAGACCATCATCGTTTATGAATTAAAATGTGATCATATTTTCCATATTATTTAGACTGCAAAAGACCATTGAAGTTAAGCAGAAAGCCATTACTCTTAAGACGCAACAAGGACAGTGATACCACTGTTTAATGACTTTATGCTTCCTAATGATAATGATATTCATCATATTTTAATGTAACATCAAAAGTTAATGAGCGCTTCATCACGGACCACTAACAGTAAAACTACATCTATGAACATTCACTATGTTTGTCAACTGGAATGCCTTCAATACCATTGGCTGTTGTACTATCCAATGGCAAAGAAATGTACACACATTACAAAATTGAAGAATGTAAGTTAGACATTGCCAATAAATAAAATAATTATACAATTATAAATAAAACTATGGTCTGTCTGAATATTCGTATTATTCAATATTAATGCGCTGCTTTTATTGAAGCGCGCGCACACACACACACACACGGGATATAAATAAATATATTATTAATAATATATTTATTTATGTTACTGAATTCCCAGATTATATACCTTAGCACCGAGGTGGTAATTGCTGTTTTTGAAGTAATTAAACTCGCAGCTTCAATGTTAGTAGAGAGAGGCGCTGCACAGACGCAGGTAATTCACACATGTAAACGTAATGAACTGACTCCATATGAGGAAATGTCATGAACTTGTAATTCCAATGAAAAGCATGATAACTTAGACACTTAGCTCATGGCAATATGTCATGGAAACAAGCTTTAGGAGCTTTCCATCTGTACTCTCCTCATGTTACGTTGCATTCGGAGATCGACTACTTTTGACTGACAAAATTCCAGCCACCGGAAACACTAACAGCGAGTCGTACAAAACCTTTCTTTTTAGTAAACTCTTGTGTACAAACAATGTAGTCAATGCTAGAGTTCATGTGTAGACCCAGGTGATACTTCCAGCACAGTTTCATGTTGTGTCGAGTGTTTTAAAAACTGCTGTGTTTTAAAAAAATCATAGAAGTGCCCCATGCACTCCCATTCAAAAGGCATTTTGAGCTAAAATACGGCCAATCTTAAAAGTGGCGTTTCCATTCTAATTATGCTTTTACGTGAAAGTTTGACTCGGGTAGATGAACAAAAAGAGCCTAGGTTCAATTTTGGCGACAGTTACCCTTTAAAGAATGAGTCAAAGCTGACAAAAATAACTGTCTATATAAAAGTCACATTTTGCACTGCAAACCTCAATGTCAGCTTTAACTTGTCACTGTTGGCCAGTAATCATGGTATAAGCGGCATAAACCACGGCTAGCGGTGCATTACGCGACTTTAATACACTTTGGGTGGTTCTTTCTAAAACAGTGTAATGCACACCTAACCGTGGCTTATCCCTTGTGTTACGTATATAATGTTTGCATAAAATAATGTATTAGTAAGACATGGCCATGTACAACAGCCAAACACTTAAGATGTTCAGAGATTTCTGAAAAGATTACAAACTATGTCCATTTATCAGACAGAAAGCCATTGATCAGTAATCTAATACAGTCAAAATATTTGCATGATATGTGAACAATTGTAGAGCTGGTATTTTATATAAAATGCTCCTCAACAAACAAGCATCCATTAATGCACAGAAATAAAGGCACTCTCGTTTATAGCCATCAGGAGCCCCGTCTCACAGACACATCCTGCAAAACACCGCAGAAGACTGTGTGTGTGTGTGTGTGTGTGTGTGTGTGTGTGTGTGTGTGTGTGTGTGTGTGTCTCTGTGTGTGTGTGTGTGTGTGTGTGTGTGTGTGTGTGTGTGTGTGTCTCTGTGTGTGTGTGTGTGATGCAGATGGGCAGCTCTGAGTAAATGTCAGCATGAGAGGAGAAAGTGTTTGCATATGAGCGGATGATGTATGTCTTTGGCCTGTGGACATTTATTCCCTTAAGCAATAACGCTGTCACCCTTGTTCAGCACATTATATATTAAAATGGCCTTTTGCAAAAAAAGAAAAAAATGTATATATGAAGTCTCTTTCCCAAGATCAAACACACGACTCATCCGTATTTAATCCACCTTCAGAAGATGTCACAGCAGTGCCAACTGACCTCAGTGCATCTCACACACACACACACACTGTTTTCTTTACAGCAGAGCAGAGCATGGCACCAGCAACACCAACACACTGCGTGAAATTACCAAGGAATTAATGTATTGATAAAATGTAGATCTTGAACGCAACGTTGTTTTGGATAAAAATGCTAAATGTGTGTGTATAGTTGCAAAAAGGAAAATAAAAAATTCAAGTAGCTATATTAATCAGAATTCATCACTTTATATTACGTGTCTTTAACTACTAGTATGTACTAACATTTAAATTAATCATTTGATACAATGCACTTATTGTGTACATGTTTTTACATTTTACTATTAAAAAAAAGCTTGTAAATACAACTGTACTATAATTACACTGTTGTTGTAGCCCTTAACCCACCCTGAAACCGGTCCTAACCTGACCCGTATCCTCATCATAGCAGCACGTGTGTCACAATACATCAACACAGTACACACTGTACACAACGGTTATTATTTTTATTTGCTGAGACACCTAACCAACTGTTGACCAATGTTTTTTTATTCAGTTCAGAATCTATAAACATCTAATTCATGTTTATGACTTAATTGATGTGAATGTCAACAATACGTACTTTACATGCACAGACATGCTAACGGTTAAAACAATCCAATATATAAGGCCCCACTTAATATTAGTGTCTTTAACTAGTACCATAAGCATATAGAGTGCGCTGACCTCCCGTGTGCTGTTGTTGAGGAGGATAGGGTCAGGTTAGGACAGGTTTAATGCTGTGAGGTAAGGGGTAGCAGTATTGACAGTGTTATTATAGATGTCAGTGCAGAAATGAAGAACAGCTGTAGTTAGTTACAGAAGTAGATGCATTTACAGCATAACAAACATGTTCAAGTTTTGTATCAGATTATTAGGTAACACTTTATTTTACAGTGTCATTGATGCACGTTACATGTAGTGACTGTAGTAATAACTACAAATTAAAAAAAAAAAATTACATGCAACTTACCCTCAACCAAACCCTAACCACATTAAATATTATTACTCAGTACTTACATTTTACATACACTATAATACTGACACTTTAAAATAAAGTGCAACCAATTATTATTAACTGTTAGCGGGGTAAGATGAGGGAAGACCCCCTTAAGAACAATGTGCATTTACTTTTAAATCGACTACTTAAATTACATTTAAATTTTGGCAATTCAGTTGAAAACCCGAACCTAACCAATGGCAGAATCCAGCTCAAAGAGATTCATCTTAAAGGGTACGTTTATTCTGTGACTTATACAAGGATGTGAATATATGTTTAATTCCCCATATGTGCATTAAAGAGATATGTCATAATAACATCACTGTTAATTCAAATTGATTGATTTCACTCGATGAGCCTATAGATGTCAATGAATAGCGAAGATTAAATGTGCATCTAAATCATGAATTATTCAATAATATCCCCATGAATTTCAATAAGTTTACAATTAAATATAAGAACACAAGTAACCACAAGTAACCCGGGGCCTTCTGTGCAGTTTTGCCAATAATAATAATACAAAAAATACTCCACAAATCCCTCATTAACAAATAGACACTAAACTTTGATATTCAACTTAGATCACCATTTCCCAGAGATCTTATCATGTTACCTCACTAAAGACACTTGATATAATAATGTGCATAATGTACCAGCAAGTTTGTTTTTGACTCCTTTGTTGAACTATAACATAGACAGCATTACTTTATTGTGCTCATTAAAAATCTCAAAATAATTTAATGAAACAGAATACTTGTCTGAAATAACAGACGTGTGACATAACTATTCTTAAAATTAAAATAAAAAAATAAAAAAATTCTGATTCACCCCATTGTGTGTGATTTTGTTTAAAAGCATAAGTTATTAAATCCATTGCGACATAAAGAACAATCTTTGGTGAAGTCTCTGGCTTAGTAATAATCAAGTCCATGTTGTAATGGTCAAACGATGTGTCGTAATATTTATCCTACTGGTAATCGCCCACTTTCATGGTAAGCTCCAGTCACGTGATGCGTCACTCCAAACTTGCATGTCAATTTAACATCCATATCGTATATCATCATTACGCCACATATATGCAATGAAACCCACTGACATAAAACACAGAGCAGAATGGCATCTCTACTTTCCGTTGCCAATTCATCCTGACCTTTGTAAATAGCCACTCAGATACATTAAGTTGTCCATAACGCAAACCTTTGGCTTTTATAGTTGTTCGTGAATCTCGCGCATTGAATCGTTTGCGTTCACGCGCGCTGCCTGTGGAAATAACGGTGTTGTATAACACATGCATATACCGTGGGAAGATGTTTGACATCCTATTTTCCTTTCTTGAAAGCCCGTTATACAGGAGGAGGATCACTTACCTTTCAGAGCTCTTGGTTTGGCTTGTTTGCGACGCGACATCCTACAGAAACCCGCCGAAGATCACACATCTAGATATATATCTCCAATGTGATCATAAAGCTCATTCAGTTTAACATTAACTGCACACTGAGGTAAAAATCACAGTGCTGTTGGTCAATTCCTGGTGTAGCCTATCTGTTTAAACAGCTGAAGAGTTAAAATGCCATATCCATCAACTAATATCATACACATGCTTTATTTAATCGGTTATAAGTGCGCACGACAGACCTCAAACGCGCTGTAAATGATCGGGGAAAAAACTAATGTAGCGAAAAACGAGTAAAAGAAATAATTATTTCCTCACAATGGCACGAACTAAAGACTAATTGAGGCTGTCAAATCTCTCATTTCATCTGAGAATCAGAACTGAGTCTGTTTTGTTTTTTTTTAAATAAAAAGAGAGAGAGAGAGAGTCAGAGAGGAACATGCGAGCTCCCTCCTCATCACCAACCTGCGAGGTCTCGCTCTGCGCTGTCGCTCCGGTAGTCCACATAATAATGGAAAATGGAAGCGAGGCCCCCAAAGCCATGAGGACGGCTCCAGAGGGGGCCCCATCCCCGCGGGGACGCGCCCTGTGCGTAATCACGGAGGAAATCATTGTCAGCCTGCTGCTCTCAAACACTGACAGAGAGGCATGATTAAAATCCGCGGGAAGTCGGCAAGATCTGGCGTGTGGATCCCGGAGTCGCTGGATCCGGAGCTCTGGACTTCTGTCGCGTCTTATGAAGGCGGATTGGTCCCCCTTCTGGTAGACAACACTCAATAGACCTGGCTCTGTGAGAAATGTACATGCAGATATTGCCATTCAAATACATCACCATTTTACATATTTCAGCTGCATATTACATTTCAAATCGAATATTAAAGGGTTGTGCCTCCTCCCAATGGAGTATTAGTAGTAATAGTAGTAGTAGTTTATTGATCCCAGTTCATTTTCCAACTGGTATCAATAAAGTATACTACTACTACTACTCGGCCATTGGGTTACCACAGTTTTATGGAACAAATTTGTGTTAGGAATTTTCAGCAACTACATTAAAAAACTGACTGCCTACTAACATCTGATGCATATTTTACACAAAACTTGAAAGCACTTTGTCTATTTAGTATAAGATCTAATCTTATTGGCTGTTTTTTTTTTTTTTTTTTTTTTTTGTGCTTTCGAAGGTTCCGGTTAAATGAACATATAAACACATTTTATGTTATGCTGTTGTTTTATAGCATATGCTTTTTTGTATCTGTTCAATAATTTTCCCAACTTGTTTACTGGTTTATAATAATGTTTTGTTTTTTTGTTTTTTAGGGGTTCAAGCGCGAAGTGGTGAAACCCTTTTGTAATTGTTAAATTTTCCCAGGATCAGCATTCTCCCCTTAAAGTGATTGGGCAGACCATCATGCCCCATAGGTGGGGTAACATGTAACACATTCTAACATGACCATGTTTTCTGATCTAATAAAAAAATATATCCATGACGAACTAAAATATTTTGTCAAGAAAAAAGGACCCTTAATTCAGAATAAAACAAAACTTGTAGCATGACAATGAACACACTGCAAAACACAGCAATACAGCAGAGGTATAAAACAGTTAAATGGAAAACAACAGGCAAATAGATGAAGAAACACATTCAGAAAAACACAGAGCTGAACACAACACTCCCGTCCCAGAACAGGAGACAAATAGACGAGCCAGTGCGAATGCTGTAAAATTCTCAAATAATAATTTCTGAATTTTCAGGTTCTCCCTCTCAGTGTTTAGTCACCTGTTTCTCGTGGTTTCTCAATACAAATTCATAAAAGCTAATTATGCCAATTGAATTTGTAACTGTATGGAATAGCGTAGTTCTAATAACGCAGTGCTAGAACGTTCCCCATCTGCGCAACTGGGATTTAAACATGGTTAGTGTCTTCTTTTTTCTTTTGTTTTTGAACAACATTTTATTCATCAAAAATTATCACACAAGTTTAAACAGCATTTAAATGTTTCATCATAACTAAAAAAAAAAAAAAAAAAAAAAAAAACTAAAAACATACAGCAATAACATACTTGTCTATATACTCTCAATGTCCATCAATTCCACAAAGGACAGAATCACCATTTAATCTCTCCAAAAATAGAACACTTTCCAGGTGGACCAAAAAGTGTGTTTTTCAAAAAGTTGTTAATCTTTTCTAAAGCAATGAGGTCATCCCCTTTATCCATTGAGACACGCCAGGACTTTCTTCTTTTTTCCAAGTACATACTTTTACACGTTTAGCTTATAGCAAACAGAATTAACAATAATCTTTCATGTTTGGTGATTTTGGAATTCAGAGAACAAACATGTAATATACACAGCTTTGGATCGAGACTAATTGCTTTACTAATGATTTGGCTAAAAATATTCAGTATTTTAACTCAAAAGCAATTAACTTTAGTGCATTCCCACATACAGTGGAATAAAGTTCCCATTTCTTGTTTACATTTGAAACGTATATCAGGAATATTCGGGTTGAAGTGATGTAGATTTTGGAATTCCAAACCGTACCCTAATTTCTTCAAACGACATAAATTTTCCCTAGTTATAAAGATCAGACACCTCACTAATACCTTGAATTGACCAGATTTTAAAACCTTGATCAGCTCTACCAGGACGAAAAATTACATTACCAAAAACTGGTGAAAAGGGTGAGAGTTGTGGTAATTCCCCAAGGTGAGCAAGAGAAACCAAACTGCAATAGTATTTCTACTATATGGGTTTTTAGTACACTTACTTAACTTTTTAGCATCTGTTGAATACAAATATAAATTCAAAGGAATTGGGATAGAGTGAGGCTCTATAGATACCACGGTCGGAGGATAATCCTTCTCAAAATAAAACATAGCTTCTCTAATTTGAGCTGCCCAGTAGTACCATTTTAGGTTTGGTTGATTTAACCCTGGATTTCCACCAACTGCGGAACGGCTGTGGATCGGCTCCGCTGTGTGTCGGCTCCGAGCTCCGCCGTCCGTCAGTACCCACCAGGTCCGGATTTGTTGCAGAACGGCTGCAGCCATGACTGACAGCTGAAGTCACGAGGACCCACGAGATCTCGCGAATTCATGTATGATCGCGCGATATAACCTGTCTCGCACAATCTGCCCTGTGCTGAATTGCTGCGGAGCTCTCTGGCATCCGGCAAAAATAGGAGCTCTGGGTATTTGCTCTGGAGGGCTGTGCATCGCCGGAGCTGGGACGGAGTCGGAACGCAGCCGTTCTGCAGTCAGTGAAAATACACACATTGACTTTAAAGGAACCGTAAGATTGTGGCCAAAACTGGTACTGTAATCACTTTCAAATTACCCCTCCCCTGACTCGAGGTTGCCAGATAGGCTGCAGGACCCAGCAGGAACGTCGGCTGCTACAAGGAGCTTCCAATGGCAAGACTAGAGCAGAGCTGGCAACCCGGATGCCGAAACACTACCGACTTCGTGATTGGTCGATAGGTGGAGGGCGGCGCATCAGGCCAAAACACAACATGACAACATCAACATCAGTTGAGCGCTGCAACTTCACTTTTAAATGACAATATCCTGGCCGGACTACTGTTGTCAGTGATATAAGTATTTGAAATGAACATGATTTCTTAATGTCTACTGACATATCAGGGCCATTTTATGATTAATTGAAATACATTTCTTACATACGGTTCCTTTAATGGAAACCTATTGACTCCACCGCCATTCCTTAGCGGATCCGCAGCCGTTCCCCAGTTGGTGGAAATTGCCCGTATCACCCCTCTATCATAGGGCAAGTAGAGCAAGGAATGCCTGAGACGAGGGCGCTTCTTGTTCCAAATTAAATTTGTAAAAGTTTTTTTCATTAGGACATAAAAATAACAATGTGGAGGGAAGGGGGATGGATTGGAAGAGATATAACAATTTGGGTAAGATTGGCATTTGTAATATATTAACATGGCCAATCAATGAAATAGGAAGTTTTGTCCATCTGTTCAACAGGTCAATTGGCAAATCTGATAGGGGCCTATAACTAGCTGATACGATTTTATTAACAGTTGGTGTCATTTTGATCCCAAGATAAGTAAAACCTTCTTGTGAGATTGTAAAGGGTGACTGAACTGGGGGGAGAAGTCTTTCTGCTTTGAGGAACAACTACACGGATTTAGAAATATTACATTTATACCCCGAGAATTCTCCACGTTTCAATCTAATTTAGCAATGCTGGGATAGACTTTTTTTTAGATTGGATGATAATATAATTATATCCTCTGCATATAATGAAATACAATGTTCTTAGGGGTCCAATTGTAATACCTGAAAAATGTGCATGATTGCGAATTGCCATAGCAAGTGGTTTAATTGCTAGGATGAAAAGCAAGGGAGAGAGCGTGCAGCCCTGGCGTGTACCCCTGTAGAGTCTGAAAGGGGCAGATGTTATTCCAGTTGTTAATACCTCAGCTAAAGGGTTAGCATACAGGATCCGGACCCATTTCATAAATGTATCCCCAAACCCTATCCTTTCCATAGTTCTGAACAGGAACTGCCACTCAATTCTGTCAAAAGCTTTTTCAGCGTCTAATGACAGAAGTGCATTATTGCGAGTATTACATTTCTCATGTAATATATTAAGTACTCTACGAATATTATGGAAACCATGCCTCCCCCAAACAAAGCCGTTTTGATCAATATGAACAAGCTTGGGCAAATTTATTTCTAGTCTCTTTGCTAGCGCTTTGCAAAGAATCTTTAAGTCATTATTCAGCAGAGAAAGTGGTCTGTATGAAACACAATCAGTTGGTGACTTGCCAGGTTTTAACAACAGAGTGTTCACCGTAGTATTCAATGAGGGAGGCAAAGCCCCATGTTCAAGTGATTCCTGGTACATTTCCAAGAGAGGATGAATTAATTTATGATGGAAATTTTGATATAACTCTATTGGTATGCCATCTGGTCCTGGGGTCTTCCCTCCTTTCATACTGATAATGGCCTCAGACAGCTCCTCAGACTTTAGGTCATCTTCAAGGGATACCATGAAGCCCAAATCCATTGACCCAAAACCATAGCATCCAGGATAACTTTTTGTCTCTCTGCGGCACTCTCTAAACATTCAGAGCTGTAAAGAGCCTGATAGTAGTTCCTAAAGACCATATTTCGCAGCGACTGGCCACTTGGTGGCACTATAAAATAAAAACACAAAAAATAGCTACGCAACAATCAGTCAGATTGACTTGAAAACTGCCACGCAGTGTCTTTTCCAAGGTGCCATGATTGTCTTCAAGGACATTCGAACATTTCGAAAACACAGCCGTCGATGGCCAATGAAGTTCGAGTGGCTGTCAGATTACCGGCGGCCGATCGGAACAAAACTCCCTAGGTCTGTTTGACGCACAGCCCTAGAGGCCTGTGAGAAATTAGAAAGAAATCGGCCTCCTAGGGGGGGAGCAACTTCACATTTTTCGTGTGCTTAAACGATTGTATATCACGCAATTTTTTTGGCACATGCCCACGACATTCATACCGCATGGTAGAATTCCTCATTCTGAGAAACTTTGCCTCTAGGACAACCACGGTTCATTAAATATTGGTGATTATTTAAAAAACCTAATTTCACAAACTATTCCTAGGTTTTTGGCTCAACCTCAATATCTGTTTAAAAAAAACTTTAAATCATATATTTCCTCAGTAAATTGTCTGTTTTGACTGTAAATGTTCTTTTCCATCTATGATCTAGGTGGCTACAGACTTGCTAAATAAAACATAATAGCTTTTTAAGCTTATGTTTAAAGGCCTTAAAGTGCTTGAACCCTGTTAATTGCTGTTTGCAGCTATATTTTTAATTAAAATGCATTTAAATGAATTTGAAAGAACTGGCATATAGACATAAAAAAAATGCAATTGTTTGGGTCCCCAAGACCACGAAGCAGCAAATAAAAAAGTGTAAAATAGCTCAGTTCATGAACTAAACAATGCTTCAATCGTACCCAACAACTCTTCAGCACAGAACACAGCACCCAAACTGGTTTATCCTTTAGGATATTTATTGGAACTAGACTAGATATTGTTTTCTAGAGCACTGGGACTGTGCGATGAGCACGGGCCCTCAGTTGTGGTTGCAAGTACTCTCCTGTTGTGACCTCCATACTTATTTATTATTTTTCATGTTCACTATATTTATAAAGCCTTTACACGTTTAGAATTCTCTCTAAATATTTGGAATCACCCCCAAGTAAATTCCCCACTTACCATCTGACAAAAGCACAAGCAAAGTGTGATCAAAAGACGAAAGATTGATATGATTTGCTTTTTTGTTGCAATCAGAGTGTTTGCAGGATGTAAACATTTTTTGTATGTGGTTTCGTTCTGTCAAGAGTCTCTGTTGTCTTTCAATTGAATGTGAGCTGTGTGCATGGTCCCAACACGCTGTCAAACTCTCTCCCCATATCTGAGACTCTTTTATACCTGCAGCCCCCAGCCGTTTCTCACAAACACAAACAAACAGTGCTCCAAACCCTCACAGGCTTCTCCAACTTTCATTAGGAACAACACTTGTATTCTTCCACATAGTTTGGTGTATTTAGCGGCATAGAAACTTTTCATTGTCATGTTTATTATGTGAAATGTGAAAACTTACTTTAATGGCCTGAAACTGGCAAGTCTTGTCACGGATGTACATATATTAGAATATGTAATCATGGTAACACTTTATAATAAGGTCTCTTTTGTTAACATTATTCAATCCATTAACTAACATGAACTATAGACAAGCAATATATTTTCTAGGATTTATTACCTTTGTTAATGTTAGTTAATAAAAATGTTATGTTCATGTTAGAAGTATTGTTCATTGTTTGTTCATGTTAACTAATTTAAATAACTAATGTTTGCAAATGAAACCGTTTTGTAAAGTGTTACCATAATCAAGCGTATAATGTTGCTGTTTGAACATACAAAGACCTGCAAGGTTACAAAGCTCAAAGTCTACTCCAAAAGGAGATATTTTATTTAACAGTATCCGCTTTTCAAGAACTACAACGAACGGCTCGCTTGGACTACAACACATTTTTTTTTCCAGGCTTTGTGAACTCATAATGTTACTCATTTAAATAATCTCTGCCCATGGAATAGGCAGAAAAAGGGGATGAGGCCTGGATGAGCTGCATTAGAGAAGACAGTGTTGTCGCTGTCAAAGAGACGCTGTTTTGTTCACCCTGTTTCCAAAACTCATTAGTTGACCTTCCTAAGGCTGAATAACTTAGAGTGGTTAAAATGTATTTGAAACTGTTCCTGAACATAATAACCCCAACGGTTTATATGTGTACTGCACATTTTACGGAGAATTCAAGCGGTGTGTTGTTCTCTGCCCTCGTTTCATCACGGGTGGAGACACGCATCAGCTTTCCGTTGCTTGTTTGGGAGTGGAGCATTGAGGGGGTGTCACAGTGTCTGGTGGTTCCCTGGGTTTAACACTAGAGGTCTCAGTTTTCACGGTGTCTAGGCATTTTCACTACATTTCCCATAATCCTGTCTGTCACTGATTGTTCATTTCCTTCAGCTGTTTCTCGTCACCTTGTTTGCACTTGTGTATATATACCCTGTCTGTTTCAGTGTTTGTCAAGGAGTCCTTGTATATTGTCCACACACTTCCGTTCCTGTTTGTTCATGTTTATCTTGTGTTTTGGATTGCCTTTTGATTTCGACCCTTGCCTGGACTGTTTGTGAGTACGGATTACCCTTTTAATAAAATACTACACTTGGATCTTCTCGTCTTGTGTCTCGTCAGTTAGGCATGCTGCTCTGCCGGTCCCGCCCGAGCTGCTCGCCCTGCCGGCCCCGCCCGAGCTGCTCGCCCTGCCGGCCCCGCCCGAGCTGCTCGCCCAGCCTGGCCCCGCCCGAGCTGCTCGCCCTGCCGGCCCCGCCCGAGCTGCTCGCCTTGCCGGCCCCGATCCAGCTTCACGTCACGCCTGCCGAGCCTGTTCCTGAGCCGGTGCCCGTGTCTGTTCCTGAGCCGGTGGTGTCTGTTGCTGTTGCAGTTCCTGAGCCGGTGGTGTCTGTTGCAGTTCCTGAGCCGGTGGTGTCTGTTGCAGTTCCTGAGCCGGTGGTGTCTGTTGCAGTTCCTGAGCCGGTGGTGTCTGTTGCTGTTGCAGTTCCTGAACTGGTGGTGTCTGTTGCTGTTGCAGTTCCTGAGCCGGTGGTGTCTGTTGCAGTTCCTGAGCCGGTGGTGTCTGTTCCAGTTCCTGAGCCGGTGGTGTCTGTTGCAGTTCCTGAGCCGGTGGTGTCTGTGACTGTTCCTGAGCCAGGGTCTGTCTCTGTTCCGCCTTGGTCTTCACTGCCATGGCCGCCCAAATGGTCGGCTTGACCCTGGTCGCCTCTGCCATGGCCGCCCGAGTGGTCGTCTTCACCCTGGTCGTCTCCGCCGTGGCCGCCGAGGGGTCTTCTCCGCCGTGGCCGCCCGAGGGGTCTTCACCGCCGTGGCCGCCCGAGGGGTCTTCACCGCCGTGGCCATCCCAGGGGTCTTCACCGCCGTGGCCGCCCGAGGGGTCTTCACCGCCCTGGCCACCCGATGGGACTGTCTGCTTCGCCCTGGCCGCCCGATGGATTGTCTGTTTCGCCCTGGTCGTCGCTTAAGCCGTTCCCCCTTGTTCCTGTTCCCCTCCATGGACCTGGCCCCCCATCCCACCCCCTGATCCTCCCACCTTTCCTCCTCCCGCCTGGACTCTTGTTTTGTTTGTTTCTTGTGTCTTGGAGTGTCTGGTAGCCGCTCCGTAGAGGGGAGGTTATGTCACAGTGTCTGGTGGTTCCCTGGGTTTAACACTAGAGGTCTCAGTTTTCACGGTGTCTAGGCATTTTCACTACATTTCCCATAATCCTGTCTGTCACTGATTGTTCATTTCCTTCAGCTGTTTCTCGTCACCTTGTTTGCACTTGTGTATATATACACCCTGTCTGTTTCAGTGTTTGTCACGGAGTCCTTGTATATTGTCCCCACACTTCCGTTCCTGTTTGTTCATGTTTATCTTGTGTTTTGGATTGCCTTTTGATTTCGACCCTTGCCTGGACTGTTGTGAGTACGGATTACCCTTTTAATAAAATACTGCACTTGGATCTTCTCATCTTGTGTGTGATCGTGACAGGGGGCTGACTGTGAGCATTGCGAGAAGCTGTCTGTGAGTACGCTCCTTCTTCGAGGAGGACGGTTCGGTGCGCGCTCCCTGAGGCGCGGGTCCCGCTGCTGCACAGCATCGACACGCAACTTGGGGATCGCAAATGGATCTAACAGCGGGGTTTGAGACGGGCCCAGCCCTATCTCTGCCTTCACCTGTTAGATCCAGGTGCACGCGCAGCACGCACTGCGGTTTCTTCTCCCCGGGATGAGGCACCAATGCTGCGACTATCCAGTTCCGACGAACTGGATGTCGTTAGTGTTGATGCAAGTGAATATGAGAGTACGCCATATCATACACTTGTTGATGAGGAGCTTATGGAGGTTTTATCTCGCGCTGTTGCTAAATTAAATATTGACTGGCCAGCAGAAGATCATGAAGTGTGCAATAAAAAGAGTTTATTAGATGAGAGATTTTTACCATCTAAAGCACAGCCTCCTCGCCGGGATTTACTGTTTTTTCCCGATCTCCACACTGAGGTGTTGAAATCGTGGAATTTCGGTTTCATTTCGTGTTTTTAATACTCAAACGTCTAACTACAGTAATGTTATCGGGATTAAAGACGCTGGTTATATGACAATGCATTAGGGCTGAAGAGATGCCTGCGAGCTATCTCTCTCTCTCCCGAGTCAGCGTCATCATCGAAAGCCCTGGAGTTACCCACCAAGCCACTAAAATCAACATCAGTGCTGGTGGGTAAAGCGTATTCGGCAGCAGGTCAGGCTGCGGCATGTTTGCACACTATGTCAATACTGCAAGCATACCAGGCTGATCTGTTAAGGGACATGGATGATTGTGAGGAAGTCAGCGCTGACGCAATTCGAGAACTGCGTTGCGCAACAGACTTATCTCTCCGGGCCACCAAAGAGACGGCTAAATTATTTGGCCGGTCTATGGCAGCTATGGTGGCCACGGAACGTCATTTGTGGCTTAATTTAGCTGATCTAAAAGATAGAGATAGGTCTGTTCTTCGGGACGCTCTGCTTACGCCAACGGGTCTATTCGGTGATGCTGTGAATACTGTCGTTAATAGATTCCAGGAGGCGAAAAAACTATCAGCAGCGTTCCAGAAATTTCTTCCTCGCCGATCTAATGTCCCCGAGACATGCTGGGCGAGAGCAGTCTCGGCCGTCTACGAACTCCTCACAGCACAGAGTGCACCAAAACAGAGCATCGCCTCTCAGGCTCCTCCACAGTCTGGGGGACATGGGTGGGGGTCGCAGTCGAAGCCGGTTAGAGGCAGGCAAGATCTGAGGACTGTCATCGTCTCTAAGAGGGTTCCGGCTAAGAAGAAGTCCTGACGCCGAGGCTATCAGGCTTCTGAGGGTGGTCCCTCCGGGGGAAAGACGGTTTCGATAAATCGTTTCTCTTCGGCGCCCTCTGGGGGGGTGACTCTCTGAGGGGAGTCGCAGCGCTGCCAGTTTGGTTGTTCCCTGCCGGTTCGCCTCTTCAGGGCACTGAGGTGTCAGCGTCCCCAAACTCTGCTGGTTCGCCGTTACAGGGCACCGTAAAAGTGACTGTTCGACTAAATCCAGAGGTCAGTCTTGAGAGACTGGTGCCCTTAGTAGAATGTCTGGCAGCGTGGAAACTACTGCCAAATATATCTCATTGGCTCCTGCATACAATAGAAGAGGGTTACAGAGTTCAGTTCGGTTCTCATCCGCCCAGTTTTCTAGGGGTCCTTCCTACTATGGTGGACCCCGAGCAGGCTCTGGTTATGGAGCAAAAGGGACAGACTCTTCTACAAAAGGGGGCTATAGAAAGGGTTTCTTCTCCCAGCAGAGAGTCATGGTTTTACAACTGTTACTTTATTGTTCCAAAAAAGGATGGGGGGGTTGCGTCCAACTCTAGACCTACGCCAACTAAACCGCAGGGTTCAGAAACTCAAGTTCAAGATGCTTACACTCAAACAGATAGTGTCACAGATTCAGTCCGAGGACTGGTTTCTTACAATAGACTTGAGGGACGCTTATTTCCACATATCGGGTCCTTCCGTTTGGCCTAGGTTTATCACCCCGCACTTTCACGAAATGCATGGATGCAGCTCTGGCTCCCCTAAGACTCCAGGGCATTCGTGTGTTAAACTACATAGACGATTGGTTGATGTTAGCTCAGTCAGAGCAGATGGCAGTTCGGCATCGAGATGTAAATCGACAACGATGTGGGCACAATTGTCACCAGCATGTAGTTAATCGATTCTCTCAGTCGTGAAGGGGGTAAAACTAGCCCAGTCACTCACTGTGAAACAGTTTCAGAGACTGTTGGGTCTCATGGCAGCTGCGTCCAACGTAATCACTTTTGGCCTCCTGTACATGAGACCCTTGCAGTGGTGGCTCAGGACCAAGGGGTTTTCTCCGAGGGGAAATCCGTTTTGCATGATCAAGGTCAAGCGGTGATGCCTACGTGCCTTGGTCATGTGGAGCAAACCTTGGTTCCTCGCCCAAGGCCCAGTGTTGGGGACTTCTTGTCAGTGAGATGTACATGCTCGGCCAGATTCGGCTTGAAGTCGTGCATCTTCAGATGCGGAGCCGCGCGTGCTGTTACAAAAAAAGCCGTGTACTGCACACTGCCATGCGAAATGGGGCCTTGCGCACCCAACGCGCATGACCGCCCACACCGCAATTATGACATTTTAGCCGCGCGCACCTTTGCGCTCGTCCGTTCGCACATAAGAGATGCTGTATTTTCAGTTTTATAGCTGATTGTCTTATTTTGTTTACATCTTACTTTACACACTTCAGGGCAGGCTGGCGCAGCTGCTCAGGGGAGAGACTGTATAGGTGGTACAGACTGAGACATGCACAATAAAAATAATTGCCTTCTGCATTTTTGTTTTGCTTTTCCCTCCATTGTACCGAACCGTGATGTCTGAACCGAAGTATGAACCGAACCGTGACCATCCGAAACGCGTCCACTTCTTGGTACGGACACTCATTCTATAGTAGCTAATCATCCTGTCTGTGAGGTCAACCCCACCCATCTTGTTGTTGTATTCACAAACAATACTTGGTCCTCTTCCCTTCTTTTTCATTGTTTTGTCACTTGGTAGCTTTAGCACTGCTTCGGAAACCCGATTCTTCATAACTGTACCAGTCAGGTACACCTGCTTCTCCACCATTCGATTCGCAGCTTTGATGGATGTAAAGAACCGATCACAGTATACTTTTGTACCAGGATGGAGAGTTTCAGACAGACGATCAATGACCAAGCCTCCCAAACCCAGTTCACCTGGTTTCTGGCACCCTGATATAATTCAAAGTCGAGCATGATGCCTTCCGCTGAAGTACAGACAAAGTTTTTCATGCCAACTGGATTGGGCTTCATTGGCAAATATTGTCGATAAGGACACACTCCTGTAAATGGTATCATTTGCTCATCAATAGAAACGCTCTCAGGTCTTGCCTGAGATCTGAAGCCTTTCAGAATGCGGTCAAGAAAAGGCCTCACCTTCCAGAATTTGTCACATTGCCTCAGGTCTTTCTGGAATGTCATCATCAATGACCACCTTTATTGATTGCCTCAATTTGAAAAATCCGTTGCGTGTGAATCTTTCTGTGATGGCTTGGAATTTTAACGCACTGGACCAGTACATCCTGATTTGTGGGTACGGGACACAGGACATCAAAATTGTGGCACCAAAGAAATGATACATCTCATCAACTGATGTGCTGAGTGGGTACCCACTCCTAGCTAGTACTGTAGCATTGGAGCAGTATACAATCAGTTTAATTAAATCTTGATCAATATACTGGTTTAAATAGTCAAGTGGGGTCCAGCCTTCTCTGTCCTGCTCAGTTTACTCCTCAGGCTCAAACTGGGCCAGGTTTGGGGTCAATGGAGCAGCCCTCCAGCGCACTCCTCGTCCTTGCTTGGGTTGTCCTTCAAAGCTTGGTCCTGGTGTTGGCCCTTCAGGGTCCTCGTTTGAGCCATCAGGACTCAACCTGCTGAGTCCGACGTCTGGGAGTGCACAAAACGACAGTGGTACGGTCTGAACGACAAGTTTCAGCACAGAGACGTTTACGTCCCCGGGCTGGCCTGTGGAATGGGGTCTTCATTCCCACTCTCCTCCTCGCTGCTGCTCGGCTCCTGTTGTGGAGGATGGTAATCAACGTTGTCTACTGGTTCATCATTGTCGGATAAGTCCTCTACCTCGGAGTTGTCCCCAGAAATTGAAACCAGTACCAATTCCAGTGTCTTTGACAAAGAAAAACGCTCTGTAAACGATATCATGAAAAAAAAAAAAATCAATGTAAATTTATTTATCACACATGCAATGTAAATTTACTGTTGTAAACTATTGTAATTGATGTTTTCTAACAAATTCTTCCCAAAACTAAGTTTTTGGCAAATTTTTCAATCTTATTGCGGATGCGCGTGTGTGTGCGCGAGTGAGTGAGCAAGAGAGAGAGAGTGTGTGTGTGTGTGTGTGTGTGCGCGATCGTGAGTGTGTGTGCGCAAGTGCGAGTGAGCAAGTGTGTGTGTGCGCGTGATCGCGAGTGAGCATGTGTGTGTGCGAGTGAGTGAGCAAGTGTGTGTGTGTGTGTGTGCGCGATCGTGAGTGAGTAAGTGTGTGTGTGTGTGTGCTCGAGTGAGTGAGCCAGTGTGCGTCACGAAGCTCATTGCAACTACAAATTTAAATTTTTTTGCTAACATACTTATCCAGTTTCAACGAAGCTAAGTCCCATTGTCCACATATGTGGACATTAAATTTAGCAGCATAGTAAATCTTTACTGTTTCAAAAGTTTGTCAAATGTCCATGCCATTTTAATCATACAACACTATTATGCATAACTTAACAAGAATCAACAATGAAATGTTATTAAATTTTTTTCCTTGGGGACGTTTTGGTCTGGTGTGGCTGCGTGACATGTCACCTGTGTTCTCCCGCCATCTTGACATTATTTATGTTACGTTTTTTTCTCTCCTGACACCACCAGATGACAGTATAAGTGTCCGCGTTTTGTGAAAAACATGTTCCAGTTACACAGAATTAAGTATTATGCTGCACACAACCAAAAATGTGATGTCCACATCTGTGGACACCAGGTCGTAGGAGGTTTAAGAGGTTTCAGAAAAGTTATTTACACTAAAAACTGTATTTCTCATCGGGCTATTTCTTCTATCAAGAGAATTGGAGATTTGCAAGCCTTGTCGGTTGCTCTTTCGTGCCTGGATTTTGCTCCTTGCATGGTGAAAGCCTTTCTTCACCCTAGGCCGGGGTATCGCTGCCGGCCATCGCTGCTGTGGTCCACAAGTCCCTCACACACCTGGAGAACAAGGATTCCAACGTGAGGCTGGTCTTCTTGGATTTTAGTTCTGCATTTAACACAATCATCCCACAGACATTGGTGAATAAACTAGCAGCAATAGGTCTAGCTCCATCACTCTGCACCTGGATTTTGGACTTCTTGTCCAACAGACTTCAGTCTGTAAGAGTGGCTACTGCGTCCTCAGCCCGCTGCTCTACACACTGCTCACGCATGACTGCAGAGCTCACTATGACAGCAACCTTATAGTGAAGTTCGCAGACGACACTGCAGTGGTTAGGCTCATCACCAAAGGGATCGAGTTAGCATACAGGCAGGAGGTGGATGGACTAGAGCAGTGGAGAACAACCTCATCCTGAACACAAACAAGGCCAAGGAGATGATTGTGGATTTTTCGCAAGAAGGGCACTACCATACCCCCCTCCTCCCCCCTCCTTTCTGCATCGACGATGCAGTATTGGAGAGGGTGTCCAGCATTAGATACCTTGGAGTACACATCTCCAACACCCTCTCACCTGGTGCCAAAACACCTTGACCACCCTAAAAAAAAGCCTATCAATGCCTATATTTCCTAAGGAAGCTGAAGAAGGCAAAGCTGGACACTAACATCCTCAGCTCCTTTTACAGGTGCAAGGTGGAGAGTACTCTGTCCTCCTGCATCACTGTGTGGTATGGTTGCTGCACAGGGGCAGAAAAATAGATGCTGCAGAGGGGTGGTAAGGTCTGCACAACGGACCATCGGATGCAACCTACCAGGCCTCTCAGACATTTACACAAGCCAATGCAGGACAGAGGAACCTGCATCATGAGGGACTCTACCCACCCTGCACACGGACTGTTTTCCCACCTCCCCTCAGGCAGAAGGCTGCGTAGCATCCAGGCAAGGACCACCAGGCTCAAGAACAGCTTCTACCCGGATGCGGTCAGACTAATGAACTCCTCCACACTGCCATGCCTTTTTCTTCTAAAGAAATAGCACTGCACTTTATTTATTTATTAACTTGCTGCTATTTTGATACTGTCTTTGTAAATAATTAGTATTTTAATTGGATCGTGACCTGAGTTCTTATTTCGTTCCCCTCATTCGTGTTGTGCGAATGACAATAAAGTACAGTCTAATAGGACCTCTTTAACAAATTGCATTTACCCAATATTTGCTCAAAGTAAAAAAAAAAAAAAAAATTGTATATACTGTATTTATAATACATGTGATACCACCACCCACAGCAGCGCCGTATTGGGTTTGTGCCATTAAACAGCTCAACACTGCCAAACTCCTCATGCTATTACTCTCATACAGCACTGTTTAGCAAGCTTTGGTGCTCTTTGTCACAAAAACAGGCCAGTGATTTATTCATTGGAATGCATTCTTTTGAAATACACATGATTTGTCACCTTCACCATGTTGCCAGTGTGTTGGTAAGACTGACCGCTAATATTTGTAACCTTCCAATTTGGATCAGTGCAGGCTGAGGCGTCCCGCGGAGCGAGGCCGACACCAGCTCATCAGCACAGATCAGATCTGGTCTGTGGAGGGAGGGTGGTGGTGGGACATTGTGCCCTTGATCAGGGTTTTTGGCAGAGCATGACAGCAGCGTCTGGCATCATCTCATTCATATCCTGTTTCATCACAGCACATCAGCAGTGTTTCTGTGGAAGTTTTGTTTTGCACATTTCTAGTGAGAAAAAGGACATAGTCATGTTTTGTGATAGCTGTTTGTTAGTTTTTAAATGGTGTGATTATCAAATTATCTATTGTCAGATAATTTGAGACTATTTTAATAGGATCCTTTTACTGGACTCCTGAAAGGCCACTGTCCAGCAAAGATTAGCTCCAGCTTGCCTCAACACACTTGCCTGAAGTTTCTAGTATACCTAGTAAGACGTTGATTAGCTGGTTCAGGTGTGTTTAGTTGGAGCTGAACTCTACAGGACAGTGGCCCTCCAGGAGCCGGATTGGACACCCCTGAACAATGTGAAATAAGTAGTACAGTCAGGCTAACAGTTAGGGTATCCGGGACCCCAGTGCAGGTTGTTGCTCTGGGCCCTACTTTGTTGAAATCATGCTCCAGTGGGGGGTTGGCTTGCTGTGGGTGGTTGAACAATCCCCGTCATAAAAAAAAAAAAAAGTAGGCTCCCCTCAGTTGAAATCGTGCAATATTCATAAAATAGTAGGCATTTAGTCAAAAAGAAATAAAAAAAGTAAAAAAATCATAATTATGAAACATTAATATGTGGTCAGGCAACATGTGAATATATCATCTTCACCGTAATATATTTATATTAATGTTAAATATGATATAAATAATAGATTAACAAGGTCAGAGATTTTCCGTTTACTGAAAATGAAATCTCATGTGATCTCGTGACATCAGAACCAGCAGCAAACGTCAGAAGGACCTGTGAGATAAAGCTTGGTAATCACCTGGCGTCTCATTTATAAAACTGTGCGTAGGATCCTTACTAAAAGTGTACGTGCGCCCGAAAGCCCAAAATGGCGTACGCCAAAAAATATTCAGCCTTATAAAACCGTGCGTACGCCAAAAACTGCGCAGGATTCACTTTATAAATCCCAGTCAGCGGAAGATTGTGCGCACATATGCGTCTCCTCCCCGAAATAACCATATATGGAGCTTACAACGCCTAGTTTTACTATGCATATCCTCATCTGCATATCATTTGCATATGATTATTCATCCACGTGATAACATGTTTAACGGTACAAGACATTAGGAAAAATATGAAATACGGATGTGCCGTCACATTACATTAATAAAAATCATTTAGTAGCCTATCCTTGCCTTGTTTTTGAATAAATAAATCAAATAGTGTAAAATACATTTCAGAGAAAGTTTTTCTCAATCTTTTCCACTGACCAAATAGTATTTTTAATTGATTTATAATTTTAATGGAAACAGATCGACCTTGTTGTGCATTATATTTGCACAATCTGCTATTACCATGATAAGCAATTATCTCTGTAGTTAAAACATTAAAACACAGCATGCCAAAGGAAAACTGTTCAAAAGCATTGCATCCACGACAAATATTTATAGGCTATTTATATATATAGGCTATTTTAACTTTTCAGTAAATTTCATTTAGCTAGTTTAAGTGTTTAACTCCATTAATGAGAATGTCATATTTAATCTAAATGTAATATGACATAGTTTAGTAATCAGAAGTAAAACATTTTTTATTTTTATTTAAACTGTTATTGTGAACACGCACTGTAGCCTATTTATGATTAGGACTCATAATGAAGATTTACAGTTTTACTTCATCTGCCGTTAGATATGCGTAAACGGCCCAACGCGCTCGCTGGCGCGGAAATTTAAGGGTGTGGATATTTGCTTCAAGTGATAGGCTTGGTGAGTGAAATTATATTTGAATTATATTTCTGTATATGTATAATTTTATTTAGATTTTCTGTCTAAAAGTGACCAAAAAGACATTTAACTCCAGCTCACCATCAGTGTCGCCAATTCCCTTTGTCTCCAGAATCTGCCTACGCACCGCTCAAAGTTTGCTTAAAGGATTAGTTCACTTTTAAAATGAAAATTCTGTCCATCATATACTCACCCTTAAGTTGTTTCAAACCTGTATGAATTTCTTTTCTCTGCTGAAACACAAAGGAAGATATTTAGAAGAATGTCGGAATGTACGTTTCCAGCCCCGTTTTGTGCGTACGCACGATTTATAAATGAGACCCCTGGACCTCACGTCTCCAAAAATGAAGCAAATTTTCAAATAGCCACAATCTTTATAAATCGACTGCACAGTTGAAGTTTAAACAACAACATTATGACCTAAAAAATTCTTAAAGCTGGATTTTAGTATTTTAAAAAATGATGTAAGTTTATTCCTCCTGAAACAAATTTTAAGACACTCAATCCCGCATAATGCCTAAAACATATTGTACCATTTTTTCTGTGGTCAGGGCTCCTAAACGGTGGTCCCGGTGGTATATGGGTGATTTAAAGATGGCTGTTGTCACAGTCTTGCCGCTGACCAGTTAGCATGATCACCACACAGTGTTTGCTGCTACGACCTACATCTGCTATCTTTTTTTTCAGCGCTCATAAAAAACACAATTGCCAAAGTGCGTTTCCTCTGGCTCTATTTGTGAACCGCACATGCTGATGACGTTTTATTCCTCTATACTTACTGCGTTGTAGCCTACGATTCAAAAGGTGTCATCATCATACAGTCTAAATACATGTCATACCCAAGTTTATTAGATCCATGTTGTACAGTGTGATTTTTATTGATTTTATAGGGTTGCCGAAATCTTCTGTTGGAGGCATTAGTCACTTCCTGATGCATCCTCGATACAAGAACACATCCAGGGATTTGATCTGTACTTGGCTCGACGTAAACTTTGAATTGGAACCATACTTGTGCAGCAACTGATGGCATTTTACAAGTTCACAATAACACAAGTACAGACAAGAACACATATTGATAAATGGATAATGTCTCTCTTGTATGACACACTCGGTTCAGGTCATCAAATAGGGAAAGAATATAATGATGGCTTGGAAAGGTAAGGTTTGTACTTTATGCTGTATGATAATGTAAAGACTGAGCTCTCAAAAAGCAAAGTGAAAAAGAAAAACTTAGTTATGCCAGATATAATACTCAGGACCCGGGTACTAGTGGGTTGGGCCTTCATCTGTAAAGGAGTACTGGTTATCTTGAGGACTCTAAAGCAGCTGGAGATGGAGACGGTCCCAGATCCCTTGACCTGCTTCGAGAAACTAGTTCAGCAGTGCTGTCAAATAGTCTCACTGGGAGTATTCCTCACTGGTGAGGGATGATCTCTGCACTGGTCTCATCTCTGCTGTCAGTATGTCTGACATGAGAGACCCAGGGACCAACGCTCCAGCGGACAGCAAAGTTACATCCCCATAGTTCCCTTTTCCAAAGTGGAACTCCTCTCACTAAATGACATACATACAGCCCTCGTCCCTCTTCCTTTAGCTCTCCCTTTCTGTCTCTTAGAGGAACAGCCACACATATACAGTACAAGAGGTATTTTTAATCTGTGCCAGTGGAAAGAAATCAACAAAGCAAAGCCTAGCTAAACCCACTACACCAGGTTTCCTCAAATCCGGTCCCAGAGGGCCACTGCCCTCCGGAGTTTAGCTCAAAACCCGATCAAACTTATCTACCTGTGATTTTCTAGTGATCCTGAAGACCTTGATTAGCTTGCTCGGAGGTTGTTCCATAAAAAGACGCTAAGAAAAGCGGGGATTAAACTCCAAAAACCGACTTGAATGAACCTAACAAATAAGTTGGGGCTAAAGCGGTTTCATAAAAGGTCATTCAAGTTCACGCAATCCCACTAATTTGATCCAGGTTTATCTAGTCTAGATAACTGCGTGTGCACGCGTTTCTTAAGCAGCCCTGGAGGTCGATCATAGATCAAATCGATCCACCATCAAACTGCATATGTTTGTGCTGTTTTATGCGTTTGAGACATGGTGTTTGCAAAACTTACATTTCACAGGAATATTCTCCATCGGTAAATCTTAGGAAGTCGTGCAAATATTTCCATTTTGCTGCTAAACTTCACATTGAACGAGCGCTGCTGCCCACATGTAGGAACAAAAAGGAGCGCAATATTTCTGACTAATATATACATTTTGCTTGGAAAAAGAATAGGCTATGCAATGTTTTATAACATCAGAAATATCTTCTAATTATAATAATTTATCTTTAGGATGTTGGATAAGATGCAGTGAACTTATATCTCATTACACATATATTTTGTACTTAAAATAATAATAAAAAATTTAACAGAAGTAATTCAGGGAAGAATTTTTTAAGTAACCAAATATAATAAAGATACAAAATATAGTTTTGGGTTTAGGACCTAAGCTACTTAATAAAGATGACTTATACTTATAAAGATGACTTTAGAATGCTGAGAATTACAGCTTTTAAAGCAATAATTGTTTTGTTTTTTTTGGGAGAAAGCAAGAAGGTTTGGTTAGATTTAGTTTATACAGTGCATTATGGAGAGGATAACATGAAATTAAGAGCAAAAGTATATATTTTTAAAAGATATGTGCAACTCTAAAATCAAAGAATTTTCCATAAAATAAAGAAATACATATTAGCCTACATTAACTAAATAACATTCCCTCCCTTTTAATTCTAGTTATTTGTTATTTTATTTATTTACTTTTTTTTATATATTTAATATATTCGATATTTAAATAATATTACTTGAATAACTTATTAGGAATTATGTGTCATTATAAGAGTTTGATATAAATATGTGAATGTTTAATTTTTCCCTTTTTTATATGTAAAAGTGTCTAACTATGTACTTATTGGTTTATTGTTTTTAATTATGTGTTTTTTTAGGATATGTGTTGGTGGGTATTATCACAAAATAAAAAAAGTAGAAGGAAAAATAAGATTTATTGGGGGAAATATGTCTTTAAAGTAACTGTACATTTGTATGATTGTGTTAAATGTGTTTGAATTGAAAGACATACATATATGCAAAAAAATGTGTTGTTGGACATTAGATGTGCCTTATTTAGAATTTTAAACCTACAATTTAGTGTATTTTTATGATAGAAATAACTGTAAAGGGACTATTGTAATGGAGTAAATCAAATGTAGCCAATTACTAAACTCAGATTAATCTTACCAGTTAAAATGTATACTGTTCTTTTGTAATTATTCATTTTACATTTTGTGATTACTTCTGCTTTAATAAGCTTTTTTATTTTATTTTAGATGGTAATGTTCTAATGTTCTTCTAATAACCATAACAATTTACTACAGCTGCCAAATAAAACCAGAGAGAAATGTATTCACAAATCTTTAAAACTATCTCATTAAATCTTGGGCACAAAATATTAAGCCAGTAAGAAAAGAAAAACGTGGGATATATATTGTGTTTGTATATATAACAACGTTAACATAAACATTTCATATTACAATTTAACATGTTTAGGTCTATATTGTCTCATTTATAATTTCTTTACTGTATATTATATTTATAGTGGTTAATGAAGTCCAATAATGGTATGAGAGAGTGTCAGTGGTAATATCATTGTTAGCCTTGTTTTGCATGACAGTTAGCCTGCCCTGGACCAGGCTAGTTTCCCAGCATAAGTTTCCAGAGTAACTGAGTTTGAACTATTTTAAGTTAGCTTTATGAAACAGAATCAACCGACAATAAGTTTGACTAACCAAAATAAGCCTGGCTTGTATTCTAATCTTGTTTTATGGAACAACCCTCTGGTGTGTTTGATCAGGGTTGGAGGCATTGGCCCTCCAGGGCAAGATTTGAGGATCCCTGCTCTACACCAAATAAATGTGAGTGGAACTCACCATCAGAAACAAATGCTCTAATAGTGAGTGACTGTAAAATAAAAATATGAGAAGAGGGAAAAACAACATGCAGTAAAGCAAATACATATAGAAAGACGTAACACATGGATATTAAAATACAACATTTTAAATTGTATGCAAGTTTGGTTTGTTGTCAGGTCAAAGCATAATTTGACACATTGCAACAGAAATCACTTATGATGTAGGATGTATCTAAAACCTGGTCCCAATTTTATGCAAAGACGATGATTTTTTGGTAACAGTGCTCAAGGTGCAATTGGTGGATTTTCAAGGTTGATTATTTGAATCCATGCTTACTTGTTCCAACGTACAGGTCATTGTCAAATTATTATGTTATAGCATAACGAGCATAAAGAAAAAGGACACCCGGCACATATAAGTCAGACTCAGGAACAGATAAATGTTATGTGGAAAAAATTGTACAGTATGTTAGTATGATAATATTTTGTTATAATATCCTTTGAATTGCACTAAGCTCTGGATAGTGTTGTTTGTGTGAATCACAAAAATGTGTGAATAAAATATATACCAAAAACATAAAATATAGACTTTTAGGGGGGTCTCAATAGCCCAGGGCTACATCTATGCTACTAAACTTGAACTGTGAGGGAGGAAGATGACCTGGAGCATTGCTTGTGTGAGAAAATAGGATTCAGTAAGTAATAAATTAAAACAATAGTGCCACATATATTCTGTTTTGTTTTGGTTCTTTGAGTTAAAGGGATACTTCTCCGCTGGAAAGATGATTGTGTATTTTAATTGGATCATGTATGCAGTAGAAATGTGAAATTATTTTAGAAGTTGGTGCCTTCTAGACTGAGAAAAGCCAGAAAAGGTATTTTTGGCTCATGTGGATGAAAGACAACTCCCAGAATGCACTTGCTTCGCTACCATACAAGGCCACTCCCAAGCCACGCCTACCGGTTACAGAGGGCAGTATCGGAATAAGTGATACAACTGCTACTAGTTGACTTGAAACTGAAAAGACGCCATTTTATCGTAATTCTCCGTGACGAGTTAGTCCGCCCCAGCTCGAGTCTGCCCGGGCTCTTCCTCCTGACCGCGGGGCGGGTCTCGCTCCTCTGCTGCAGCGGCTGCTCCGGCCACCTCTGTTCCTCCATCGTCCGCGGCTGTTCCTCGCTGTGTTGCGGCTCGTACGGGTGGCCATGAGCGTCTGATTCGTGCCCGATTTCGGGATCGCCCAGGGTGTCCGGGATATGGCTTTTGGTTTCTGCGGTTCGCCATTCATTTTGTTTTCATGCACACCTTTTGTTTCAATCGGACTGAATTCATTCGATTGGTGAATCTGAATGTAGTGTTTACATGAACGCTAAACAAGTGATCGGTTGATGTGCGTTTTAGCAATGCTCGTCTCGGTCGGGATCCGTGTGAAGCAGAATGCATGACCTGCAAAGCTGGCACGTACGTGTCAGTGTCAAATAATGTAATAATGTAGGCGTAGTGAATGGCAACTGTGGAAAGCAAGAGCCGAGTCCCGGACATTTTGGGCAATCTCGAGGTCTGATGCGCGGGTCAGATGCTCGTGGCTGCCTGTGCAAAATACATAAATCTCTAAATGCAGCAGAAGCTGGTAAGGCAGTGTTGATTTTAAGAGACAATATGCAAACTGCAGGATAAGATTGCAGTATCTCTTTGTTGTCTACTTTAGAGGCAAGGTACCCTTCTAGCTGTTTAACACTTTCCTGCCCATGAGTTGTCTTCATGCTTGAAAAGAAGTCATCGTCATCTGAAGCACTCGATCCATTGGCTGGTGGTGACTGATGTGAACGTTCTTCCTCCAGATGGTCCTTGATGTAAGTCCTGATATACAACATATATTGGGACAGATGCCAGAAATCATGTTATATAGATGTAACCCTCTTCGTCGGTGTGCTCCCCCAAATGTCTCTGCGTTGTGTTTATGCGATCGATGAATGAGGAGGACACCAAGATCGTGGTCGTCACAGCAGTGAAGCTTTCTTTTATTTGGCTCTTTATCTGCATCAGCCACTATGCAGCACACAGCAACATCTTTCCACAAGGAAATATAACTGTCAGTTACCAATAATCAAAATAAG